>CM042392.1:3134620-3584620 GCA_023634145.1 Thymallus thymallus | reverse complement strand
ATGGTGGTGGCAGCATCATGCTGTGGGGATGTTTTTCAGCGGTAGAGACTGTGAGACTAGTCAAGATCGAGGGAAAGTTTTACGGAACAAAGACAGATCCTCCCTCAGGCTGGGGCTAAGTTTCACCTTCCAACAGGACAACAACCATATGCACACAAGATAACACAGAAGTGGCTTCGGGACAAGTCTCTGAATGTCCTTTAGTGGCCCAACCAGAGCCTGGACTTGAACCCGATCGAACATCTCTGGAGAGACCTGAAAATAGCTGTGCATCGACGCTCCCCATCCAACCTGAAGAAGAATAGTAGAAACTCCCCAAATACAGGTGTGCCAAGCTTGTAGCGTCATACCCAAGAAGACTTGATGCTGTAATCTCTGACAAAGGTGCTTCAACAAAGTACTGAGTAAAGGGTCTGAATACTTGTTTGATTAAATAAAAAAATGTCTCACCATCCAGCAACACACAATACCGTATAATGACAAAGTGAAAACAGGTTTGCAGACTTTTTTGCAAATTTATTTTAAATGAAATAGTTTTGCTGCAGATAGCATCTGGAACGAGCTGCAAAAACAACCAAACTGAACAGTTTTATCTCAATCTCTTCATTCAAAGACTCCATCATGGACACTCTTACTGACAGTTGTGGCTGCTTTGCTTGATGTATTGTCATCTCTACCTTCTTGCCCTTTGTGCTGTTGTCTGTACCCAATAATATTTGTACTATGTTTTGTGCTGCTACCATGTCATGTGGTGTTGCTACCATGCTGTGTTATCATGTGTTGCTGCCATGCATTGTGGTGTCTCTCTTTATGTGGTGTTGTGGTGTCTCTCTTTATGTAGTGTTGTGGTGTCTCTCTTTATGTAGTGTTGTGGTGTCTCTCTTTATGTAGTGTTGTGGTGTCTCTCTTTATGTAGTGTTGTTTTGTCTCTCTTTATGTAGTGTTGTGGTGTCTCTCTTTATGTAGTGTTGTGGTGTCTCTCTTTATGTAGTGTTGTGTTGTCTCTCTATATGTAGTGTTGTGGTGTCTCTCTTTATGTAGTGTTGTGGTGTCTCTCTTTATGTAGTGTTGTGGTGTCTCTCTTTATGTAGTGTTGTGGTGTCTCTCTTTATGTAGTGTTGTGGTGTCTCTCTTTATGTAGTGTTGTGGTGTCTCTCTTTATGTAGTGTTGTTTTGTCTCTCTTTATGTAGTGTTGTGGTGTCTCTCTTTATGTAGTGTTGTGGTGTCTCTCTTTATGTAGTGTTGTGGTGTCTCTCTTTATGTAGTGTTGTGGTGTCTCTCTTTATGTAGTGTTGTGGTGTCTCTCTTTATGTAGTGTTGTGGTGTCTCTTTATGTAGTGTTTTGGTGTCTCTCTTTATGTAGTGTTGTGGTGTCTCTCTTTATGTGGTGTTGTGGTGTCTCTCTTTATGTAGTGTTGTGGTGTCTCTCTTTATGTAGTGTTGTGGTGTCTCTCTTTATGTAGTGTTGTGGTGTCTCTCTTTATGTAGTGTTGTTTTGTCTCTCTTTATGTAGTGTTGTGGTGTCTCTCTTTATGTAGTGTTGTGGTGTCTCTCTTTATGTAGTGTTGTGTTGTCTCTCTATATGTAGTGTTGTGGTGTCTCTCTTTATGTAGTGTTGTGGTGTCTCTCTTTATGTAGTGTTGTGGTGTCTCTCTTTATGTAGTGTTGTGGTGTCTCTCTTTATGTAGTGTTGTGGTGTCTCTCTTTATGTAGTGTTGTGGTGTCTCTCTTTATGTAGTGTTGTTTTGTCTCTCTTTATGTAGTGTTGTGGTGTCTCTCTTTATGTAGTGTTGTGGTGTCTCTCTTTATGTAGTGTTGTGGTGTCTCTCTTTATGTAGTGTTGTGGTGTCTCTCTTTATGTAGTGTTGTGGTGTCTCTCTTTATGTAGTGTTGTGGTGTCTCTTTATGTAGTGTTTTGGTGTCTCTCTTTATGTAGTGTTGTGGTGTCTCTCTTTATGTAGTGTTGTGGTGTCTCTCTTTATGTAGTGTTGTGGTGTCTCTCTTTATGTAGTGTTGTTTTGTCTCTCTTTATGTAGTGTTGTGGTGTCTCTCTTTATGTAGTGTTGTGTGTTTTGTCTTTTATTTATATTTTTATATAAATATTATTTATATAATATAATAATAATATAAATATATTTTTATATTTTTCCCCGCAGGAGGCCTTTTGTCTTTTGATAGGCCGTCATTGTAAATAAGAATTTGTTCTTAACTGACGTGCCTATTTAAATAAAAAAAAAAAATATATATATATATATATACAGTGGGGAGAACAAGTATTTGATACACTGCCGATTTTGCAGGTTTTCCTACTTACAAAGCATGTAGAGGTCTGTAATTCTTATCATAGGTACACTTCAACTGTGAGAGACGGAATCTAAAATCCAGAAAATCACATTGTATGATTTTTAAATAATTAATTTGCATTTTATTGCATGACATAAGTATTTGATCACCTACCAACCAGTAAGAATTCCGGCTCTCACAGACCTGTTAGTTTTTCTTTAAGAAGCCCTCCTGATCTCCACTCATTACCTGTATTAACTGCACCTGTTTGAACTCGTTACCTGTATAAAAGACACCTGTCCACACACTCAATCAAACAGACTCCAACCTCTCCACTATGGCCAAGACCAGAGAGCTGTGTAAGGACATCAGGGATGAAATTGTAGACCTGCACAAGGCTGGGATGGGCTACAGGACAATAGGCTAGCAGCTTGGTGAGAAGGCAACAACTGTTGGCGCAGTTATTAGAATATGGAAGAAGTTCAAGATGATGGTCAATCTCCCTCGGTCTGGGGCACCATGCAAGATCTCACCTCGTGGGGCATCAATGATCATGAGGAAGGTGAGGGATCAGCCCAGAACTACACGGCAGGACCTGGTCAATGACCTGAAGAGAGCTGGGACCACAGTCTCAAAGAAAACCATTAGTAACACACTACGCCGTCATGGATTAAAATCCTGCAGCGCACGCAAGGTCCCCCTGCTCAAGCCAGCGCATGTCCAGGCCCGTCTGAAGTTTGCCAATGACCATCTGGATGATCCAGTGGAGGAATGGGAGAAGGTCATGTGGTCTGATGAGACAAAAATATAGCTTTTTGGTCTAAACTCCACTCGCCGTGTTTGGAGGAAGAAGAAGAACACCATCCCAACCGTGAAGCATGGAGGTGGAAACATCATTCTTTGGGGATGCTTTTCTGCAAAGGGGACAGGACGACTGCACCGTATTGAGGGGAGGATGGATGGGGCCATGTATCGCGAGATCTTGGCCAACAACCTCCTTCCCTCAGTAAGAGCATTGAAGATGGGTCATGGCTGGGTCTTCCAGCATGACAACGACCCGAAACACACAGCCAGGGCAACTAAGGAGTGGCTCCGTAAGAAGCATCTCAAGGTCCTGGAGTGGCCTAGCCAGTCTCCAGACCTGAACCCAAAAGAAAATCTTTGGAGGGAGCTGAAAGTCTGTATTGCCCAGCGACAGCCCTGAAACCTGAAGGATCTGGAGAAGGTCTGTATGGAGGAGTGGGCCAAAATCCCTGCTGCAGTGTGTGCAAACCTGGTCAAGAACTACAGGAAACGTATGATCTCTGTAATTGCAAACAAAGGTTTCTGTACCAAATATTAAGTTCTGCTTTTCTGATGTATCAAATACTTATGTCATGCAATAAAATGCAAATTAATTACTTAAAAATCATACAATGTGATTTTCTGGATTTTTGTTTTAGATTCCGTCACTCACAGTTAAAGAGTACCTATGATAAAAATTACAGACTTCTACATGCTTTGTAAGTGGGAAAACCTGCAAAATCGGCAGTGTATCAAATACTTGTTCACCCCCTGGAAAGTTTTTTTTCACATATTTGGACAGATGGATATATAATCTTCACTTCAACACTATTGACAGATAAAGGTTACCCAATTCAACAAATCACACACAACAAAAAAACTTACCGAAAGATGCTCATAGAAGTCTCTAAGAACCCCAGGGTAACATCAAGGGATCTACAGGCCTATCTTGCCACAATCAATGTCGAATTGCATGGGTACACTGTCAGAAAGAGACTGCACAAACTTGGCCTACATGGGAGGTCAGGAAGGAAGAAGCCTCTGCTCTCAAAAAATAATATCAAGACACAACTGACTTTACCCAGGTGTTGTCTGGCAAAATTTAGTTGTGTCTTGATATTCTTTTTTGAGAACAGAGGCATCTTCCTTCCTGTTTGTGCAGTCTCAATCACTTGTAGGCTACAATCACTCCTGTAGGCTACGTGCGCACATTAGTTCACTCACAAAATAATTTCAGCATCCAAACCCCAACAGTGCACTGTGCTCCTGCAATTTGATGAATGGAAAGAGGCATCTGTTACAAAACACCTATGTGTAGTGTAATGAAATTCTGTGATTGTCATTTGGCCTCGATGCATTGATGCATCCACTGTTGTCCTTGTGCGCCTCGGTCTCCACCAATCATCTCCGCCTTGAGCGTATAACAATCGGTTTCCAGTCAATTGCTCTTTGTTCATGCAGCTGATATGCTGTAATGTTATATAATGGTGTAATAGCCTATAGTCTTTGGGGCATGTTGTATTAATTGTGATAGGCTCACATTTTACCGGTACGGCACTATTTCAAAGGGTGTGAATACTTTCTGAAGCACACACACACACACACACACAGAGAGAGAGAGAGAGAGAGAGAGAGAGAGAGAGAGAGAGAGAGAGAGAGAGAGAGAAGACTATCAGACTCAGGGAAACGTAATGATCTGTGGGGACCTTAATGCTAGAACTGGAGAAGATCAAGACACCTTAGACACACAGGGAGATCAACACATTAATTCAAACATCAGCATTCCCCTCCCCTCATATCCTACCAGAAACATCAGCATTCCCCTCCCCTCATATCCTACCAGAAAGAACTTTGATAAAATTAAAAACAGAACTGGCAAAGAACTACTACAACTTTGTCGAACACTGGGTCTGTACAGATAGATAGATAGATAGATAGATAGATAGATAGATAGATAGATAGATAGATAGATAGATAGATAGATAGATAGATAGATAGATAGATAGATAGATAGATAGATAGATAGATAGATAGATAGATAGATAGATAGATAGGTACTTTATTTATTCCCGGGGGGGAAATTTCATTGTCAAGCAGCTACACAAAACACAGGGCAGGTGAAAAATGCCACAACGAAAGTACACAAAAGACAGATACACGGTACATGATACATAGAGCGGCAGTATGAAAAAGTATAGAAATACAAGATATCTGAAGTGCAAAAAAATCATAAAATAAAAGCTATAAAAAAGACATAGCATAGTATGGGTGGTTGGCTGAATATGTACACTATACATTGGTGGATGTTGGATGGTTAACTATACTATACAGGTCGATGGCAGAGAAATACTTCAGTAGCTAAAAATGCGTATGATATGAGCGAGGGTAATAATAGTTTACTTAATAGACAGACTGGGTAAATGAACAGGTAAGTGAAAATAATTTTGCATGGTTAAATTAGCTGTACAGTTAAGTATACAGTTATATTTACAGATCAGTTAATACTTGCATGGTTACACAAACTGTACAGGTAAATGACAGGGAGAGATACTTTAATAGCTAAATGTGTGTATGATATCATTTGGGGTAATAATAGTAATTCCCTTAAAATACAGTCCTTAGTGCGCAGGGTTTAATTACAGATAAATGCACGTATTGCACATTCAATATACTAAAAGCAATGAAAAAAGGTGCAATTGACAGGATACTAATATGCATTCCTGAGTGAATGCCTACGTAAGTTAGGTCCAAGAATTACTAGCAATATTGCACGTGATATGATATAACAACTGTACATGAGTATGTATATACAGACCTGTATGAATAAATAGGTCCTGAGTGAATGAGTGACGGACCAGAGTTACTCACGGATGGATGCGTAATTGTTAAACTAGGTCCTAGCACCCCAACAGTTCCAGATCTATGTTGCCGACGGCACGGCACCCCGGTGAGGCATTATACAGTCTCATAGCCGCCGGCAGGAAGGACCTCCTGTAGCGCTCTCTGGCACACCGTGGTGGGATCAGTCTGTGACTGAAAGTGCTCCTCTGCGTCATAACCATAGCGTGCAGAGGGTGGGTGACGTTGTCCATGATGGCCAGCAGTTTGGCCAGGATCCGTCTTTCCGCCACCTCCTCTAGAGTGTCAAGGCTCATCCCCAGGACAGAGCTAGCCTTCCTGATCAGCTTATTTACCCGAGAAGCATCACCGGCTTTGATGTTTGCTCCCCAGCACACCACTGCAAAAAAGATGGCACTGGCCACCACAGACTGGTAGAAGGTATGCAGTAGTTTACTGCACACCTCCTCAGAAAGTAGAGTCGGCTCTGGCCCTTTTTGTACAGGGCCCCGGTGTTACCAGCCCATTCCAGCCTGTTGTCCATATGGACTCCCAGGAACTTGTATGACCCAACCATTTCCACATCCATCCCCTGTATAGGGACTGCAGTCAGTTGTGCCTTGGTTCTCCTGAAGTCCACCACCATCTCCTTTGTTTTGCTGATGTTGAGCTGAAGGTGGTTCTGCTCACACCACAACACAAAGTCACTGATTGTGCTCCTGTACTCCTCCTCCTGCCCACCCCTGATGCACCCTACAATAGCAGAGTCATCCGAGAACTTCTGTAGGTGGCATGTTTCAGAGTTATATCTGAAGTCTGAGGTGTAGAGGGTGAACAGGAAGGGGGACAGGACCGTTCCCTGGGGGGCCCCTGTGTTGCTAACTGCCCGTTCTGACACACAGCTCTGTAGTCACACAAATTGTGGCCTACCGGTCAGGTAGTCCGTGACCCAGGAGACTAAGGGTACTTCCACTTTCATCCTCCTCATCTTCTCACCCAGTAGCAGGGGCTGAATGGTATTGAAGGCACTGGAGAAGTCAAAAAACATAACCCTCACAGTGCAACCTGCGTTGTCCAGGTGAGAGTAGGCCCTCTGCAGAAGGTAGATGATTGCATCATCCACCCCGATGTTGCGCTGGTATGCAAACTGCAGGGGGTCCATTGATGAACACACCAGGGGTCTGAGGTGAGCGAGGACTAACCTTTCCAGGGTCTTCATGATGTGGGATGTTAGCGCTACGGGTCTGAAGTCATTCAGGACAGTGGGGTGTGCCTTCTTGGGCACTGGGACGAGGCAGGATGTTTTCCACAGCACAGGGACCCTTTCTAGGCTCAGGCTAAGGTTGAAAAGACGCTGGAGTATTCCACACAGTTGGTCAGCACAGACCCTAAGCACCCTTGGGCTGATGCCATCAGGGCCCGCCGCTTTCCACTGATGTAGTCTCTCCAGCTCTCTCTTCACTTGGTTGGTGGTGAAAGCCAGCCCAGGTGGGGAGGTGGGGGGAAGGGGGTGTTGAGGATCAGTCCAGGGGGAGCAGGGGCGGAGGTGGGGTCACTGATTGTCTCAGCAGAGGTGTTGTGAGCAAAGTGGGGGTGGGACAGCCGTGAGGGTGTGTGGTCTGGGGAGCTGGATTGGAGGTGGACAGGGCCAGTATCAAACCTGTTAAAAAATTGGTTCAGTTCATTGGCTCTGTCCTGGGGCCCCTCCGTCTGCCCACTGTTTGACTTTTTGAAGCCAGTGATATTTCTCATACCCTTCCATACCTCTCTCACCTGGCTCTGCCTCAGCTTGTCCTCCATCTTCTCCTTATACACTCTCTTCCCCTCAGCAATCCGCAACTTCAGCTCCCTCTGGACGCATTTCAATTTGTTCTTGTCCTTGTCCCTCTCCTTGAAGGCCCTCTTCTTCTCATTCAGCAGGGCCTTCAGGTCGCTGGTGACCCAGGGTTTATTGTTTGGGAAACAGCGTACCTTCCTGGTGGGTACAGTGTTGTCTACACAAAAATTAATATAGTCTGTTATGCAGTCAGTGAGTCCATCGATGTCCTCCCCATGAGCCTCACAGAGCACATCCCAGTCTGTTGTTTCAAAGCAGTCCTGTAGGGCCTCATTCACCTCCGGGGACCATCTCCTAATGGTCCTGGTGGTTGCAGGCTGCTGTTGGACCAATGGCCTGTAGAGTGGGGTGAGGTGGACAAGGTTGTGATCCGATCTACCGAGGGGAGGGAGTGCAGTGGAGTTGTATGCGTCCTTCACATTAGCATATAACAAGTCCAGAGTTTTATTATTCCTGGTTGGGCACTTCACGAACTGTTTGAACGTGGGCAGCGTTGAAGAGAGAGATGCATGGTTAAAATCCCCCGAAATGGCAAAGAAAGCATTGGGATGCGCTGTCTGTAACCTCGCGATAACAGAGTGGATGACGTCACACGCTGTGTTTGGGTCCGCGGAGGGCGGGATGTAAACAATAACAGCAATGGCCGCCGTGAATTCCCTCTGCAAATAGTAGGGTCTCAGGCTAACGGCTAACAGTTCAATGTCCGGGCTACAAAACTCTTCCTTAAGAGTAATATGGTTCGGATGACACCATCTGTTGTTAACTAATAAAGCCAGCCCACCACCCTTACTCTTACCGGTAGAGACGCTATCCCTGTCCGCTCTGATGGTCTGGAAACCGTCGATAGTGATGTTCTGTATGGGGATGTTATCGTTCAGCCAAGTCTCAGTAAAAAGCATTAGGCTCGTTTCCCGATAAATCCTTTGTCCACGAACAAGTCCCTCCAACTCATCCATCTTGTTATGTAGTGACCTCACATTGCCCATAATAATAGATGGTATAGCCCGCTTGTAGTTGAACCTCCTCCGCTTTGCCTTACATTTCCATAAAAATCCATAAACTCCATAATCCTGAACTATTATAGTTCAACTGTAGCAAAATAAAAAATAAAACTAAAGAAAAGAGACCTCTTGGTAGTAGTACTGTAGATTACATAATCACAGACCTTGATCCATTCACAGTCAGCCCACTCACACCAGTATCAGACCACAGCAAAATTACAATATATCTAAAAAGGGCAGAAACAAACCATAATGCAGAAAAGCCCTTTAAACTACACAAGACTAATCAGCCTTATAGATGGAATAATAATAGTCTAGAAAACTACCAAATGGCATTTGATAATGAACAAATTCAATCCCTATTGGACATTTTCTTGATCAACAAATATCCTCACGACAAAAATTGAGTAAATTTGGCTGTACAAAACATCAATGAAATATTTGACAAATTGGCATCTGACTTAAAAAAGATCCCCAAATACAGTAAAACAAATAGAGATAATAACAAATGGTTTGACCATGATTGCAAATCCATAAGGAAAAAACTAAGAATTCTATCCAACCAAAAACATAGAAAACCAGACGATCAATGTCTGCGGCAACAATACTGGGAAACCCTTAAAGAATACAAACAGACTCTAAGAACAAAACCAGCAACACATTAAAAACCAACTCACTGAAATGGAAGAATCCATTGATTCAAACATCTTCTGGCAAAATTGGAATTCCCTGAACAAACCACATCGAGAAGAATTGGCTTTTCAAAACGGTGACATATGGAGAAACCACTTTGAAGAACTATATAAAAACATAACAACAAATTCGAAACAAAAAGAAAACTATGAAAAACTCAAAATACTTGAATCCACAATTAAAAATAACCAGAATCCTCTAGATTTCCCAATAACAGAAAATGAAATATTAGAAAAAATAAAGACCCTTAAACACAAAAAAAGCATGTGGTACAGATGGCATATGAAATGAAATGATTAAATACGCAAGTCATACATTTACCACAGCCATACTCAAACTTGTTAATGAAGACCTGAGTGTAGGCTATTTTCCAGACATCTAGAACCAAGGACCTATTACACCAATTTATAAAAATGGAGACAAATATGATCCCAACAATTATCCTATTTCCAGAAGGCATTTGACTCAATTTGGCATGAAGGAATACTACTAAAATTAATTGAACGTGGTGTCGGTGGACTAACATATGATATAATTAAATCAATGTATAAAAATAACAAGTGCGCAGTCAAAATCGGAGAAAAACAAACAGACTACTTTACCCAGAGACGTGGAGTTAAACAAGGAAACAACCTATATTAATGAACTGACAAAAATGCTTGAACAATCAACAGCCCCTGGACTGACCCTTAAAGATATAAAAATAAAATGTCTCCTATATGCAGATGATCTGGTACTGCTATCACCAACAAAAGAAGGCCTACAACAACATCTAGATGTCCTACATCAATTCTGCCAGAACTGGGCGCTGACAGTAAACCTAGAAAAAACCAAAATTATGATATTCCAAAAAAGATCCAGATGCCAAGAAAACAAATACACCTTCCTATTAGGCTCCACACACCTAGAACACACCTACACCTACACATATTTAGGACTAAAAATAAGCGCCACAGGAAATTTCAACTTGGCTGTGAATGAACTGAGAGACAAGGCAAGAAGAGCTTTTTATGCCATTAAAAGAAACATCAAATTAGGATCTGGCTCAAAATATTCAAATCAATAATTGAACCAATTGCATTATATGGCAGTGAAGTGTGGAGCCCACTTACCAAACAAGAATTTGAAAAATGGGACAAACATCCAATTGAAATCAAATGCAGGGCAGAATTAGGCCAATTTCCCCTTTTAATTAATATCCAAAAACGAGCCACCACATTCTATAACCATTTAAAAATAAGCAACCCCAACTCTTACCACCACAAAGCCCTCCAATACCAAGAGGTGACCATAGAAAAGAGTCCCCTTAGTCAGCTGATCCTGAGACTAAACTCACAAACCAACAGTAACCCAACAAAGCCTCAGGACAGCACTCAGAAAATCTGGCCCAACCAAATTATCAAAAAACAAAAAGAAAATTACATGACCTATTGGAAAGACACCACAAAAAATCAAAGTAAACTTCAATGCTATTTGGCACTAAACAGACAGTACACAGTGGCAAACTATCTGACCACTGTGACTGATAGAAAACTGAGGAAAACATTGACTATGTACAGACTCAGCGAGCACAGCCTGGCTATAGAGACCGGTCGTCGCAGACAGATCTGGCAACCCAGAAATGCCAGGTTGTGTTTACTCTGCCCACAAAACGCAATAGAAACAGAAACACACTTTCTCCTAAAATGTGATAATTATGCAGACATACGGGCAACTTTCTTTCCCCAAATTAAAAATATAAATAAAGAATTTGAAACAGGAACAGATGATGAAAAATTACAATGCCTATTGGGTGAAAAGGTCCATTGTGCCATTTATGGTGCAAAATATGTTGCATTATGCCACACCTGTAGGGACAACCAGTTGACCCAACTGCAACCAATAATCCCATAAGGACAACCAGTTGACCCAACTACAACCAATAACCTCCCAACAAACTTACACACACACAAAACACACACATACAATTATTTTGAATATGTTTGGTTGTGTATGTGATAATTAATATGTAATGGATCTATATTTCTGTTGTTGTTGTTAATAATAATATGAACTTTATTTGTATTGTTACATTGTAAAGTGCTTTGGCAATATTGTTAAGTTGTAACTTTCATGCCAATAAAGCCGAATTTGAATTGAATTGAATTGAATTGAGAGAGAGAGAGAGAGAGAGAGAGAGAGAGAGAGATAGAGAGAGAGAGAGAGAGAGAGAGAGAGAGAGAGAGAGAGAGAGAGATAGAGAGAGAGAGAGAGAGAGAGAGAGAGAGAGAGAGAGAGAGAGAGAGAGAGAGAGATAGAGAGAGAGAGAGAGATAGAGAGAGAGAGAGCAAAGATAAGAGTCCCTTCATCCAACTGGTCCAGGGGCTGAGTTCACAAACTTGTTCCACTAACACACTGAAGCCTTAGGACCAGAACATCCAATCAATAAGAATTAACCAAATTACAAAACATCTAAAACAAAACTACATTACCTATTGGAAAACACAAACACAAGCACAAAGCAAAATGCAGTGCTATTTGGCCCTAAATCGACAGTACACCATGGCAAACTATCTGACCATGGTGACTGATCAAAACCTCAGGAAAACCTTGACAAAGTACAGGCTCAGCGAGCACAGCCTTGCTATTGAGAAGGGTAGACACAGGAAAACCTGGCTCCCTGTAGAGGAAAGGCTGTGCAACCACTGCACCACAGCGGAACCAGAGACAGAGCTGCATTTCCTGACCAAATGTCAAAAATATAAAACCATCAGAGAGAGTCACTTCCCCAAATTTGAACAAGTAGTCCGGGGCTTTGAGGACCTCTCTGACATAGAAAGGCTGCCGATCCTTTTGGGGGAAGACATGACCAGCTGTGTGCTGGCAGCATGCTATGTTGCTGCCTGCCACAAGTTGAGGGACAGTGCCTGACATATTTAATGCATTTATTTTATTTTTTCCTGTTGTTATTTGTTCTTTGATGTAATTATATTTTTTTTAAAAAATATATATATATATATATATGTGTGTATGAATGTATGTATATATGTGTATATATATGTATGTGCGTGTGTATATGTATGTATATATATATATATATAAAATAGAAAAAAAAAATATATATAAATATATAGAAAAAAAAAAATATATATTGATGTATGATACTTTGGCAATATGTACATTGTTGCGTCATGCCAATAAGAGAGAGAGAGAGAGAGAGATAGAGAGAGAGAGAGAGATAGAGAGAGAGAGAGAGAGAGAGAGAGAGAGAGAGAGAGAAATTCTTGGAGAACAGGAAATGTGGCTGGAAGTTCCATTTCAAGAAAGATGAGTGATAGAGAAAAAAAGAGACATAGTTTCTTTATCGACATCTACACTGGGGAACCAAAAGTGATCTGACATAGTTTCCATTGCTCATGTTTCTTGGCCCAAGCAAGTCTCTTCTTCTTATTGGTGTCCTTTAGTAGAGGTTTCTTTGCAGCAATTTAGCCATGAAGGCCTGATTCACACAGTCTCCTCTGAACAGTTGGTGTTGAGATGTGTCTGTTACTTGAACTCTGTGAAGCATTTATTTGGGCTGCAATCTGAGGCTGGTAACTCTAATGAACTTATCCTCTGCAGCAGAGGTATTTCTGGGTCTTCCATTCCTGTGGCGGTCCTCATGAAGCTGGTTGAGAGAATGCCATGAGTGTGCAAAGCTGTCATCAAGGCAAAGGGTGGCTACTTTGAAGAATCTCAAATATAAAATATAATTTGATTTTTTAACACTTTTTTTGGTTACTACATGATTACATATGTGTTATGTCATAGTTTTGACGTCTTCACTTTTATTCTACAATGTCCACCGACACCACGTTCTACAAAATTGTGCAAATAAAGAAAAACCCTTGAATTAGTAATATTCCAAACTTGGCCGCCAGTGTATATCTATCCTCTCTGTCTGCTTGGAAGTTCAACTCCTTGTTAGATGGAGGTTTTATGTTTGCAAGTTTGTGTGGCTAAGCATTTACAGTATGTACTGTATTTTAGTCTTAATCAACTGTTAGTGTGTGTGTGTCTCTGTATGTATGTGTATGCATTCATATACATCTGCATATATGTGTGTGTGTATGAGTTGGTTCTGCGAGTGTGTGAGTTTCCTGGCTGTGGGCCCCTGCAGGCCAAATGTGTATGGAGATTGTAATCAGAGTGTTCCTTGTGACTGTGTGAGTGCGTGTGAGGAGGAGAGGTAGTGAAAACCCCGCTCTTACATGCATGTGGTAAGTTTCCACTTTCTGGGCCTTTTCACAGCTTCCACAGCCCAGACCCACTGATGTCAGACCAGACCAGCCTATAGGCTGTGCCAGCCCCAGCCCAGACAAGACCAGCCATGCAGGGCAAGGATTATATAGCACCACAACACTAACCTCCATGTAGGGAAAATACCACCAAACTCTCACAGAACTGTCCAATTTACCTTATGGAGTATAGAATGCCAAATCAAAATGTCACCCATCTAAGTGCAAAACAAGTCAAATGTTGTTTTATCAGTATAGTGACTAACATAGCTCTACTCGAGTAACCAATGTTACAATTTGTAGTTACACAATTGAAAACAACAAATCAAATCAAATCTTGTCAGTTATAAAAGGAACTTCGGATACATTGTTTTTGTGACACACTGTTACTACGGTCTGTTTTAACGAATCCTAACTGGAGTTATTGTTATGTGTTAAGCTTCTACACTATCATGGCTCACCTTTTGACCCAGTTGTAGGGCTGTCTGGTGAGCTCATTTACAGTAAGCATGTTTATAAATGATCAAATCTCAGTCAGTTTGTGCCATTTTATCCCACAATGGCTACCCCATAACAGATTAACTGGCTGATTGAGGCAAACCTTGTCTTATATAAGGCAAAGAAGTGGGACTCTGCAATTAAGGCCAGGGGTGGAGGTGGAGATTTGGATGACTGACCACTACTGTACAAAGTCATATCCACGGCCACATTACGTATGCTTACGTCTTGCATGGACAAGACACTGTAGCCTGTATACACACTGCAAGTTAGACAGACCCATGACATAAAATTGTAACATCTAATATATTAACATGCATCATGTGTATTGAGAGCAGTGCTGTGTGGGAGAACATTGATATACAGTACCAGACTCCCCCATACAGTACTCCACTCCAGGGTTTAACCAAGCCCAGCCCCAGCCTCCAGCCTCCAGCCTCCAGCCTCCAGCCTTACAGAGGAAAGGATTGATTGAGTTTGTAAACAGCCGGCGGCCTCAGTCTCTCTCCTCTCCTCTCTCTGTAGCAGGCCAGTAGAATGCTATAATCTCTCATGTTTTGGTGAGCAAACATTCGCTCCCCTTTGATGGCTACGAGATCAGAGTGGGGGGTGGCATTCTACGCGGCCACGCTAAGGTCGGCACTACCGCGGGTCTGCTGCAGTGTGCTGTGTTGTGCCGCGGCAGCTAGGAGACCCTGAACACACAGTCGAACACAGAGCACTGAGCACAAGGCTAGCCTGTGTGTGTCTGGGAGAGGGCAACACATCACCCCCTCCACCCTTACACCACCACCCCAGCTAACCCCAACACCCTCTCCTCCTCTCTGGCCCAATGTCTTCCAGCACTGACTCTGTCTAACCTGTAGACTTCTCCCTGAATGAATCCGTGGTTATGCTTTATGAAAATGCGGAGATCTATATAAAGTGTTTGACGTTTCTGTTGTATTTGTATCTGTTATGAAGAGATATAATCACATCTCCTTTGGTGTGCAAAGTGCGAGATAGTTTATGATGGGAGCGTGTATGAGTCTGGAGGTGTCTGTTTTCCTGAGAGGGGTTTCCTGCTCTAAAAGTTGGTTTATGTAAATGAGTTGGGGGAGGCTGTGCAGAGAGTTGTCGAAAGAAACAATCTACCTTAGTGAGTGAGCGAGCCGGTAACAGCTCACCACTAGCTGTTAGCGCTAGCCTTTACCCGTTAGCTGTTAGCCTCAGTGTTAGCCTTGCTTATGATGAAAGAGCATTGTGGCTGTGTGCCTCCTCTGCCTCTGCCACCACCGGGCCCGGCCCCCATGCAGCGGCCCCCCCCCCTGCCAGCCTCTCTCCCCTCGCCCTTCTCCTCTGTACCCTGCTGACTACTGCACTGTGTCTGTGTGCCTATTGACAGATGAGTCGTACCAGAAGCTGGCCATGGAGACCATGGAGGAGCTGGACTGGTGTCTGGACCAGCTGGAGACCATCCAGACCTACCGCTCTGTCAGCGACATGGCCTCCAACAAGGTAAGACTCAAACCCCCTGTATAGCCACTGTACTTCCTCCTTATTGATCCTGTTCAACATGTTAATAGAACAGGGTAGCTAGCGCTCTGGCTCCTTATTGATCCTGTTTAACATGTTAATAGAACAGGGTAGCTAGCGCTCTGTCTCCTTATTGATCCTGTTTAACATGTTAATAGAACAGGGTAGCTAGCTCTCTGTCTCCTTATTGATCCTGTTTAACATGTTAATAGAACAGGGTAGCTAGCGCTCTGTCTCCTTATTGATCCTGTTCAACATGTTAATAGATCAGTGTAGCTAGCGCTCTGTCTCCTTATTGATCCTGTTCAACATGTTAATAGAACAGGGTTAACATGTTAATAGAACAGGGTAGCTAGCGCTCTGTCTCCTTATTGATCCTGTTTAACATGTTAATAGAACAGGGTAGCTAGCGCTCTGTCTCCTTATTGATCCTGTTTAACATGTTAATAGAACAGGGTAGCTAGCGCTCTGTCTCCTTATTGATCCTGTTCAACATGTTAATAGAACAGGGTAGCTAGCGCTCTGTCTCCTTATTGATCCTGTTCAACATGTTAATAGAACAGGGTAGCTAGCGCTCTGTCTCCTTATTGATCCTGTTTAACATGTTAATAGAAGAGGGTAGCTAGCGCTCTGTCTCCTTATTGATCCTGTTCAACATGTTAATAGAACAGGGTAGCTAGCGCTCTGTCTCCTTATTGATCCTGTTTAACATGTTAATAGAACAGGGTAGCTAGCGCTCTGTCTCCTTATTGATCCTGTTTAACATGTTAATAGAACAGGGTAGCTAGCGCTCTGTCTCCTTATTGATCCTGTTTAACATGTTAATAGAACAGGGTAGCTAGCGCTCTGTCTCCTTATTGATCCTGTTCAACATGTTAATAGAACAGGGTAGCTAGCGCTCTGTCTCCTTATTGATCCTGTTTAACATGTTAATAGAACAGTGTAGCTAGCGCTCTGTCTCCTTATTGATCCTGTTTAACATGTTAATAGAACAGGGTAGCTAGCGCTCTGTCTCCTTATTGATCCTGTTCAACATGTTAATAGAACAGGGTAGCTAGCGCTCTGTCTCCTTATTGATCCTGTTTAACATGTTAATAGAACAGGGTAGCTAGCTCTCTGTCTCCTTATTGATCCTGTTTAACATGTTAATAGAACAGGGTAGCTAGCGCTCTGTCTCCTTATTGATTCTGTTTAACATGTTAATAGAACAGGGTAGCTAGCGCTCTGTCTCCTTATTGATCCTGTTCAACATGTTAATACAACAGGGTAGCTAGCGCTCTGTCTCCTTATTGATCCTGTTTAACATGTTAATAGAACAGGGTAGCTAGCGCTCTGTCTCCTTATTGATCCTGTTTAACATGTTAATAGAACAGGGTAGCTAGCGCTCTGACTCCTTATTGATCCTGGTTAACATGTTAATAGAACAGGGTAGCTAGCGCTCCTACTCCTTATTGATCCTGTTTAACATGTTAATAGAACAGGGTAGCTAGCGCTCTGTCTCCTTATTGATCCTGTTCAACATGTTAATAGAACAGGGTAGCTAGCGCTCTGTCTCCTTATTGATCCTGTTTAACATGTTAATAGAACAGGGTAGCTAGCGCTCTGTCTCCTTATTGATCCTGTTTAACATGTTAATAGAACAGGGTAGCTAGCGCTCTGTCTCCTTATTGATCCTGTTTAACATGTTAATAGAACAGGGTAGCTAGCGCTCTGTCTCCTTATTGATCCTGTTTAACATGTTAATAGAACAGGGTAGCTAGCGCTCTGTCTCCTTATTGATCCTGTTCAACATGTTAATAGAACAGGGTAGCTAGCGCTCTGTCTCCTTATTGATCCTGTTTAACATGTTAATAGAACAGGGTAGCTAGCGCTCTGTCTCCTTATTGATCCTGTTTAACATGTTAATAGAACAGGGTAGCTAGCGCTCTGTCTCCTTATTGATCCTGTTTAACATGTTAATAGAACAGGGTAGCTAGCGCTCTGTCTCCTTATTGATCCTGTTCAACATGTTAATAGAACAGGGTAGCTAGCGCTCTGTCTCCTTATTGATCCTGTTTAACATGTTAATAGAACAGGGTAGCTAGCGCTCTGTCTCCTTATTGATCCTGTTTAACATGTTAATAGAACAGGGTAGCTAGCGCTCTGACTCCTTATTGATCCTGGTTAACATGTTAATAGAACAGGGTAGCTAGCGCTCTGTCTCCTTATTGATCCTGTTTAACATGTTAAAATTTGTGCCGAGAGAGTGTTTTGGGATTACTGTGTCGTTGGGTAAATGGAGTGTGTGTGTGTGTGTGTGTGTGTGTGTGTGTGTGTGTGTGTGTGTGTGTGTGTGTGTGTGTCTGTGTGTCTGTGTGTGTGTCTGTGTGTCTGTGTGTCTGTGTGTCTGTGTGTGTCTTCCTACCTTATTATGACCTGAATGTCCTGACAAGGTAGGAAAACTTTTTTGAGGAGTCAGGACTTTTATGTCCTGAATTAGTTCAATTGCTATTTTAAGCTTAAGGGTTAGGTTTAGGGTTTGGGGGTTAGGGTTAGGTTTAGGGTTTGGGGGTTAAGGTTAGATTAAGGGTTAGGTTTAGGGTTTGGGGGTTAGGGTTAGGTTTAGGGTTAGGTTTAGGGTTTGGGGGTTAGGGTTAGGTTTGGGGGTTAGGGTTAGGTTTAGGGTTAGGTTTAGGGTTTGGGGGTTAGGGTTAGGGTTAGGTTTGGGGGTTAGGCTTAGGTTTAGGGTTAGGTTTAGGGTTTGGGGGTTAGGGTTAGGTTTAGGGTTAGGGGTTAGGGAAAATATGTTTTTTTTTTATGGTCAAACATTTTTACTCCCCAAAAAGTCACCAAATGTCACGGAAATAAAAGAGATGCGAGGACCCTTGGGCTGTGTGACTGACTTCCTGTCTCCTTCCTGATACCAGCTCAGACCAGACTACAATAGAGCTCCCAGAATGCCTTGGGGCAGGGTTAATGGCCCTGTTTATTTGGCCCATTGCTGACATCATCAGGACACACGCAGGACAGAAGGGACTTTTACTAAAGACAATGGAGGAGCTTGCACTCACACACACACACTTTATAGGGACTGACAGACAATACGGACTTAGAAAGTTATTGTCGCTGGGCAAATTTCGTTTAGTCACTCAACAAACACTGAACAACGGACGCCTTGGTTGAAAAAAGGCCAAAAACAAGAAATACACAGAGCCAGACTGAAGCCGTCCCAGCCTAAACAGTTGTATGGACAGACTGAATGACTGGGCTGCAGACTGATTGAGGGAGGAGTCACTGATGGATGCTGATTCAAACTGTTCTGATTCAGTCTTCAGAATCTCCCTGAATCTATCATCTACTGTATCTTCCTGTGCTGATTCAGTTCCCTGTCTTCAGATGAATCTCCCTGTGCTGATTCAGTTCCCTTTGAGATGAATCTCCCTGTGCTGATTCAGTTCCCTTTGAGATGAATCTCCCTGTGCTGATTCAGTTCCCTTTGAGATGAATCTCCCTGTGCTGCACTGAGGGCCATGCTGGTTCTGCTTCGGCCATTTTTTGGTCCATTGTGATGAGAGATAAGATAACGTAAGACACTCATAGACCAGACCCTTGGTCCAACACACGGTTGGGAGAGGTTATCTTAAAATACATCATGTGTATGTACCGTTAGATACCCCACTGACTCCATTGAACAGTCTTTGTGCATGGTCAAGAAACTTGATCAAGACCATCTCCTTTGCCTTGTTTTTACTGTAGACAACGTTCACAGAGTAGCTTTGAGCTGCATTCACTGTCATGAAGAGTGTCTTAGAATACAGTTTTCAGATGACATTGGAGACAAAATTCTTCAAAATCTGACAGCATTTGAAACCTAATTAAAGGGCAGTGAAAGTCTAGAGTTTCACATTTAGAATAATTCCAGTTAAACGCCCAAGGTAAAGAGCTTCAAACTTTGTCAGTGTCTGTCTGTCTGGCCCTATGACTGTATTGGATTGCCTGTAAGTGATGTGCTCTTGCTCAGACTTGCAGCGTCTGTGTAGGAGTCAAGAACAATTTAAAGTTTCACTCTTACTTTTCCGAGTCTGGGTTTCAAACTCTCACATGTATTAGTTTCAACAGGTCAAATCAAGATAACTAGATTCTCCTTTAAAAAAAAAAAGGAAACACACTGTTTTCACCAACAACAGAAATATCAGAATGATAATCTCATTGTTAGAAGTTATACTGGCAGTGTAAACATTGTTACCCTGATGCTGGTTGCTGCAACACTGGGTTAGAGAACAGGCAGGAGACTGTCAGGGGGAGAGAGGCGGAACTACCCGAGAGGGTGTGTGTGTGCGTCGAGCAGAAGTCACATACACACACACTCACACAC
The DNA here is from genome assembly GCA_023634145.1 of Thymallus thymallus. Taxonomy (NCBI): domain Eukaryota; kingdom Metazoa; phylum Chordata; class Actinopteri; order Salmoniformes; family Salmonidae; genus Thymallus; species Thymallus thymallus. The sequence goes on along the minus strand of CM042392.1, from coordinate 3,564,561 downwards.
AGACACACACACACAGCGCCCTCGCTATAGAGTAGGCTAGTCAGAGCACCCAACTCAAAGGGAGTCAGTTGTCGCGTTTCCTAACCCTCCCCACGTCAGAGTCTGAGGCTTGGCCCTTACGCACAGTTTCAGTACATACAGACGCTGCTTCCGCGAGCCCCGGCACTCTGCAGGACGTAACCCAACCAAGCTGTTCATACTCACAAGATGGGAGCCTGCTGCTTGGAAAAGAAAGAGAGAAAGTTAGGGAAACTTAACGGCTGGAGAAAGGTAAAGTTCAAATTCTTTTGGAATAGATTACCGGTTGAAGCTTTTTCCTATTTTGAAGCTTTATCCTATTTTGAAGCTTTTCTGATCTTTTTTTTCATACACAGTTGCTTTGGGGTTTTGCCAGTGCTGTATGGTAGGCTTATACTGAGCTAATGTTCACTTCTATGCTTATTTTAACCAAGTCTTAAGGAAAAGTATATATATATATATATATAATATAATAATATTTTGTGTACACTTGGGATATGTTTTAAGATTTCGATTTCGATTTTTAGACCAAGATAAATGGATGTAATGTTGGTCCCTTGTCTTGACTGGACTGACTACAGCGGAGTGCAACTCTGCTCCAAGCCGCAACAGTCTGGGATGCTTTGTCTGAATAGGGCTGCCAGCGCCCTGCCGATAATAGATTGAGTTGTCCAATATTAAAGGACACTTTTTGAATCCTTGAGAGCTGTGAGACAGCTGTTTGCCGGAGATGCTTAAAGTTTACTTCAGCTTTTCCACGTTCATGGAATATATTTAAATGTGAATTCCTTAATTGATAGAATAACAAAGCCGTTATCCTTTATAAAAAATAAAAAAAAGCTGAGGGATGCAAGAGTTATGTATGCAAGCAATAATATCAAAATAGTAGTTTTAACTATGTTTTGAGACTATACAGTGTTTTTTTTTTTTTTACAAGCATTGGAGTATAACGATCTTATATTTTTGGTTCTGATTGAGTACAACAGTTGAACTAAAAAGTACAACAAAAAATGCATATAGCAAGTAAGGATTCTAGCTTTAACGACATTGTTGTTGCTCTGCTGTTATTCTCTGAAATGTCTTCAACCATTCCTTCCGCCTCGGTCTGAACAACTGGGATGTGTGAAAAGAGAATAAAAAGCATGAGCCGAACGGATGGAGAGAGATCCATACATCGTTTTTCTTTCCGTTTATTTCCGGAGAATCTGAATGTCTCCAAACTAAAAAAGTGGCCTGCTTGATAAGTGGTGTAGCCATGCCTTGCCAATACCAACTGTCAGGTGGTTTCTTGGCAGAGTTGTGAAAGAGTTTGCGGTTGAATACACCTAAAGGCCATGATAAGTGGGTTAGTACAGCGTATCTAACTGATCTCTGTAGGTTGGGATAGAGCTGCTAAACACAACTGGAAACCACTCTGAGCTCTCTGACAGCCTGCACTGACGGGAAATGAAACACTCAGTGTTGAGTAATATGTCTTATCTTTTCTTAAATTGTTACGTCTCTCTCTTGTATCTGTATCATGCAGTTCCTCAAGTCCCCAGATGACCTTATTTTATGGGCTGTTGATGGCATACCTATGTACACACATGCATGCACGCAGATAAATAGACACACATTGCCATCGCAGCCAGAGCCAGTCGGTTGAGAGTCTGTCAGAGGAAGTGAGAGGTAGTGTGGATCCAGGCTCTGTGGGGTTGGTCTCTAAACCTACTGCTGCTCTCATCCCTGAGGAGACATATGTTACTGTCTATCTCACCCCATCATAACCACTGTGTAATCACTGTGTGACATATGTTACTGTCTATCTCACCCCATCATAACCACTGTGTAATCACTGTGTGTCGTATGTTTGCAAAGGCTGGGAAATCAAGCACAACTAGATTAAGATTATCTGGCACTGATTACGTAATGTTTGAGCAAGAGTCATATTTTCACTTCTATGTGTTAAATTCAACAGTGTTAACTTAGCTGAGAAGTCTGTCAGTAGTTTAGTCAGTGGACTGACTGTTAGTCAGTTTAGCTGACAATATGAGGACACAGTGCCAACTAGTGGCGGAAAGAGGACATTAAATCACATTTTGAGTTTGGAGATCCTCAGTGCTCATCAGTGGTGTTATAAACTCAAGTAATTTCAAAAGATGCCACAAGACATGCGCTGTTCTGTACATGCCTGCCTGCCTGCCTGCCTGCCTGCCTGCCTGCCTGCCTGCCTGCCTGCCTGCCTGCCTGCCTGCCTGCCTGCCTGCCTGCCTGCCTGCCTGCCTGCTTGCCTGCTTGCCTGCTTGCCTGCTTGCCTGCCTGCCTGCCTGCCTGCCTGCCTGCCTGCCTGCCTGCCTGCCTGCCTGCCTGTATGCCTGACTGCTCTCCTGTCCTATAGGATCAAATAGGAATGGAGGGACTTATCTTTTTTTTTCACAACAAAATGCCATCACCATTCAGTTCTACTGACTCTGCTGCTAAGGCTTCTGGGAAACACAGCAGCTCTCTGCTGGGTCTCCCCCACCCCCTGCAACTAGAGGGGAGAGAGGCAGGGGGAGAGAGACTGAAGATTAGAGTAGAAATGGAGAGAGAAAGGCTACAGTCATAGACAGAGAAAGAGTGTGAAAAAGCTGAGCAAGAGAGAGAGAGAGAGTGGGAGAGAGAGAGCCTCTGACAGAGCTCTCTGAGCCCATTCTCTCTCAGTGAGCTCCTGTGTTAGAAGCCACAGCATATCTGAATGAAGGATCAACACTCAGCTCATCCAATATTAACATCAACTCTCATTCTCATAGAGATCCATAGAGACCACCTTGTGTGGGGGATACCTAAACACTGAGAAAGAGGAAGGGAGGATGGGGAGAGATGCAGTGGGGATGAAGCACACACAGGCAGCTGTATGGGCTGGGGTGTGTGTATGGGCTAGGGTGTGTGTATGGGCTAGGGTGTGTATATACAGTTGAAGTCGGAAGTTTAAATACACTTAGGTTGAAGTCATTAAAACTCATTATTCAACCACTCCACAGATTGTTAACAAACTATAGTTTTGGCAAGTTGTTTAGGACATCTACTTTGTGCGTGACACAAGTTTTAAAAAATTACAGACAGATTATTTCACTTATAATTCACTATATCATAATTCCAGTGGGTCAGAAGTTTACATACACTAAGGTCACTGTGCCTTAAACAGCTTGGAAAATTCCAGAAAATTATGTCATGACTTTAGAAGCTTCTGATAGGCTAATTGACATCATTTGAGTCAATTGGAGGTGTACCTGTGGATGTATTTCAAGGCCTACCTTCAAACTCAGTGCCTCTTTGCCAGACATCATGGGAATAATTTCATCCTTGGGAGCAATTTCCAAACGCCTGAAGGTACCACGTTCATCTGTACAAACAATAGTACGCAAGTATAAACACCATGGGACCACACAGCCGTCATACCGCTCAGGAAGGAGACGCGTTCTGTCTCCTAAAGATTAACGTACTTTGGTGCGAAAAGTGCAAATCAATCCCAGAACAACAGCAAAGGACCTTGTGAAGATGCTGGAGGAAACAGCTACAAAAGTATCTATATCCACAGTAAAACGAGGCCTATATTGACATAACCTGAAAGGCTGCTCAGCAAGGAAGAAGCCACTGCTCCAAAACCGCCATAAAAAGCCAGACTACGGTTTGCAACTGCACATGGGGACAAAGATCTTACTTTTTGGAGAAATGTCTTCTGGTCTGAAGAAACAAAAATATAACTGTTTGGTCATAATGACCATCGTTATGTTTGGAGGAAAAAGGGGGAGGCTTGCAAGCCGAAGAACACCATCCCAACCGTGAAGCACGGGGGTGGAAGCTTCATGTTGTGGGGGTGCTTTGCTGCAGGAGGGACTGGTGCACTTCACAAGATTGCCTCCAGCCTTTGCCTGTCTGTTTGTTTGTTTACATCTGTCCCTCCAAGGGCAGGCCAGCCCATTGATGGTAGGAGAGAGAGAGAGAGAGAAGAGACACCAAGATCAATGAAAGTGGAAGCAGGTAGAGAAATTGACATGTAAGTGACTGAGAGTGAGGGAGATGTGGAATGAAAGAGGGAGGGAGGAATGGGAAACTAGTGTTTTTTTTTTACTCAGCAGTGAACCACTGCTGTGTCCTCGTGACGGCTGGGCTGCCTCGCTGGTGTTCGGAGGGGGAAACCTCTCGCTGAAACAGCCACCAGCCAGCCAGCCAGCCAGCCGCACCACTCTCTCTGGTCACGTGACACTGTTGCCATGGCGTTGGGATGTCCTGGTAATTGGCACACACAGATAGAGTGGAGGAAAGAGGGAGAGAGCGAGAGAGAGAGAGCGAGAGAGGGGACTGATCTGATGTCAACCCAAATTGGTGAAGGATGCAATTATCTACTATTCTCTCTCTATGGTGTTTTCTCTCGCTCCACGGATGTGTAAAAATAGCCTGCCACGGACACCCTGACAGTCTCTATTGTTATTATGGGCTGTGGATAATGACAGATGTCAGGCAATAGAAAGAGAGAAAATGAAAAAAGAGTGTAGTGTCCATATTTTTAAAAAATGCGCCCTTCCTTCTCATTTCTCCCATTACTGCATAAGGTACAGTGACACACGCGTCCCCCATGCTTCCCTCAACACTGTATAAAAATGGCTGAATGGCAGCACTAGTCTCTGGTCCTCTGGCAGAGAGATAAGAAAGAAAGGCTTTCCTCATCCTTGCTTAAGTCAGGGAGGAGGGGAGTGGGTTATCTGCAGTGGCAGGGCTGCAGAGGAGAGGAGAGGAGGATAGAGGAGAGGAGAAATCCTGTATCCTATATCTCTGGCTCCCATTCCCACCCCTCCCCACTGCCGGGCTGTGCTGTTGGGGGCTCCCCCCTCCGCTCTGCTTTGCTTTGCTCCGCTTTCTGTCAAATCATGTGTGCTGTGTGCAGCATGTTGCTGGGGATGGCAGATTTAAAAGCAGGGGGAAAAGAGAGAGAGGAGGGTGGGGGGAACCAAGAGACAGAGAGAGATAAATTGAGAAAGGGAGAGTGAGAGAGCTGCAGCATTGAGAGCGCAGTGGAGTTAGACTAATACAGCAGAGGAAGCCCCCTCCCTCCAGTCAGATGAGCATCGCAGTGCCTTTCTATTTTTTCCTCTCCTAGTCCTCTCTCCATCCCAGCATTTCTTCCCTCCTCCCCTAGTCTATTATTCATCAGTACTCAGAGCTCCCCTAGCTCAGACCTAGCTCATAACTCCATAGCTCCAGCTGCTGCCCAGCTCTGTGGATCTCCTAGCCCAGGACGGAGCTCCTTACCCTGGCTACAACACCTAGCCCGCTCCCCTCTCTTCTTACCCAGACATGGAGACCCTCACTGAGACCTCTGCTGAGAGAGAGAGAGAGAGAGAGCGACCAGTCATCTTCATCTAGCTCTTCTATTAGCCGTTGAGCCACAACACCAAGGGAGCAGAGAAGAGGAGAGAAGAGAGGGATTTTTTTAGCACTAAAGGAATCCCGTTCATCTGCCTCTCTCCATTTTACCGCGGTGGATTACAGTACTGCTACGGCTGCTGCTGGCTCTCTGTCCTGTAGGGAGGGAAAAACGGGGTCCAAAATGCCTGAAGTGAACTACCTGTTGTCTGTGTCTTGGGGTTACATTAAGGTGCGTATTGTACCATTAGCTTACGTAGCTACTCGGGATAACATGACCATTACTCTGTCGTTACCTTTGTGTTTTGGGTGTTTGAGCTGTTATAGTATTTTGATGGTCTCTGTGTTCTAGAGCTGTGCGGTTAGGTTGTTGTGTTCTATGCAGTGTGATGGCCGTGTGGTCTGATAGAACAGAACTGGTGTTATCTAGCTGAGCTGAGTCTCCATCTTGCCTGCAGCTCTTCAGAACAGAATAGTGTTGATGTGGATGGGGCTAGGGGTCTCTCTCTCTGAAAAACACACACAGACAGATGCTGCTGCAGTGGTGGTACTTCCCCACATTCCCATGCAGATCCTGTGTCGTATGCACGGTTTTCTCGTAGACTATATACTAATACAGGGTTTTATACATTGTAGATTTGCAGATTTTCCCCTTGCAATATGAACCATGTGTGGAAAAGCACTGCATAATATGATGCTCAAGGGGTTTTATTTGTTATATGAAAACAATTAAATTGTTATTTTGTACAGATTTTGTGTCTAGAGATTTGTGTCTAGAGAATGCTTGTATAAAGTTTGATTGAGCATACAGTAGTCACCAGTGACCATGTTTTTCCATGGAATCTTCCTGCACCATAATTTCTTCCAGGTTTTCCAGAAGTTTCCAGGATCCTGACCTTTTCCCACTCTTTTCTTTCCAGTTCAAGAGAATGTTGAATCGGGAGCTGACACACCTATCAGAGATGAGTCGCTCCGGCAACCAGGTGTCCGAGTTCATCTCCAACACCTTCCTAGGTAAAGCCCTGATCACACACACACACACACACACACTCATTAGGTCAGCGTTTCCCAAACTCAGTCCTGGTTTATTGCCCTAGCACTACACAGCTGATTCAAATTATCAAAACTTGATGCTGATTTTATTATTTGAATCAGCTCTGTAGTGCTGGGGCAAAACACTAAACGTGCCCCCATTGAGGTCTAAAGGACCGAGTTTTGGAAACCCTGCATTAGGGAAATTAATTCGCTTTTGATGTCTGACAGTTCCCACACACTTCTTATAGACTGATAAAGATAAATCGTACAGACATTCTCTATCACAAAAACACACACACAAATACATATGCACCCACTCACCTTATCTCTCACACATACAGTATATGTGTATACAGTACATTTTGTCTGAGTCTGGCTGTGGCTGGCTGTCTGCTTGTTGCTGGTGTATACTGTAAAACACTGCATCAATAAATCTGGTTAGTATGTTTATGACACCTCCATCGCTTGAAATGCCTACTCAAACTAAATCAGATAGGAAAAGCTTGAAGCTTTGAGATGGTTCGCTGGCTACGCACTTCATAGTGAGATGGCTCTGCTGCTGGTTGGTTGCCAGCTGAGATTTTTGTGGGCAACATCAGAGCCAGTGGATAGATAGTTTCGAGAGAGAGGGCTGGTTGGAGGTTCCAGTCGTGACTACATACAGGATGTGACTACATACAGGATGTGTGTGATTGAAGAGAAGGGACAAACAGGTAGAAGAAGAGACAATATGTCCGTCCGTGGCGTGCCATCTATCTGCATCCTGTGCCGCCATCTAAATCCAGTCCTATCTAGTCGAAAGTGGGTGGATTCTCCCACTGCAACATCTGAGCTAGAGAATATGGGGGAGAGATTGGGAGGCGGGGGGGGGGGGGGGGGGGTGGAGAGAGATGGAGGGACTGGAATTCCGCAGTAGAGATGCGGCGGGGGCACGGTGGAACCCCCTCATGAAAACCGAGCAGCCCATTCTGTGACTCATCCCCCTGTTAATGTATCTCTCGCTTTCTTTGCCCCCCCCCATCCCCACTCGCTCCCTCCATCTCTCCACGCCTGAGGAAGTTAGTGTGTAGATCAGACACAGATGGGAGATGGGAGTTTCTACTGTGGGACAGAGCAGAGGAGTGGGTTAGAGACGGAGCTGGTTGGCTCCGTGTTAATCTGAGAAAGAGAACAAAGCCTCAGGAGACAGACAGCTGCTAGTTGGTCCTGAGCTCACCACTGACTTCTATTTATAATTATGTTAATAACACAAAGACAAATGGACAAAATGGTTGACATTTCTGGCTACCTTATTCAAGACATCCTCTCTACAACACACACCATTTTCCACCCATATTGTTGTTCGTATTGTAAAGTCATCCTGGGAAGCCGTGTTAATCCTCTTGGGCAGCCGGTCCCTTTAGGGACTGTGGGTTGGTGTGTGTGGTAGGGCCGTTCGTGTGCGTTGGCTCCTCTCCTCCACAGCTGTCCACTCCACTCATCTCATAAAACCCTGACGGACAGGGCTCTGTCCAGCTCGCTACCACGGTAACAGCCAGGCAGAACTCATTAAGGGAATTTAAAAGCCCAAATCCACCCACACACACGCTCTCTCTCTCCTTATCTGTCTCTCTCTTTCTTTCTTTTCTTTCTTTCTCTCTCTCTCTTTCTCTCTTTCTCTCTCTCTCTCTCTCTCTCTCTCTCTCTCTCTCTCTCTCTCTTTATCTCTCTCTGGCATCTGACATTAACTGAAAGTATAATATAGAACGGGCTGCAGGTGATTCAGCATTTCAGAAGAATAAACGTGTGAAAAAGAGAGAGAGGGGGAAGCGATAGATGGGAGAGGGGGAGAGAGAGATGTGACAGTCTAGTCTGAGCCTCGGGGGAAAGAGGGCACGTTAATACATACTCCACCTGCATGGAAAACGGTGAATTAGCAAAACCACCTACCGACAGACAGACAGACAGACAGACAGACAGACAGACAGACAGACAGACAGACAGACAGACAGACAGACAGACAGACAGACAGACAGACAGACAGACAGACAGACAGACAGACAGAGGTCACATGTCAAACGATACAGCTTCATCAGAAACACATTCTAATAAACACCCACTCTGCCCTTTATGGAGGAAGTGACCTGCTGTGTCCTTATAAAACCAGGTTAGTTTGTTCTATTATGTGAGGGTCCATGTAAAACCCAGTGAAAAATAGAATGACATTGTGTGCCTATGACCAAACCAACTGTCCCTTCCATTCATAGAGTTCTGGTCCATTCTGTGTGTCTGGGAGTAGGAGAGAGGGCTCAGTAGACTGCTTCACTGGTGATAATCATGGTGATAATGAATTACAGGACCAGTGCTCTTCCCCTGTTTCCCACGCGTCACGTTACAGCATGCTTAATCACCCATTATCTATAATGACTGAACGAGGAAAGATGGAGGGGGTGTACCATGCACAGAGTGACAGTGAATATTTGAATTACAGCAGTGGTAATGGAATAACTCTCAGCGGAGGGAGGCTATACCACACCGCTACATCTCAAACATGTAGGGGCAAGATCTGGGGTGGGAGGGGGCATAGCTTTACAGCAACCCTCCCTGGCCTTAGAGATGTTAAAACACCTCTGGGAGATGTGCATGGTACATACTGTGTATGGTACATTCTGTGCATGGTACGTTCTGTGCATGGTACGTTCTGTGCATGGTACATTCTGTGCATGGTACGTTCTGTGCATGGTACATTCTGTGCATGGTACATTATGTGCATGGTACATTCTGTGCATGGTACATTCTGTGCCTTCTTTACCCCTCGGTCCTCAATGTGATTGTCTCTGTGGTATTATCAATGGGATTGTCTCTGTGGTATTATCAATGGGATTGTCTCTGTGGTATTATCAATGGGATTGTCTCTGTGGTATTATCAGCGTATGACCTTTGAGTCAAGAGAGCAGAAGCAGAGCTGGGAAGAGCACTTGTTTTTAGAGAGAGAGAAAGTACTGGTGTGTGTTACAGAGAGAGAGAAAGGACTGGTGTGTGTTACAGAGAGAGAGAGGACTGGTGTGTGTTACAGAGAGAGAAAGGACTGGTGTGTGTTACAGAGAGAGAGAAAGGACTGGTGTGTGTTACAGAGAGAGAAAGGACTGGTGTGTGTTACAGAGAGAGAAAGGACTGGTGTGTTACAGAGAGAGAAAGGACTGGTGTGTGTTACAGAGAGAGGAGAGGACTGGTGTGTGTTACAGAGAGAGGAGAGGACTTAGCAGTATATTTTAGAGGGTGAGGGAGGAAGGAGAAAGAGATGAATGAATAAGTATATTTTTTCCTTGTAGCCTCTGCAGGTGCATCCAGACCAGTAAACCTGGGACCCAGTTCACAGCAGCACAGTCAGAGTTCATTATAATGACGTTACTAAACTGAACTGGAGATTGAAACACACACACACACACACACACACACACACACACACACACACACACACACACACACACACACACACACACACACACACACACACACACACACACACACCCACACACACACACACACACACACACACACACACACACACACACACACACACACCACACACACACACACACACACACACACACACACACACACCACACACACACACACACACACACATACAGAATGACACGGAGTGTCCTAACCCCCCCTGTTCTCTCTCCTCTCTTCTCTCTCTTCTCTCCAGACAAACAGAACGACATGGACATGCCGTCTGTGACGCCCAAGGAGAAGGCTGGTCGGGAGAAGAAGAAGAAGCAGCAGCTGATGACTCAAATCAGCGGAGTGAAGAAGGTCTCTCATGGACCCTCCCTCTCCAACTCCTCCATCTCACGTTTCGGGGTCAAGACAGACAAGGAGGACATGCTCTCCAAGGAACTGGAGGATCTGAACAAGTGGGGACTGAACATCTTTACCGTGTCAGAGTACTCTGAACATAGACCTCTCACCTGTATCATGTACGCCATCTTCCAGGTATGTTACAACTGGATATGCACTCCTACACACACACACACACACACACCCGCATACACACACATGCATGCAATGCAGGCGCACACACACACACTATGTACTATAGCTGAACATTTTGTACCTAAAACAGTACTAACTCATATCCTTGTGTCCCCTGTAGGAGAGAGACCTGCTGAAGACGTTTAAGATCCCGACAGATACATTTGTGGCGTATATGATGACCCTGGAGGACCACTACCATGGAGACGTGGCCTACCACAACAGCCTCCACGCAGCAGACGTTGCCCAGTCCACACACATCCTGCTCTCCACCCCTGCCCTCGATGTAAGTCAACGACACTGGACTATTACTTATTTCACAGAGCCCCACACCCTACCATTACCTCACCAACTCACCCTAATCCCACACCCATCTGAGCTCGTAGAACTCACCCTTTGTATGCACTCACCTTACTCTCACCCCAACCTATGAATCCTACCGTAAGTCTTCAAACATAAACACCTTCACTTGCGTTCTCCCAAAGTCATCTTCCCTTTCACCCTCTCTCCTTGCCCCCCTCCCTCTTCCCCTCTCTCCCTCCCGCCACACAATCTGTTGGTTCTCACAGCTCCGTTCCCTCCGTGGTTCTATAAATACAGTGGAACCTCATCCATGACGCAGTCTAACAGCATGACCCTCAACGCGTCACAAGCCGGTCTCTTCTTTTTATACCCTCCCTCCATCCATCATGTTTATGGCTCTGCTCTTACAGCCAGCACACCCAGTGTCAAACCACTATGGCTGGGTGCCTATAGAGAGACAGAGACGAGGCTAACATAAGCTAGACGTCTCCCTAATGTAGGCCAGCACAGCACTCATCTGGCTCTGACAAGTGTTTACGCTATGTTGGCTGTTAGCGCAAACCGAGCCATGGAAACCAATGAGAGTGGGCTACACTGAGCTGATCTGTTCTCTGTGGCTGTTGTTTGAGGTTTTTTTTTTCTTGAGAAATTCTTAACCCTGGACCCTCTCTCTTTCACACAGGCGGTCTTCAGCGATCTGGAGATCTTGGCAGCCATCTTTGCTGCAGCCATCCATGATGTCGACCACCCGGGGGTGTCCAACCAGTTCCTCATCAATACCAGTGGGTCTCCTACTCCTGTTACTGCATCCCTCTACTGGGAATAATGTATAGATAATGTATAGCTATATCCATATTCATCAATGTAGTGTTGAAGTGATTCTCTTTTATGTTCCTCAGACTCTGAGCTGGCCCTGATGTACAACGACGAGTCTGTCTTAGAGAACCACCACCTGGCTGTGGGCTTCAAGCTGCTCCAGGAGGACAACTGTGACATCTTCCAGAACCTGACCAAGAAGCAGAGGCAGAGTCTGAGGAAGATGGTCATCGACATGGTCCTGGCCACTGACATGTCCAAGCACATGAGTCTGTTAGCGGACCTGAAGACCATGGTAGAGACCAAGAAGGTGACCAGCTCTGGGGTCCTGCTGTTGGACAACTACACAGACAGAATCCAGGTAGGTTTATCTTCATCATCATCATTCTATCTCTTCGAGAAACATCGTTAAGATAGCCTCCCACTGGGATGACCTCTGCTCCTTCACCCCGTCTTCATCTGCCTCCTCCCTCTCTCCAACCCTGTTCATCGCCTCAATCAATCTTTCTTCACCTCTCTTTCTCCCCTATCACTCCATATCACACCCTCCTTCTCCTTCTCCCTTTCTAACAGTTCCTCTCTCCATCAGGTTCTGAGGAACATGGTTCACTGTGCAGATCTGAGTAACCCTACCAAGTCTCTGGAGCTCTACCGTCAGTGGACTGACCGCATCATGGATGAGTTCTTCCACCAGGGAGACAGAGAGAGGGAGAGAGGCATGGAGATCAGCCCTATGTGTGACAAACACACCGCTTCAGTAGAGAAAAGCCAGGTATGATATTAGACACACATGCACACACATACACACACACACACACACACACACACACACACACACATAGCACTCAAGCACGCACACGACTCCTGACTCACCACTTTTTTTTTTTCCTCTCCTCTTCCCAGGTGGGTTTCATAGATTACATTGTCCACCCTCTATGGGAGACTTGGGCTGACCTGGTTCACCCTGACGCCCAGGACATCCTGGACACTCTGGAGGACAACAGGAACTGGTACCAGAGCACGATCCCCCAGAGCCCCTCTCCTCCCTGGGCCACAGAGCAAGGGGATCAGGAGGGAGGTGAAGGGTGCCAGGGGGGAGACAAGTTCCAGTTTGAACTCACCCTGGAGGAGGAGGACTCTGAGGGTACAGAGAAAGATGAACAGAGCCAGGTGGACGGGGAGGAAGATAGTCTGGGGGAGGCGTCTCGGTCTCCGGTAGACTACTCGGACTGTCAGGACCCCGAGGAATCCATGGAGCCCATGTCGTCCATAGAGATCATTACCCACGAGGCATCACCCACAGACACATAATCGGCTCTGCTGCACCGCGATGGCAGTTGGTTACATGTTTTAAACAGGAGAAATCCTGCAGCTGTGCTTTTTAACAAGCCCACGGTGGGCTTAGTTTGAGCCCGGATGGGGTGTCAGTTTAACCCCTCGCCCCACCCCTATCTTTGCACTTGCATTAGGAGCCGGCGACAGAGAGACAGTTTCAGTGGAGCGGCTACAAAGTTCTCAGGAAAAATGCTGCAAACATTTTGGACCTGACGGAACGGACAGGCTTCCGAGGAAATGAAGGAATTGCGCCAATCTGGGAAACGGTTGTTTTTCCATCCAGACTGGCATCTGAAATGTTGACACTACTACTGAGAGAAGTTTTGTACCTTGTGACTTTTTTACGAAAATGGGATGTCAAGAGGTAGCATATGAACTACTGACTGATGGACATGTGTTTGTATAGAGAGAGAAAACCGTTTACTTTTATCCCGTACCATTTGTCAAATAACTTTTATGTGCCTTTTTTATTATTGTTTTTTAAATATTTTTTTTAATTTATTGAACACACTTTAGTATGAACGTGAAATTATTTTTTTTCTAAAGAGCAAGAGCAAAATTGTTTTTATATCTCGGACAAAGAGAACAGTCTTCCTTAATAGTATTGGGCAATAGAAGAAATCCAGACTAACTTAGACAAACAATTATTGGACAAACTCATCAAATACATAAAACATTTCTTCCCATAATAAGATACCATTTCAATCCGAGCACAACATATATGTTTCTCTATGGAAATGATGATTCGTGTTACATGTTACATGTCTAGATTGTTGCTTCATGTGTCTGACCTCACTGTAGATGAACGGTAGGCAGATAGATCACTCAAACTCCCCCCCAAAAAACAATTACACTCATTTCTCCTCATCTAACCTGCTTCCTCTCATTGTCCTTAAATGATCCCCTCTCTACTACCCTCATGGCTCAAATCCTGATAATACTCTTCAAGTTAAAAGTTTATTTCAATCTCCATTTCGAGGTATCCTGCAGACCAAATCATTCCAAAACCCAACTGGTTCTGATGATGTAACAAATCAACGAAGGACCCCCCCCCCCCCCTACCCTGTAGAATCAGAACCCGACCAGATGATGAAAGGTGGCTAGGTGTCTGCCTGTGTAGAAGCCCAGTCACATCTTGGTTATCTGACCCCTCAAACGCCTGGCTCTGTGAATCTGACCCCTCAAACAATCAGGTCAGCTATTTCTTCCTCCAACAAAGAAAAAACAAAAGGGAGTGCTGCTTCTGCCCGTTGACGTCAATCCAATCATTCTTTTTTCTCTTCCCTTCCTGGTAACTGTATCACATTTCCTGGCCGGCCCGGGGAGTTTATCACGATTTGATCCCTTGGATGTACTCTTCAGAATAGATTTGTCACTTACAAATTGTAGTGTCTGCTGCAAAAACCAAACCAGAGGAGAAAAAATACTTATTTTGAGAACAAGAGGATGATAACCCACAGAAGGTTATCTAGAGAGTATGTGACGGAGATACCAAACCAAAAGGCCCCAGACAGGACAGTATAAATCACTGTAACTGTGGGACAGCATTAAAACCATCCACCCCTGCTAAGCAGATTTTCCTTCATAGGCCTCCATGACTAGTTTTCAGATATCACCAATCCTTCATTATTCCCTTAAGTTTACTGACTTACTCAAAGGTACTTCAACTACCTTATTGACTATACCCTCACTCCAGCAGACTTACATGGCAACCGTGTGTGTCGATGAGTGTGTGTGTGTGTGTGTGTACGAGTATCAGAATGTGTGTTTGTGAGAGTGAGTGTGTGCGCGTCCGTGTAGCCTTTGTCACCTGGCCTCACCTGACTCCACACATGAATCCCATTCCTGTTTGTCACTAGAACTCAAGTTGGTCCTTTGCTGTTTATAACAGTGTATTTATTACTTTCAACTGTACATAAGAATACTGTTTCAGTCAGTGTAAATCTATTAAAATTTATATGCACTTGCATTACCTGGAGGTGGTGGTGTCTAACGTAATTCAAGGCTCTGCGTCGGAGTCTTTTTATATTCTGTATAATTATATTGTTTTTTATATTATATCACAAGTAGATATATTCACACAAATGTTTGAGTGCCCTAACCAACATCTAAAGAGACGTATGTATGCAAACTATAGGTTGACAAGACATAGAGGATATGTTTAACGACAGAAGTAAAATACAGGCCAGCTGTGGAGAACAAAAGCTTTTATACTGTAGTTTATCACTAGGCTTGGTATCAATATCAGACCTACCAGTCAAGACTCTCTGAGCAGCTTGTAGTAGGCTAGTAAACCAGACTCCTCTGTATACAGCATTTTGAATGGGGTTCAGATCTACCGGTTCAATGACAGCGGACAGACAGAACAGAAAGACAAGCAAACCAAGTGTCTTCTTTTTTTACACCTCACACTTCCTTATATGTAAAGTAGTTCAATGGGATTATTGGTGGCATGCTACAATATCTCCGAGCACCAACGTGATGAATCGTTACAACAACAAAAAAAATGTGATCTTGTAATTGAGCGTGCTAATGTGAACTATTTTTATCTGACCAAAACTCGTTAGTAGTTTTGAAGTTCAAATTTGTTATCAGTACAACATTGTTCATCCATGTTCAAGCTTTTCATTTCCAAATGACTAGCCAGACTTAGCACTATCTGCATGAGAGGTGGGGGTTTTATATGTCTGTTGAATACCTACCTACTGCGTTACAGTCGCAGGCGGACATAGTAAATGTTTCACACAATGTATGGTATAATATTGCATATTGTGTTCAAGTATCTGAAAATCTGAAATACGTTTTCTAATTAAAAAACAAAGCATGAAATATCTATTTCTCTGTGTTCTCATTTCACAGTAATAACAGCGGCTCAATCATCACATTAGATGTGTTTTAATATGGAGAGACAGGCACATGCTGCGACATATCCTCTGACAGACAGCCTGGCCCTTACATGACATAAGGCCCACAGTGACACACTCGCTGTAGGAAACCAGTCAAGACTTCTCTTCATATTCCATGGTTCAAATATTTTTTGAGTTTTATTGGTAGAGGCTGCCTGGGGGAGAGGCTGTTCCAGTCCTTGAAAGCAGAAGATCCACCAGTGGGTTTACTTAATGAGCCTCAGCCTGTCCTCAAATAGTGATGTGGACCACTTGGTTGACCTGATAGACAACACAGTGACATACAGAGCACTTTAGTACACACACACACACAGTACACACACACACACACACACATACATATATACACACACACACACACACACACACACACACACACACACACACACACACACACACACACACACACACACACACACACACACACACACACACACACACACACACACACACACACACACACACACACACACACACACACACACAGCCCTTGCAGCCTCTCCTGATCTCTTCAAAGAGAATAATCACATCAATGGTCTGTGTTTTTACACAACGCAACTCATTCTCTCATCTCACTCTCCCATGGCCTTGCCTGCCCCCCCTACACGGCACCATGGCCTCAAAGAACACTGACATACAGATACTGATATCTAATTTGATAAAGCTACCTACGCACACGGATGATGGCGAGACTGACATAAAAGGCCAGGTTTCTCTCTTCACACACAGAGAGAAGACATTTACAGCGATGAGTTATTTATACTCTTAGAAAGAACCTTAAATGGTTTGTCCCCATAGGAGAACCCTTTGAATAACCATTTTTGGTTGCTGGTCGAACCCTTTTGGTTCCATGTAGAACCCTCTGTAGAAAGAGTTCTATATGGAACCCAAAAGGGTTCTACCTGGAACTAAAAAGTGTTATGCTATGGGGAAAGGCAAAGAACCCTTTTGGAACCCTTAGAAAACAAACAAAAAAAGAGTTAGGATTTCTTCAATTTCAGTGTGTGTGATAATTATAGTTTATTTCAATCACCCTGTCTCTTCTAGTACACCGGCCAAGGTTACATAGCCCAGCCTGCCACACTGATGAATTCTTCATGAGAATTTGAAACCACGGTTTGTGACTCCTGCGGTCGTTGACGTAAACAGTGTCCAATCTAGATCATTTGGTTTTGAAACTTTTTCAGCGGGGTACCCATTTTTTCTCCCGACCCCACCCCAAATCTACTGACACAACCTAAAATTTGGTACATGTATATTTTTACATCAACAAATAACCTTGCATTTATTGCATATCTTATCAAAATAAAAACAACTCTATACTGTAAATAAAGATACGCAATAAAATAATATTTTTCTAAGTATCTTTCTTAAAAACGTTTGTATATTTGCCTCATACAATAATCTGTCGTCTTGATATTTTGTAAGAAAAAATACACAAAAAATTACCCCACTGCAGCTCCCCCACGATCCCACTAGGGGTCATGACCCCGACTTTGAATACCACTGATCTACAGTAGATGACCTAGGGTAAGCATTTCATAACTGACAATGGCTTGATCTTGTACTCTCATAAAATAATAAGTGACTCTGATGTAACTGATCAGAGATGAACAGATCTAATTCAGTTACTACTGCATGGAAGTATAGCTACAGTCACCAAGACTTGACTGAAGGAAATAAACTACATATTCGTTTATCCATAGTTTTTCTTCTTCTTCTTCTTCTTGATTTCAACAGACACAGGTCATTCACCAAACCATGACACACACAGTATCTTTACCTTGAAGTTCAACTGGGACAACTCCTTCAGATATGCCCTTCTGGCCTTCTCAAGGGCATCGATATCCTGCCTTAACTCAATGAGCAGCCACCTCTGCTTATTCTCTCCAGCTCCGGGAGGCTAGCCCTGGCCTGGCCCCACTCCTCCTCAGCCTGTCCTCCTCTGCATTACCAGAAAACCAGTTTACAACCATAAAAAGTTCCCTCTGAGAATTCTGGGAATAGCTAGCTAGTGTAATCAGTTTTCATGAGCCGAGGTAAAATGAAGTATCTTACCCTCCCTTCTTTCAGATGTCCGTCTCATGGCTATTAACCAAAAACAGAAACAGATCATTCTCTCTGTGGGGCAAACTTTCTGGCAAACTCAAAAAGTATGCGGTTTGATGAGTGCAGAAAATGACCTAGTTTTATTTTACTGCGTGTGTGCACGCCGAGCTTGCGAGTGTGTGTGTATGATCCACGGGGCCTCTGACGTCAATGCAGCCGTGAGAAAATTAAACCTGGTCATCGTAATGGGCCATGTGCAAAATCATAAACAGGTGGGGAGAGAGAGGCACCTCAGCTGAAGTGTCAGGGGTCGCTCGCCTCAAACAGCAGGGCAGGAGGTTAACCTTTACCCCCTCCCCATGTCCCTCCAACCCCTTCTCCATCCTTCTTCCCCCACTCTTAGGGCTCTATTTTCGGCTAGCGCTAAGGCGGCGCTGGTGTCAAACACAAGTTAGCAATTTCATCATGGAAAATCTGTCACACTGGCATTTTCCAGCCGTATCGCCAGGTTCGCAATTCACCTGTCTTATATCAGCTCGCTTGCACTCTGATGGGTGGGGTGGAAATATTTGAGGTGTGTTCTTATAAATATGATCTAAAGTCATAGCCGCGGGGAGTAGTTTGGGGGTGGGGACTAATACAGGACTATTAAAGGCCAGTGTAGCTCAAATGGTAGAGCATGGTGCTTGCATCGCCAGGGTTGTGGCTACGGAAAAACTAGGAACATGTATGCGCTAACTAACTGTAAGTCGCTCTGGATAAGAGCGTCTGCTAAATGACTAACATGTAATTGCAATACTTTTGTGAAAGAAAATATTTTCTTAAATACAACATGACCAAAAGTATGTGGACACCTGCTCATCGAACACCTCATTCCAAAATCATGGGCATTAATATGGAGTTGGTCTCCTTTTGCTGCTATAACTGCCTCCACTCTTCTGGGAAGGCTTTCCTCTAGATGTTGGAACATTGCTGCAGGGACTTGCTTCCATACAGCCACAAGAGCATTAGTTAGGTCAGGGACTGATGTTGGGCGATTAGGCCCGGCTCGCAGTCGGCGCTCCAATTCATCCCAAAGGTGTTCGATGGGGTTGAGGTCTGGGCTCTGTGCAGGCCAGTCATTTCTTCTTGACAAACCATTTCTGTATGGACCTGGCTTTGTGCTTCAGCACTCGGCGGCCCCATTCTGTGATCTTGGGAGGCCTACCACCGTTGTTGCTCCTAGACATTTCCACTTCACAATAACAGCACATACAGTGGACTGGAACAGCTCTAGCAGGGCAAAAATTTGACATACTGACTTGTTGGAAAGGTGGCATCTTATGACAGTTGAAAGTCACTGAGCTTTTTAGTAAGGCCATTCTACTACCAATGTTTGTCTATGGAGATTGCATGGTTGTGCGCTCGATTTTATACACCTGTCAGCAACGGGTGTGGCAGAAATAGCTGAATCCACTAATTTGAAGGGGTGTCCACATACTTTTGTATATACAGTGGGGAGAACAAGTATTTGATACACTGCCGATTTGGCAGGTTTTCCTACTTACAAAGCATGTAGAGGTCTGTAATTTTTATCATAGGTACACTTCAACTGTGAGAGACGGAATCTAAAACAAAAATCCAGAAAATCACATTGTATGATTATTAAATAATTAATTTGCATGTTATTGCATGACATAAGTATTTGATCACCTACCAACCAGTAAGAATTCCGGCTCTCACAGACCTGTTAGTTTTTCTTTAAGAAGCCCTCTTGTTCTCCACTCATTACCTGTATTAACTGCACCTGTTTGAACTCGTTACCTGTATAAAAGACACCTGTCCACACACTCAATCAAACAGACTCCAACCTCTCCACAATGGCCAAGACCAGAGAGCTGTGTAAGGATATCAGGGATAAAATTGTAGACCTGCACAAGGCTGGGATGGGCTACAGGACAATAGGCAAGCAGCTTGGTGAGAAGGCAACAACTGTTGGCGCAATTATTAGAAAATGGAAGAAGTTCAAGATGCCGGTCAATCTCCCTCAGCCTGGGTCACCATGCAAGATCTCACCTCGTGGGGCATCAATGATCCTGAGGAAGGTGAGGGATCAGCCCAGAACTACACGGCAGGACCTGGTCAATGACCTGAAGAGAGCTGGGACCACAGTCTCAAAGAAAACCATTAGTAACACACTACGCCGTCATGGATTAAAATCCTGCAGCGCACGCAAGGTCCCCCTGCTCAAGCCAGCGCATGTCCAGGCCCGTCTGAAGTTTGCCAATGACCATCTGGATGATCCAGAGGAGGAATGGGAGAAGATCATGTGGTCTGATGAGACAAAAATAGAGCTTTTTGGTCAAAACTCCACTCGCCGTGTTTGGAGGAAGAAGAAGGATGAGTACAACCCCAAGAACACCATCCCAACCGTGAAGCATGGAGGTGGAAACATCATTCTTTGGGGATGCTTTTCTGCAAAGGGGACAGGACGACTGCACCGTATTGAGGGGAGATCTTGGCCAACAACTTCCTTCCTTCAGTAAGAGCATTGAAGATGGGTGTCGTGGCTGGGTCTTCCAAGATCACAACGACCCGAAACACACAGCCAGGGCAACTAAGGAGTGGCTCCGTAAGAAGCATCTCAAGGTCCTGGAGTGGCCTTGCCAATCTCCAGACCTGAACCCAATAGAAAGTCTTTGGAGGGAGCTGAAAGTCCGTATTGCCCAGCGACAGCCCCGAAACCTGAAGGATCTGGAGAAGGTCTGTATGGAGGAGTGGGCCAAAATCCCTGCTGCAGTGTGTGCAAACCTGGTCAAGAACTACAGGAAACGTATGATCTCTGTAATTGCAAACAAAGGTTACTGTACCAAATATTAAGTTCTGCTTTTCTGATGTATCAAATACTTATGTCATGCAATAAAATGCAAATTAATTACTTAAAAATCATACAATGTGATTTTCTGGATTTTTGAAGAGTACCTATGATAAAAATTACAGACTTCTACATGCTTTGTAAGTGGGAAAACCTGCAAAATCGGCAGTGTATCAAATACTTGTTCTCCCCACTATATATATATACAGCGGGTGAAATAAGTATTGAACACGTCACCATTTTTCTCAGTAAATATATTTCCAAAGGTGCTATTGACATGACATTTTCACCAGATGTAGGTAACAACCCAAGTAATCCATACATACAAAGAAACCAAAACAAATAAGTTCAGAAATTAAGTTATGTGTAATAATGTGAAAAAAGGCATGGAAAGCCAAGACAACAGCTGAAAACTATCAGTAATTAAAAAGCAATCCAGCCCCCTGTCAGTACAAATTAATATCAGCTGGTTCAGTCCCAACTGATGGCCTACAAAAAGGTCTCATTGCCAAGGTGTCACACAAGACACATCTCATGATGGGTAAAAGCAAAGAGCTGTCTCAAGACCTTCGCAACCTAATTGTTGCAAAACATAATGATGGCATTGGTTATAGGTGCATTTCTAAGCTTCAGAATGTTCCAGTGAGCACTGTTGGGGCCATAATACGGAAGTGGAAAGACAATCATTTCACCATAAATTTGCCTCGACCAGGTGCTCCTCGCAAGATTTCTGACAGAGGAGTGAAAATAATAATCAGAAGAGTTGTCCAAGAGCCAAGGACCACTTGTGGAGAGCTTCAAAAAGACCTGCAATTAGCAGGTACTGTTGTCTCAAAGAAAACAGTAAGTAATGCACTCCACCGCCATGGCCTGTATGCACGCTCACCACGCAAGACTCCAAAAAAAAAAAAAAATGTTGAAGCTCGTTTAAAGTTTGCTGCACAACATTTGGAAAAGCCAGTGAAATACTGAGAGAATATAGTGTGGTCAGATGAGAGCAAAATTGAACTGTTTGGATGTCATAATACACACCATGTTTGGAGGAGAAATGGCACTGCACATCACCCTAAAAACACCATACCAACAGTGAAGTTTGGAGGTGGGAACATCATGGTGTGGGGCTGCTTTTCAGCAAATGGTACTGGCAAACTTCACATAATTGAATTTACCGAGACATTCTTGACAAAAATCTGCTGCCATCTACCAGGATGATGAAGATGAAACGAGGGTGGACATTTCAGCAAGACAATGATCCCAAACACACAGCCAAGGAAACTCTCAATTGGTTTCAAAGAAAGAAAATAAAGCTGCTAGAATGGCCCAGCCAATCACCTGACTTAAATCCCATTGAAAATCTATGGAAAGAACTGAAGATCAAGATTCATAGAAGAGGCCCACGGAACCTTCAAGATTTGAAGACTGTTTGTGTGGAAGAATGGGCTAAATCACACCAGAGCAATGCATGCGACTAGTTTCTCCATACAGGAGGCTGTATATATATATATATGCAGTCATGTGAAAAAGTAAGTACACCCTCTGGAAAGTTCTATTTTTTTAAGTTCTATTTTTTTTCACTTCAACACTATTGACAGATAAAGGTTACCCAATTTAACAAATCACACACAAAAAAAACTACTTTGAAAAATGGCTTTTCCTTACGGGGAGAAAGTTAGTACACCCCTACCTTTACCATCACATAAAATGGCTAAAACTAGAATTAGGTACCAAAACAAGTCCAAATGATTAGAAAACATTAGAGAGAAACTTAGGAGGGTCCAGCCTTCCATAAAGATAAGATAATTGGTCTGGTTTGTTCTAAACCACATGAGTGTGTGGTAACACATCATTCAAAGATCAAAAGACCTACCTGAGGCCCTCAGAAGAAAGATGATTGATGCCCATGAGTCTGGGAGGAGTTACAGTCTGGGAGGAGTTACAGTCTGGGAGGAGTTACAGTCTGGGAGGAGTTACAAATCCATTTCCAAGCAATTCGAAGTACATCATTCCACTGTCTGACGAAAATTCCAGACCACTGGAAAACTACCTAGGACAGGTCGTCCCACCAAAGTCAGCCCAAGAGCTGACCGATAGATGCTCAGAGAAGTCTCTAAGAACCCCAGGGTAACATCAAGGGATCTACAGGCCTCTCTTGCCACAATCAATGTCGAATTGCATGGGTACACTGTCAGAAAGAGACTGCACAAACTTGGCCTACATGGGAGGTCAGGAAGGAAGCAGCCTCTGCTCTCAAAAAATAATATCAAGACACAACTGACTTTACCCAGGTGTTGTCTGGCAAAAGTCAGTTGTGTCTTGATATTCGTTTGTGATAGTGAAAATAGGGAAAAATTATGTTTACACACCACAGCTCAGATATATTAGATAAATATTAGATAAAAGGAACCTGAGTGAAAAAATAACACAACAATTACATATTTATTTCATTTATTTATTAAACAAAGGTATTCAATACCCGATGCCCCTGTGTGAACAAGTAATGTCCCCCTTACACTCAACAACTGGTTGTGCCACATTTAACTGCAGTGGCTCCAACCAAACACTTCCTGTAGTTGTTGATCAGTGTCTCACGTCGCTGTGGAGGAATTACAGCCCACTCTTCCATGCAGAACTGCTGTAACTCAGCCACATTTGTAGGTTTTAAAGCATGAACTGCTAGTTTCAAAGTCCTGCTACAACATCTCAAGTGGGATTAGGTCGACACTTCAAATTTGCTACTTTTTTGTAATTTTCATGTAGACTTGATTGTATGTTTTGGATCATTGTCTTGCTGCATGACCTTCAGCTGACCTTCAGCTCAAAGACGGATGGCCTCACATTCTCCTGTAGATACAGAGCATAATTCATGGTACCTTCTATTAAGGCAAGTCATCAAGGTCCTGAGGCAGCAAATATGTAAATTCAAGTTCCATTTATCTAATATTAGGTTTTGGATGAAAATCTGATAACATTCAGTATCAAAAATATGCACAAATAGAACAAATCAGAAAGGGGGCAAATACCTTTTCATGGCACTGTATGTGTCTCAGGGTGGAGTGGTGGAGGGAGAAGCTGAGGGTTCTGGGGTCTAGGATGTCTCCCAAATGGTATCCTATTCCAGATGAGCCCTTGACAAAAGTAGTGCACTAAGTAGGGGATAGGGTGCCATTCCTCCTGCCTCCTCCTGCCTCCACCAACCAACCAACCAACCAACCTCCAGCCTCCAACAGAACACTGGAGGAGAGCACTCAGAGTATCTGTGACTGTGAACAGAATATCATTCAAATGGCGACCATGGTCTGACATTGAGCAAGTCAAGGTCTGCTATAAAAAGTCTATTATGAGATCAGTAAGATGTGTTACGTCAGAGACACTTTACTTGCCTGCTATACATGAAATATGTCTGCTATAAAATACAGGACCCTGCTGTACATGTAATGTAATACATGTCTAAATGTACAGTATAGGTTACAGTATCAATAGCTCTGGGCAGGGCCGGCCCGCCCATTAGGCAAGATTCGGCAATCGCCTAGGGCGGCACTTGAATTGTGGAGGCATTTTGACAATTGGCTGCCGCCCTCCAGCGTCCCTGATTGGCTACTACACCGCCTGCGGCACTCCAGCTGCTAGCTCATAGCGTTGCTGCAGTTCCCGCCTCCACCTGCTTCTCCCGGGGGGCGCCGGCAGTGTAGTAGCGCCGGAGGGCAGCAGACAATTGTCAAAGGAGGAGGCGGCATATTTTTGTGTTGCCTAGGGCGGCAGAATGTCCAGGGCCGCCCCTGGCTCTGGGCTACAGTATATAAAATCAATTTTAATCCTACTTCTCCAGTGAATGCCCCTACACTGTTCGTGAGTGGTGGCCTGCCCTGAGCACTGAGACTGTCTCCAGCCCTGGCCTGTGATGGAAGGGCCATATGTATGTCTGGGATGTGAGTGCTATCTGAGTCATGTCTGAGTGCTGTGGCTGTGGTGTTCTGTGACCATAGAGAAACCCGTATCTGCTTCCAGGAGGAGTGGAGAGGATGCCTGGCCAGACAAAGCTACCCACTGGGCACAGACGTTAATTCAACGTCTATTCCACGTTGGTTCAACATAATTTCATTGAAATTTCTTGGAAACAACGTTGATTCAACCAGTGTGTGCCCAGTGGTACAGCCCATAGGAACACGGCCATGGCTGGACGAAACCAGTCTAAATACAGTACAGACCATAGAAAAACTTACGTGACAATGGGAGCAATGGAGTTGGCAAGACAGCACAATGATATCTGTGACCAGGCTAGAACTAGTCTGCTTTCAACCGTTCTCTCCCTCAACACACTCTCTCTCTCGTTCAATACAGTTACATTACTCATTGTCTCTCTCGTCTCGCGTGCTATGAGTAATATGATCAGCAGACCCCAGAAAGCAACAGTATTCAAACCCAATCACCCAGAGCTGTGAAAAGCTCCAGTCTAACGCTTCCTTGGCCTGCTCTGGCCCACTCCACTGAATTAACAGCCCCTTTTTTGAGCTTGGCGAACTGAACAGACATAAACAACCACTTGTTTCCCTTGATTACTCGTTCTAGGGAAAAGTGGGGGGAAAAAAATCAAAATTCTGGGAATGGGGACAAGGCAGTACTGAGGGATTTTTCATCTTCATAGCGTGACCAATTTGATGGTCATTCCTTTCTGTAAATTTTTTCTCCTTTCGTCTGTGTTGAGGTCATTGGATGGATTGATTGTTTTACTACAAACTTCAGAAAATCATTGCCTGGTGTCACGCATCCCTCCGAAATAAAACAGGTCTGCGACAGAGGGAGCATTCTTCTGCCTCAGTGAGGGGGCTCTCTCTTACACACGCACACACACACACACACGCACAACCCTCTCCCACAGTCCCACTCTCTCTGGAGCTATAAACATAGCCCTTTGCAGAGCTCTATTTTTGAACTAGGGTTGAGCAGTATCCTGATTTTCATATCGTCATACAGTCCTTCTCTCAACCCGCTATTACCGGCTTAGTACACAAGGGGGCGCCAAAGAAAGCCCATTGGACATCTATTACCAGAATGTGAACAAAATTAGAACTAGTAATAACGAATTTCCATGGAGGCTGCTAGCTAAATATGCTAACGAGCAAAGACGAAAATAAACAAATTGCAAAGACAGGCATCCCAACAGAGAGGAGAAAGAAAACGCAAGAAAATCAAGCAGTGGTAGTGTAGAGATAACTCATCCAAAGGGCTTTGACTTCTCAAACACGGCAGAAAGCGAACACTATGATGCCCTGTCACCTTATTAATTCAGCCACTTGCTTAGATACAGTAACTAGCAAGATAAACTTGTTAACGCAATACTCTGCATTTTTCACCCAGGAAAATGTATTGAAACACAAAACAAATATATTGCTGCATTTTGTAAATGCTGATAAAAAATAACTGAATAAACACTGAATAATTGTAACTCTACCCCTCCCACTACCCCTCCCATAACACTGAATAACTGTAACACTACCCCTCCCATAACACTGAATAACTGTAACACTACCCCTCCCATAACACTGAATAACTGTAACACTACCCCTCCCATAACACTGAATAACTGTAACACTACCCCTCCCATAACACTGAATAACTGTAACACTACCCCTCCCATAACACTGAATAACTGTAACACTACCCCTCCCATAACACTGAATAACTGTAACACTACACCTCCCATCCTCCACATCCTGGGACTGGGTCTATACCCTAGGCAGTTGAGTTCTCCTGTGAAATAAAAAAGATAGTTAGCATATCCACAGAGAGTCAGAAGACAGGCGGGAGGTGGGAGAAAGCAAGGGGAGTCAGGGGAGGCAAGGGGAGTCAGGGGAGGCAAGGGGAGTCAGGGGAGGCAAGGGGAGACAGGGGAGGCAAGGGGAGGCAGGAGAGGCAAGGGGAGGCAAGGGGAGGCAGGGGGAGGCAGGGGGAGGCAGGAGAGGCAAGGGGAGGCAAGGGGAGGCAGGGGAGGCAGGGGGAGGCAGGGGGAGGCAGGGGAGGCAGGGGGAGGCAGGGGAGGCAGGGGAGGCAAGGGGAGGCAGGGGAGGCAAGGGGAGGCAGGGGAGGCAAGGGGAGGCAGGGGGAGGCAGGGGGAGGCAGGAGAGGCAAGGGGAGGCAAGGGGAGGCAGGGGAGGCAGGGGGAGGCAGGGGGAGGCAGGGGAGGCAGGGGGAGGCAGGGGGAGGCAGGGGAGGCAGGGGAGGCAAGGGGAGGCAGGGGAGGCAAGGGGAGGCAGGGGGAGGCAGGGGAGGCAAGGGGAGGCAGGGGAGGCAGGGGGAGGCAGGGGGAGGCAGGGGAGGCAGGGGAGGCAAGGGGAGGCAGGGGAGGCAAGGGGAGGCAGGGGGAGGCAGGGGAGGCAGGGGAGGCAGGGGAGGCAGGGGAGGCAGGGGAGGCAGGGGGAGGCAGGGGAAAGCAAGGGGAGGCAGGGGAAAGCAAGGGGAGGCAGGGGAAAGCAAGGGGAGGCAGGGGAGGCAGGGGGAATGTTTTTTATTTTTGTTTGTTTATTTAACCTTTATTTAACTTGGTAAGTGAGTTAAGAACAAATTCTTATTTACAATGACGGCCTAACCTGGCCAAACCGTCCCCTAACCCGGACGGCACTGGGCCAATTGTGGGACTCCTGATCACGGCCGGTTGTGATACAGCCCAGGATCGAACAAGGGTCTGTAGTGACGCCTCTAGCACTGAGATGCAGTGCCTTTGATCCCTGCGCCACTCAGGAGCCCAGGAAAAACAAGTAGGGGGTATGAGGGAGGCAGGAAAAACAAGTAGGGGGTATCAGGGAGGACGGCTCATAATGACGGCTGAAATGGAGTTAATGGAATGATATCAAACACGTGTGTTATGAGCCGTAATCCCCCAGCAGCCTCCACTGTAACTGATGTCTCATCTCCTCCCCCAGCAGCCTCCACTGTAACTGATGTCTCATCTCCTCCCCCAGCAGCCTCCACTGTAACTGATGTCTCATCTCCTCCCCCAGCAGCCTCCACTGTAACTGATGTCTAATCTCCTCCCCCAGCAGCCTCCACTGTAACTGATGTCTCATCTCCTCCCCCAGCAGCCTCCACTGTAACTGATGTCTCATCTCCTCCTCTATCAGCAGACAGTGCTCTGAATGGTACTAATTTTCAATAGATGTGTGTGTGTGTGTGTGTGTGCGTGTGAAAGAGAGAGAGAGAGAGAGAGAGAGAGAGTGAGAGTGTGTACAGAATTTTGGGTTCACTGTATACTGTATCATAGCTTTGCCTAGGCCTTGTCATGGCAGAGGCGTTGGCATGACAACAGCACCAGAGGCGGGCTGAGCCATTACATTTTGTCTGTTTTATTCATTATAATACGCATGCTATTTTGGCAATGTGTCATGCATATGAACTTGATAGTGAATTTTCACTATCATCATGCCCCGTGTATAAAACATAAAACAACAAGGGTCTAGACCCCCTTAAGGTTCTTGAGAGACCAGCCAGGGACGTGAGAGAACGAAAGAAGTCAATTTGAGCAGTAGCAAGGGATGAAAAAATAAGACTGACAACCCAAGAAGACTCGAGGCTGTAATCACTGTCAAAGGCGCTTCAACAAAGCACTGAGTAAAGGGTCTGAATACTGAATACTTATGTGAATTAGATATTTCTGTTTTACATTGTTTTAAACCTGTTTTTGCTTTGTCATTATGGGGTATTGTGAGTAGATTGAGGGGGAAAAATTCTTAATCCATTATGTGTAGATTGATGAGGGGGGGAAATGGTTTAATCCATTTTAGAATAAGGCTGTAATGTAACAAAATGTGGGAAAAGTGAAGGTGTCTGAATACTCTTCGAATGCACTGTATCCATAACAATGTCATCATGTAGACTAACCTACCTGCACCGTATCCATAACAATGTCATCATGTAGACTAACCTACCTGCACCGTATCTGCGAGTCGTTGGCTATAGAGCAGGTGCCGAGACCAGACTATGCATATTTACTATTTAACGCAACAGTTTTGTAACAAAAAAAACATGAGAAAAAAAGTAAATTGTGTGTTATCTGCTTCATCACGCACAGCAGGCGGGAGGCTGGGGCGACACGTGTGTTAGCTAACTAGCTTGCTTGCTAGTTAGGGACACTGTGTGCTAGCTAGCATGCTAGTTAGCTAACTAGAACAATGTGTCACCCCCGCCTCCTATGTACCGGACTAGCTGGCTAAGCTAGCAAAGAGTGCCCTTTGCTCCCGCTTGCCGAACATCTTGTGACATGGTGAGGTTGGACCCAAGTGCAGAGATGAGACCAGACAAGGAATCATTTGTTAAGAATAAACATAATTACTTTACTGAGAAACGGTAACCGAAGGATCACAGTAACACTGGAAAAACAACAAACACTAAGTCTTGAAAACTCACTCAGGAGACAAACGCACACGGCAAACAATTCAAGCTTCTGCAAAGGACAACAGAAAACACACCTCTTTTAACAGGGAAATCACATTGAGTAATAGGACACAGCTGAGTGTCATTAATGTCTCTAGGACGGTCTCTGGCGCCCTCTGGTGACAGGTGGAACCATGACACACCTGCCCTCACCGTCCTTAACAGAACTGTGGCTAGCTAGCTACCGTTGTCGACCCCGTCCCTTCTTCGGTGGGGTTTATCGGAGGCTGGCATCCACTTTCTGTACTGGATCACCCTCACCTCCAACCTGTCCTAGCTTACAAATGGACCAATAGAAGTATAAAGAGGTGTTCCTGTAGATGCAGGAATGCCCACATGCAGGAACGCCCACATGCAGGAACGCCCACATGCAGGAACGCCCCGCAATTGAAGGCCGCAATTGCAGCCATTTAATTCAATGTTTATTCATTCCATAGAGAATTGCATCAGAAAAACAATAGTTCAAACCGTATGCCTCTATCTTATATGGTTCATAAGTTACAGACAATTTACTCTGAGAATGTAGCTTGATTAGAGTGGAGTGTAAAAAAGTGATCGCTGCCCAATAGAACTCTGTCACTCCTCCTTCGAACGTCAACTGATACATTAGCTAGTGGATGCAGGTTTGCGCGATAACATGGGCTTTTTCTAAATTAAATCCGTGGAGCACAAAACAAAATGTAGCATACATTGAACCTGGTTGGTTAGCTACCTGCAGATTAATGCAGGGCAGTAACGTCAGGAGTTGTGATTATGGTTCGTCATTGTTTACCTAGCTAGCTAGCTAACATTACGTGTATGACCTTATTATTCCACAATGCAAGTAACCACTTCGGGTGCGTTCGTAAATTCAATCTGGCCATCTACTCCGATTTCAGAGTGTGCCAGAGAGCGCAGTATAACTGATGAACTTACGAATGCTCAACACCGGTTGAATATGGCTGGTGTCAGTAAACTTGAGTAAACTCATCGGCCAGAGCATCCGGAGGTCGAAACGCTCTGAATTTACTAGTTGCAGTCACCAACCCTCTGGATAACATAACAGCCTAACCAGCTCTGCTAGGGTGAGTAATGTTCAGTGAGCTGTTCTCTCTCACTTAGATGTCTGGAAGTAGCTAGGAAGTTAGCTTGGGTGCTTGACTGCTGTTGTTAGTACATTCGGATCAACCTTTAAAGAAATGGGTGGGGCTAAAGCTTAAGAGGGTGTGAACGATGCTGAATGGGTGGAGACAAAGAAGGGCTCTCGGATGCTGAATAGTAGAACCAAAACATTCAAATGCCATTTTCTCAAAAGTGAGTTTACAAGTTTATCAACTTTCAAAGCAAAATTACATTGTTCCTCAACTGTAGTGAAATATGAAATACCAATTTCTAGCTCTGAGTCTCTACTTTAATTCAATGTAAAAAAAACACCATTTCAAATTTTGCTACATAAGACCGATTTCAGCCGGTCGGTCACATATTAAATATATTTATATATATATATATATATATATATATATATATATATATCTACAGTACCAGTCAAAAGTTTGGACACACATACTCATTGAAGAGTTTTTCTTTATTTTTACTATTTTCTACATTGTAGAATAATAGCGAAGACATCAAAACTATGAAATAACACGTAACGAATCATGTAGTAACCAAAAAAGTGTTAAACAAGTCAAAAAATATTTTATATTTGAGATTCTTCAATGTAGCCACCCTTTGCTTTGATGACAGCTTTGCACACTCTTGGCATTCTCTCAACCAGCTTCATGAGGCAATCACCTGGAATGCATTTCAATTAATAGGTGTGCTGTGTTAAATGTTAATCTGTGGAATTTCTTTCCTTCTTAATGCATTTGAGCCAATCAGTTGTGTTGTGACAAGGTAGGGGTGGTATACAAAACATAGACCTATTTGGCCCAAATAACTCAAATAAGCAAAGAGAAACGACAGTCCATTACTTTAAGACATGAAGTTCAGTCAATACAGAAAATGTCAAGAACTTTTAAAGTTTCTTCAAGTGCTGTCGCAAAAATCATCAAGCGCTATGATGAAACTGGCTCTCATGAGGACCGCCACAGGAAAGGAAGACCCAACACACCTCCAGGCTGTGTAAGGGCTATTTGACCAAGAAGGAGAGTGATGGAGTGCTGCATCAGATGACCTGGCCTCCACAATCACTGACGTCAACCCAATTGAGATGTTTTTGGGATGAGTTGGGCCGCAGAGTGAAAAAAAAAACTGCCAACAAGTATGTGTGGGAACTCCTTCAAGACTGTTGGAAAAGCATTCCAGGTGAAGCTGGTTGAGAGAATGCCATGAGTGTGCAAAGCTGTCATCAAAGCAAAGGGTGGCTACTTTGAAGAATCTAAATTTTGGTGTTAACGTTTTTGGTGTTATTTCATAGTTGTGATGTCTTCACTATCATTCTACACATAAAACATAAAGAAAACCCCTTGAATGAGTAGGTGTGTCTAAACTTTTGACTCGTACTATGTAGTGGAAGGGAGAACCTAGTCGGTTGTAGAACTGAATGCATTCAACTGAAATGTGTCTTCCGCATTTAACCCAACCTCTGCCTTAATCGACATACACGTCTTGTTCAGGGGCAGATCTAAAGATTTGTACTTTGTCAGGTCGGGCATTCGATTTAGCAACCTTTCGGTTACTGATCCAACGCTTCTACCCTCCTGACCACCTGCAGGTGGCAAAAATGTACAAAGATAACAGACTACATTTGAAACGTCTACCCTCCCCAGACGTGACGAGGGGTATAAAGTTGATTTTGATTTTATCAACACTGTTCTAAGCGGGTTGTAGTACTGTAGAGAACAATCTAATGTCTAATTGTATGGCATGTTTAATGGCATAGGCTAAAGTGAACGCCCAATCTTCTCGAAAGAATTTGGTCCCAGCTGAAAAAACGTGGAATATCATTGACATAAATGCATTTGCCATCCTTACTATGTTACAGAAAACGTTGTTTTTAAAGCCCAGAGAATCTAGTTTAGTTCTGCTGGAAAAGCCACAACACAACACATGCCCCACTGTGCTGCTCCACTCATGACAAGTACAGCGACAATATCAAACCTATGATGCAGAGACACCATCCCTGAACTAACTACAGTCCCTGAACTAACTACAGTCCCTGAACTAACTACAGTCCCTGAACTAACCACAGTCCCTGAACTAACTACAGTCCCTGAACTAACCACAGTCCCTGAACTAAGCACAGTCCCTGAACTAACTACAGTCCCTGAACTAACTACAGTCCCTGAACTAACCACAGTCCCTGAACTAACTACAGTCCCTGAACTAACCACAGTCCCTGAACTAACCACAGTCCCTGAACTAACCACAGTCCCTGAACTAACTACAGTCCCTAAACTAACCACAGTCCCTGAACTAACTACAGTCCCTGAACTAACTACAGTCCCTGAACTAACCACAGTCCCTGAACTAACTACAGTCCCTGAACTAACCACAGTCCCTGAACTAACCACAGTCCCTGAACTAACCACAGTCCCTGAACTAACTACAGTCCCTGAACTAACTACAGTCCCTGAACTAACCACAGTCCCTGAACTAACCACAGTCCCTGAACTAACTACAGTCCCTGAACTAACCACAGGCCCTGAACTAACCACAGTCCCTGAACTAACCACAGTCCCTGAACTAACTACAGTCCCTGAACTAACCACAGTCCCTGAACTAACTACAGTCCCTGAACTAACCACAGTCCCTGAACTAACTACAGTCCCTGAACTAACTATTGTTTATAGAAAAACAATTCAATAATTGGTGAAGTTACCCTTTAATTCCAGTGTCCACCCTGTTGTTTATATGATGTGTGATGGTAAAAGGCAGTTGTTTATATGTGTTTATATGTGGCTGGCGCTGGAGATTTCACATACTCTATGTTGATGTTGGGCTGGTGCTGGAGATTTCACATACTCTATGTTGATGTTGGGCTGGCGCTGGAGATTTCACATACTCTATGTTGATGTTGGGCTGGCGCTGGAGATTTCACATACTCTATGTTGATGTTGGGCTGGCGCTGGAGATTTCACATACTCTATGTTGATGTTGGGCTGGCGCTGGAGATTTCACATACTCTATGTTGATGTTGGGCTGGCGCTGGAGATGTCACATACTCTATGTTGATGTTGGGCTGGAGATTTCACATACTCTATGTTGATGTTGGGCTGGCGCTGGAGATTTCACATACTCTATGTTGATGTTGGGCTGGCGCTGGAGATTTCACATACTCTATGTTGATGTTGGGCTGGTGCTGGAGATTTCACATACTCTATGTTGATGTTGGGCTGGCGCTGGAGATTTCACGTACTCTATGTTGATGTTGGGCTGGCGCTGGAGATTTCACGTACTCTATGTTGATGTTGGGCTGGCGCTGGAGATTTCACATACTCTATGTTGATGTTGGGCTGGCGCTGGAGATTTCACATACTCTATGTTGATGTTGGGCTGGCGCTGGAGATTTCACATACTCTATGTTGATGTTGGGCTGGCGCTGGAGATTTCACATACTCTATGTTGATGTTGGGCTGGCGCTGGAGATTTCACATACTCTATGTTGATGTTGGGCTGGCGCTGGAGATTTCACATACTCTATGTTGATGTTGGGCTGGCGCTGGAGATTTCACATACTCTATGTTGATGTTGGGCTGGCGCTGGAGATTTCACATACTCTATGTTGATGTTGGGCTGGCGCTGGAGATTTCACATACTCTATGTTGATGTTGGGCTGGTGCTGGAGATGATCAATATGAAGTTGAGAAATTGTGCAATTTTCCATTAAGATATTTTATAAATTTGAAAGTTCACAGAAATAACAAAAAAAGGTAGAACTACTAATTAGTATTTTTACTGATAACAATTTTGTTTATAAATTATTATTATAAGTGACGCGTCACTCTGTAACCAAAAGACCTGAAAAATATCAGAATGACTGCAATTGGCAACTTAAATCAGTTTTACCTAATTTCCACCAGCATGTCACATGTGCAAGCAGAGGGAAAAAATTCTAGACCACCTTTACTCCACAGAGATACAAAGCTCTCCCTCGCCCCCCACTTGGAAAATCTGACCATAATTCTTTCCTCCCGATTCCTGCTTACAACCAAAGCAGTAAGCACCAGTGACTCGCTCAATACGGAAGTGGTCAGATAACGCGGATGCTACGCTACACAGACTGGAATATGCTCCGAGATTCATCCAATAGCATTGAGGAGTATACCACTTCAGTCATCGGCTTCATCAATAAATGATGTCGTCCCCACAGTGACCTTACGTACATATCCCAACCAGAAGCCATGGATTACAGGCAACATCCGCATCGAGCTAAAGCCTAGAGCTGCCGCTTTCAAGAAGCGGGATACTAATCCGGACGCTTATAAGAAATCCCGATATGCCCTCAGACGAACCAACAAACACGCAAAGCATCACTACAGGATTAAGATTGAGTCCTACTACACCGGTTCTGACGCTCATCGAATGTGGCAGGGCTTTAAAACTATTACGGACTACTAGGGAAACCCAGCCGCAAGCTACCCAGTGACATGAGCCTACCAGACGGGCTAAATTCCTTTTATGCTCACTTCGAGGCAAGCAACACTGAAGCATGAATGAGAGCACCAGCTGTTCCAGACGACTGTGTGATAACGCTCTCCATAGCCGATGTGAGCAAGACTTTTAAACAGGTCAACATTCACAAAGCCGCAGGGCCAGACGGATTACCAGGACGTGTACTCAAAGCATGCATGGACCAATTGGCAAGTGTCTTCACTGACATTTACAACCTC
Organism: Thymallus thymallus; assembly: GCA_023634145.1. NCBI lineage: Eukaryota > Metazoa > Chordata > Actinopteri > Salmoniformes > Salmonidae > Thymallus > Thymallus thymallus. Next base: position 3,529,603 of record CM042392.1, on the reverse strand, counting down.
TCTCTGACCGAGTCTGTAATACCTACATGTTTCAAGCAAATCACCATAGTCCCTGTAGCCGAGGAAGCGAAGGTAACCTGCCTAAATGATTACCGCCGCGTAGCACTCACGTAGGTAGCCATGAAGTGCTTTGAAAGGCTGGTCATGGCTCACATCAACAACATCATCTCGGATTCCCTAGACCCACTCCAATTCGGATACCGCCCCAACAGATCCACAGATGACACAATCTAAATCGCACTCCACACTGCCTTTCCCACCTCGACAAAAGGAACACCTATGTGAGAGTGCTGTTCATTGACTACAGCTCAGCCTTCAACACCATCGTGCCCTCAAAGCTCATCACTAAGCTAAAGACCCTGGGACTAAACCCCGCCATCTGCAACTGGATCCTGGACTTCCTGACAGTCCGCCCCCAGGTGGTAAGGGTAGTTAACAACACATCTGCCACGCTGATCCTCAACACTGGGGCTCCTCAGGGGTGCGTGCTTAGTCCCCTCCTGTACTCCCTGTTCACCCACGACTGCGTGGCCAAACACGACTGCTGACGACACAACAGTGGTAGGCCTGATCACCGACAACGATGAGACAGCCTATAGAGAGAAGGTCAGAGACCTGGCAGTGTGGTGCCGGGATAACAACCTCTTCCTCAATGTGAGGAAGACAAAGGAGCTGATGGTGGACTACAGGAAAAAGCGGGCCGAACAGGCTCCCATTAACATCGACGGGGCTGTAGTGGAGCGAGAGTTTCAAATTCCTTGGCTTCCACATCACCAACAAACCATCATGGTTCAAACACACCAAGACAGTTGTGAAGAGGGCACGACAACTCCTTTTCCCCCTCAGGAGACTGAAAAAATTGGCATGGGTCCCCAGATCCTCAAAACGTTCTACAGCTGCACCATTGAGATCATCCTGACCGGTTGCATCACCGCCTGGTATGGCAACTGTTCAGCATCTGACCGTAAGGCACTACAGAGGGTAGTGCGTACAGCCCAGTACATCACTGGTGCCAAGCTTCCTGCCATTCAGGACTTATATACTAGGCGGTGTCAGAGGAAAGCCCAAAGAATTGTCAAAGACTCCAGTCACCCAAGTCATAGACTGTTCTCTCTGCTAACGCACGGCAAGCAGTACCGGAGCGCCAAGTCTAGGACCAAAAGGCTTCTTAAAAGCTTCTATCCCCAAGCCATAAGACTGCTGAACAATTAATAAAATGGCCACCTGCACGGGCGATTCTACGATTAGAGGGTTAGGGGGGCTCAGCCCCCAGCATGAGGTGAGGTAGCGCACATCATTTTTTAAATTGATTAATTAATTACAGTATAATTGCCTTTAATTTGACTGGACTCTGTGAAATTCATTACAGTAGCCTATAATGTGTTCATAATCTCACCAGTGTGTTTGTATTTAAGGACAATTGTCATATTGGAGTTTTACTAAAAAAATATGCATTTGAGGGTAAGATCTAAAAAATACTATAATTTAAAAAACACTGCATGGTCTGTCAAAATAGGACCTTTTTTCCTCCAGTCAAGGGGTTCAGGTGCAGGGTACATGGTACCAAGTCCTCCAAAGTACAGCAGAAAAAAAGGTACAAGAAATAAAAGTATTTAAATTACAGTGAGAAATGTTTCTTGTTGCATCCCATTTCACTTCTTTGGTGGGAGCTTCAGACTGTGTCGTATCTGTTTGAGTGTAGCAAATTTGTCAACAATTGTATACTAACTGAACTTTTCAAGGACATCCTTTTCTACGGACATTACAGCCAGATGATTGTCGGTTTTGATCCATGGTGCTCCTGAGCCAGGTGTGGAGACGACGTAAGGCACTGAAGGATCTTTCACAGCTACAGCTGCTGACAGGTATAGTCAGGACAACCTGAACTACAGCCTTCAATGATGGAAACATAACAGCATCCAGAAGGTTGTACACTGTGATCATGTCCAGAGAAGCAGCACCTGCCTGTGACTCACGAGTCAAAAAGTTTTTGGCTACCATGACTTCCTCTGATTTCAGCTCAATGTTGTAATGCATTGCCATCTCTGCCAAATGTGGCACTGATAGGAAGTGATCCGAGGCTGGACTGCATGCCTGAATGCCTTTCAGTAGTTTAGTATTTACACCTGAAAAACGCTTCTCCAGCTCAGCTGTCATTCTATCCAGGCAATGGTTCTGGTACTGGGATCTGATTAGCCTCACACAGGTTTGTTGTTCTGTCATACATATCGGCAGCTGTAGCATCACTGCGTTTCTCCTTGAGTGTCATACACAGCCTCTTTGTATGTCAATGCTTGAGCAAGGTCAACGTTCTCCTTTTGTAGATACTGGAACATCAGCAACAAATAGACTGTGGAGACTTTGCACAGTTTTGCCTTTAATCCACTGCCATAGCTGTTCTGATGGTTGAAAGGCACAAAGCTGGCATGCCCAACTGGGTGTTTGACAGTTGCACAAGTTCAGAGGGCTGCATTTCTAGTTTATTTTGAGTGTCTGCAAACTTATGGTGGTTAACCAGCAAGACACTAAAAGGAATACACACTTTCCAGCATGTCAAAAAACTCTGTAGCCTCAAACTGCTTTGCATGTGTGACACAAGACAAGGTTTAGCTCGTGTGCATAACAATGCTTTTCTGAAATGGGCTTGCACCCCCATCTGACCCACTCATGACTGCACCCCCATCTGACCCACTCATGACTGCACCCCCATCTGACCCACTCATGACTGCACCCCCATCTGAACCACTCATGACAGCAGCCCCATCTGACCCACTCATGACTGCAGCCCCATCTGACCCACTCATGACTGCAGCCCCATCTGACCCACTCATGACTGCAGCCCCATCTGACCCACTCATGACTGCAGCCCCATCTGACCCACTCATGACTGCAGCCCCATCTGACCCACTCATGACTGCAGCCCCATCTGACCCACTCATGACTGCAGCCCCATCGTAGGTCTGTACCACATGTTAACGCATCAATTCCTTTTTCCTGCAGTTGATGCTCTAATGCAGCTGTTATTGATTTAGCATCAGAACCTGTCAGTTCTGTTAGGTCTAGGAACCGCTCCTTAACTGGACCCTCTTACACAGACTGACAATTGTTCAGAGCGTCCGTCTCTGGCCTCATCAGCCATAATGGCATACATCTTAGACTCTGCAGGAAAGGATCAAACTGCTTTAAAAGGGCCATGAACTCAAGGAAGTTCCCTCTATTATGGCTTTCAACACTTTCGATGTGACGTCTAAAAGGTATTCCTTGCTTTCCTAACATGGAGGTAACCACGACAACATGGCGTATGTACTGTCTTCTCTCTGTTATTTAGTTTACATGCTGCTTCTATCTGCTGTACAACATTTCCTTGTGAGGACTAGCCTTGTAGCTCTTCCAGGAGGCAACACTTTCCTTGTGAGGACTAGCCTTGTAGCTCTTCCAGGAGGCAACACTTTCCTTGTGAGGACTAGCCTTGTAGCTCTTCCAGGAAGCAACACCTTCCTTGTGAGGACTAGCCTTGTAGCTCTTCCAGGAAGCAACACTTTCCTTGTGAGGACTAGCCTTGTAGCTCTTCCAGGAGGCAACACTTTCCTTGTGATATTGAGTTGCTTCATGTTTTTGGAACACGTTCAGAAACTTTTTCCAATTTTTCAGGTTTCTACCGAATATTCGACATGCAAAGCAAAAGGATGTATTCTTACCATTTTAAAAGTGTCAAACCACTTTCCTGACAGGCTCTTTTCTTCAACCAAAGCACTCTGGGGGATAGTATTGCAGTTTCACTTGTTTAGGACCTGTGTCCTTCTCTCCCAAGACATCTCTAGTCGCAGCTGCCTTTCAGACACTGTTTTCTCTCTCTCTCTCTCTCTCTCTCTCTCTCTCTCTCTCTCTCTCTCTCTCTCTCTCTCTCTCTCTCTCTCTCTCTGCTGCCTATCCGATGTCCCCATCTCTCTCTCTTTCTCTACTGTGACAACCACAATCAAACAAACAAACAATTATACTTTCCAACCTGTAAATGCCTGGGTGGTGTGATGCAGCTTCCACTTGGTCATTATTGATCCAGCAGTGCACTATGGGATATCCAAACACATGGATATTATTTTGTACCCTTTTCCTAATGTATGCATGTGTTACTTTATCTCCAACTTCCACAGAATGCTCTTTAGTCTTCATTTTCACACCTTTCCTTCAGATTCACAGTCTGTTCAATGATCATTAAACACGGGTGGGTTTTTTTATCCAGAACATGTGAGTTATTGAAATGTTTCACAGGTAAAGGCCAATGGTAAACCAAGTGTGTCCTTGTTAGGGCATTATGTTTAATCTGTGTTAACTGGGAGCTTACAGAGCAAATATGTTGAATACTTATGCAAACAGCATATTCTTAAATATATGTTCTAACATAAAATCAACGTCACTTTAAAATAATACATTTCAAGGGTCATTCTTTTTAAATAAAATATTACACAGAAGAACATTTCAGTGTATCATTTGTAATTCAGACAAATCTGATAACTTTCAACAGGGTTGAATAGTTTTTCAAGGCACTGTAGTGTTATGGTGAAACACCCATGCAGAGTCTGAAAAGCTCATATACTTTGGTTTATCCATCTATGGAGAGACATACATTTATTTAGGTTATGCATGCATGTAGCGTTGGCCACTTCAAGTGAATCATAAGAGACTGCAATGTTAATTTGATGATATTTCAGTCATATTTTGCTAGTCTCTTAGCTAGCTTGTCAAGGTTGCTGCATAGTTAGCAAGCTATCCATCTAACTTATCCTAACAAAAGCCTTGAGATGCCAGCTAGCTAACTCTACAGCTAATGATGCATCTCTATCAAAGAGACAAGACAACAGCAAATGTCCAGGCTGCCACATGGCATAGCTTGTCCATGTTACAATAAATAGCTAAAATATTTGTGTGTGTATTTCGCAAGCTTACAACTCGCGATTGAATGCTGCCTTCTGCCGAGCTGCGGTGCCTCTGTGTCTCCGAGACTTGTGTAACGGGCGTGTAACGGGGCCTTAACGCTGGTCGTTGGTCAGTTTTACACGTATGTCTATCACCTAAAGCCTACAAATTAGTTGGTAATGTCTATCACCTAAAGCCCCCCAAAATGTGGTCTATTTACATTGACAATAGTTTGATTTGATTTGATTTTGGAGTTGAATTGGCCACAATGAGGAACCATAGTTGTCACAAACCACAGTAGAGCACAGTAGAGCACAGTAGAGTACAGTAGAGCACAGTAGAGCACAGTAGAGTATAGTTCAGTACAGTATAGTACAGTAGAGCACAGTAGAGCACAGTAGAGTACAGTAGAGCACAGTAGAGCACAGTAGAGTATAGTTCAGTACAGTAGAGTACAGTAGAGTATAGTAGAGTACAGTAGAGTACAGTAGAGTATAGTAGAGAATAGTAGAGTATAGTTGCAGCACAGTAGAGTATAGTAGAGTACAGTAGAGTATAGTTCAGTACAGTAGAGTATAGTAAAGTAAAGTAGAGTATAGTTCAGTACAGTAGAGTACAGTAGAGTATAGTTCAGTACAGTAGAGTACAGTAGAGTACAGTAGAGTAAAGTAGAGTATAGTTCAGTACAGTAGAGCACAGTAGAGCACAGTAGAGCACAGTAAAGTAGAGTATAGTTCAGTACAGTAGAGAACAGTAGAGTACAGTAGAGCACAGTAGAGTATAGTAGAGTACAGTAGAGTACAGTAGAGTACAGTAGAGTATAGTTCAGTACAGTAGAGTACAGTAGAGCACAGTCGAGCACAGTAGAGTACAGTAGAGTACAGTAGAGTACAGTTCAGTACAGTAGAGTACAGTTGCAGTACAGTAGAGTACATTATAGTACAGTAAAACTTAGTAGAGTACAGTAGAGTATAGTTCAGTACAGTACAGCACAGTAAAGTAAAGTAGAGTATAGTTCAGTACAGTAGAGTACAGTTGCAGTACAGTAGAGTACAGTAGAGTACAGTAGAGTATAGTAGAGTACAGTAGAGTATAGTAGAGTACAGTAGAGTATAGTTCAGTACAGTACAGCACAGTAAAGTAGAGTATAGTTTAGTACAGTAGAGTACAGTTGCAGTACAGTAGAGTACAGTAGAGTACAGTAGAGTATAGTAGAGTACAGTAGAGTACAGTAGAGTACAGCAGAGTATAGTTCAGTACAGTAGAGCACAGTAAAGTAAAGTAGAGTATAGTTCAGTACAGGAGAGTACAGTTGCAGTACAGTAGAGTACAGTAGAGTACAGTAGAGTATAGTAGAGTACAGTAGAGTACAGTAGAGTATAGTAGAGTACAGTAGAGTATAGTTCAGTACAGTAGAGCACAGTAAAGTAAAGTAGAGTATAGTTCAGTACAGTAGAGTACAGTTGCAGTACAGTAGAGTACAGTAGAGTACAGTAGAATATAGTTGCAGCAAAGTAGAGTACAGTAGAGCACAGTAGAGCACAGTAGAGTAGAGTAGAGTACAGTAGAGTATAGTAGAGTACAGTAAAATATAGTAGAGTACAGTAGAGTATAGTAGAGTACAGTAGAGTACAGTTGCAGTACAGTAGAGCACAGTAAAGTAAAGTAGAGTATAGTTCAGTACAGTAGAGCACAGTAGAGCACAGTAAAGTAAAGTAGAGTATAGTTCAGTACAGTAGAGCACAGTAGAGCACAGTAAAGTAAAGTAGAGTATAGTTCAGTACAGTAGAGCACAGTAGAGTACAGTAGAGCACAGTAGAGTACAGTAGAGTATAGTTCAGTACAGTAGAGCACAGTAGAGTACAGTAGAGTACAGTAGAGTACAGTTGCAGTACAGTAGAGTACAGTAGAGTATAGTAGAGTACAGTAGAGTACAGTAGAGTATAGTTCAGTACAGTAGAGTACAGTTGCAGTACAGTAGAGTACAGTAGAGTACAGTAGAATATAGTTGCAGCAAAGTAGAGTACAGTAGAGCACAGTAGAGCACAGTAGAGTAGAGTAGAGTACAGTAGAGTATAGTAGAGTACAGTAAAATATAGTAGAGTACAGTAGAGTATAGTAGAGTACAGTAGAGTACAGTTGCAGTACAGTAGAGCACAGTAAAGTAAAGTAGAGTATAGTTCAGTACAGTAGAGCACAGTAGAGCACAGTAAAGTAAAGTAGAGTATAGTTCAGTACAGTAGAGCACAGTAGAGCACAGTAAAGTAAAGTAGAGTATAGTTCAGTACAGTAGAGCACAGTAGAGTACAGTAGAGCACAGTAGAGTACAGTAGAGTATAGTTCAGTACAGTAGAGCACAGTAGAGTACAGTAGAGTACAGTAGAGTACAGTAGAGTACAGTTGCAGTACAGTAGAGTACAGTAGAGTATAGTAGAGTACAGTAGAGTACAGTAGAGTATAGTTCAGTACAGTAGAGTACAGTTGCAGTACAGTAGAGTACAGTAGAGTACAGTAGATTATAGTTGCAGTACAGTAGAGTACAGTAGAGTATAGTAGAGTACAGTAGAGTACAGTAGAGTACAGTAGAGTATATTAGAGTACAGATGAGTATAGTAGAGTACAGTAGAGTACAGTAGAGTATAGTAGAGTACAGGTGCAGTACAGTAGAGTACAGTAGAGTATAGTATTTTCATATTAGAGTATAGTAGAGTACAGTTGCAGTACAGTAGAGTACAGTAGAGTATAGTAGAGTACAGTAGAGCACACATTAATAAGATTACAGTATAATATACTCTACTGGTACTCTACTGTACTGTACTGTACTGATGATGTCCAAACTTGTGAAACATAGATGTCTATGGTTAGTACAGTAAGACAACGTAGGGTTCAGTACAGTAGATCACAAATGAGTAGAGTACAGTATAATGTAATATACTCTAATATACTCTACTGTACTCTACTGTACTGTACTGTATTCTACTGTGCTGTGCGGTACTGTATTCTACTCTGCTCTACTGTACTGTACTGTATTCTACTGTGCTCTACTGTGGTCCAGTCTGGACCAACCAAATATGGTCTTGTTTGGGGGTGGAGCTCATTAGAATGATAGCCAGTGTGTAGAATAATACCCACAAATGCCAAGGAGGATATCATTTTTTTCTACCTTTGTGTACCTCAGTATATGTGACCATGAAGAGAATGTATTGGTTTCTGCAATAGTACAGACCATGATGTCATTCTGTTAACGTCATTCTGTTACTGGGTGTTGATCCACTTCACTTACTCTAGTTCATAACCAAAATAGATTTATTTCAAACTCAAGGTGTCATATCATAGCCAACACCCCATTCTTTGGGAGAATGTGGTCACATAACAATCTGAAGACTCTGCATCTGCCCTGTTCCTCAAGTCAATTAAAAGTAGGCTTCTGCATGTAGTTGTATGGTTTGTAAAACGCAGCAATCAATGGTTTTTGCTTGGTATACATTTTAAAGTGAAAACGTGAGTCCCAGTATCACTCTGTTACCTTGGTATTGCCTATAATTATCTTTGAACTGGACTACGTTATCAATGGCTGTCAGCCTCATCAGCTGTTATATGACATTATAGAGTTTTCCATATGTTCTTGTACTCCTACAAGACTTTTCATGAATTTTCCACCCAGAAATGAACTAGACACTGATCCCAGGACAGACAGACATGAGTCAGAGAGACAGATGGATGTCATGGGTAGACGTCCCCCACCCCCCCCCCCCTGCGCTCCTCTTTCTCTCTCTCTCTCTCTTTGCCGTAGAGGAACATTTATCTGATTACTGAGGGAGTTTTTAATGAGCACTAAGGGTCGATTGCCTCCACTTTGGACCCTTGGCTGGCATCCACCACAGCCCTCCTCTCCTGGCCTGGCTAACGCTCTACACACATGCCCACTTGAGAGAATCTAGCAGCTGGTCAATGTTTATTACGCAACCCTGAGATTGACCACATGAAAAAGCCTTCTGGAATCGCACATCATCGTTAGTACAGAGGGAAAGAAAAGGAAGAGAACCAGAACCAACATTTGTCTCTTGGCAGAGCGAGCGGTGGTCGTTTTAGTGAGGTCGATTTGGACTAAGGTAGTCGATTTGAGACGTCTGTCTGTCTGACCATTTGAAAAATCATAATTTCCATTTTGAAAATGAACTGCAGTTAGCTAACTAGGCGACTGCCTGCCTGATTAATTAGTCTGAGTGGATTACATAAGATCTGTTGAGTCAGGGCCCGCTTCAGAGTGTCAGATTGAAATGCCATAGCAGGTTCAACAGACGTTTATACTGTATCTTTCCTAACTCCGAGGGTTAGACAGTTATTATCTGATGAGTGTGTATGTCGTCTCGTCTATTGTAACAGGATCATGGTACACATAGGCCTTTCATTCCTCTCTGTAACACACTGGCCCACTTGACTATATATGGTGACTGGTCACAGGGGTCGTACTGGTCCTAATGTTTTAGCTAGAGTTCCTCCTCTTCTTCCATACCCTCGTAAATCAGACATGGTCTTGGCATGGTGTCTCATACTGTCAGCTCTCTGGCCTGGCCTCTCTGGTAGAAAGAGAAGTTTGAAATGGGTATCAATTAGGACTGGCACAATTACTGGATGAAGACCGTCATGAAAATAAAATAAATAACAGCTGACTGTAGACGGGACGGCCAGGCATTTGTGCGATTGAGTCAGTATCTGCGGTAACATTAACTCTTAACAACATGATTCAACTTTGTTGCCCCTTGCTGAAGCAAGCAACGTGTTGTAGCAAACAATGAATACAATAGGCTTGGAACCTCTAACCATAGAGATCCTATTCATAGATTGCAACTCCGTCACATCGCGCCATTGCTATGAATGTTCTCAAGCCGCCCTCTACCGGCGGTGCAATAGTGGTGCCCAAAGTTGTGATAAGCCCAGTCATTCTGGACAGAGGCTAACTACTGTTTAGTCTAAATTACATTATATTGCCTGGAAATATGATGAAATTGCTAAAGTAGTCAAATATTTAGTAGGAAACAACGTTGCCAGCATTATCATGTCGTCAAATTTACTTTAGACAGATGGCAACGTTGTCCTTAGCTAGCAAAGTTTGTCAAAAATAGCTAGCAATGCTAACATGTGTTCTTATCAAAGAGCCAATGTTATACTGCATCAATCTGGCGAAATGAAAATTATGACAAAAGGTTTTCCTTCTAAGTATTTGCCTCCTTGTGAATGTCATTGTATTTCCATGCCGCTGTAAAGCACTTTTGATGAAATGTTCATCAGCGCTCATTGATGAAGCATTGAGTAGAATTCTCAGTCGGCATCAGTCCAAAACAAACGTTCAAAACAATATTGTAACGAAACATGCAAACCATTAAGTAAGTTACTTATTTTATATAATTAATTATTAATATTCTAATTCCTAATTATATGTCTCTGCCCTTGACTTCGGTGCAGGTCATGTGATGTCCTCTTCGTCGCAAAACTCCCTGATCCTCTCAAAAAGGCAAGTTTGCCCAGCTGTGTCCAGGAGGATGGATGTCAGCGTTGCGCAGCAGCTGAAACCTGGTCGTGACAGTCTGAACGCTCCTTGGCGACAACAACAACAACAACACCAGGCTCCAGAGCATCGAAGCTGTAAAACAGGAAATAACAACACAAATTCAGAAGACATTACAACCTTGCATAACATCAATTCACCTCCCAAATGATTTTCACCTGAAGTGCTGGTACTGCTTGAACTGTGGCAGCAGCCTGAAGTACGGAGTCAGATGTTGTTGCCAGCCATAGCTTGCTTGGTCCAGCTCTCTTTTTGATGGAAGGCATTAGACCATTCTCCTTGTATGACTGGTGGAGGAGAGTCAGGCATGTTCTACTGATGCTGAAAGACAAATTCCAGATACAAATATTTTAGCATTATTATACAATAGATGTGAAATGGGATTCTGAGTAAACATCACTACACAGTTCATACACGTAATATTAGCTAGTAAGCCAGCCATCTAACTTCAGCTGCCTAGCTAACAGCAAGCTTTAACTAGCAATACAAACCTATTGTCATAGCTAGCTAAAGTTAACGAAATCGGTTCAATGTTAGCTAGTTAATGTTAGCTAACTAACATTCGGCTATAACCAGCAATGCGAAATGGCATTCTGAGAAAACATAACTAATATTACACACACTGCATATACGTAAATTCATGTTAGCTAGCAAGCCCGCCATCTAACCATATCTAAAGTTAGCTAGTTAACAGCAAGCTTTAACTTGGGGTCTTTTGTTTAGCCATGTCACGTTAACGTTAGCTAGCTAACAACTGAACTATAATCCCAGTCCATAGAGTAACGTTACCATACAAACCGATTGTCATAGCTAAAGTTAACCAAATAAGTTTTAACTTGCAACTTTCTGACAATTATAAACGTATAATATCTGAAATTGTAGCTATATTCTTACCCGTATACATGGATGAAAGCTTCACAGCAGACTGCAACCCATTTTATGAAATAAGACTTCCTGTGTTGTTTCCGTTTAGTTTGCAGCTTGTTTGGCCCGCGTTGTGTTCCACTGATTTAAAAACTCGGTCAACTTCTTCCGTGACAACAACACTGTTGATCACTGTTTCTTCCCCTTCACCGTCATCAGAAGACTCTACTATGTCTTCTTCAATTAAAATGTTTTTAACTAAATCCTCATCGTCTGATTCATCTAATTCAGAGAGAGTCAGCACGGCACCATCGTCCTCCAGAAAGTAGTCCATCACAACTTTATCCCACTGACCTTTGTCGATAGCGGCTGATAAACCCAGGGCAGAAATGTTATTGAGCGCAGTAGCAACATATTTGTAGTTCTCCATGGCTAATGTTATATCTTTATAAAAACTGCAGTAGAAAGGAGTATCTTATAGACAGTAGATGCTACACTGACTGCAGATCAATCTGAAACTCATCTCTCGGCATGTCCAGCACACTCATTATCTCAGCCAATCATGGCTAGCAGGAAGGTTCCTGTCTATTTCTGTGGCTAAACCGACTAGGCTCGTAATTTAACAACTTTATTCGTATTTACAGATGGCATACAAGTTTGGTATTAAGGCATATGAAAGTTCACATGTTCGAGAAGGCATTTCTGTCAAAAAATGCATTTTGATAAAAACAATTTTTTACATTGAAATGGCTCTCCTGTGAAGTCGTGACTTGCGACATACGCCTAGTTTCCTGAATCGGGTCACCTATGGGTACATTGGCCGCAAGTTATGCCATCATTGTCTTGAATGGGGACGGCCATTCTAGTCATTCTATTTCTATGGCAACACATGCAGAGGAAAGGAACAAATGTGCTATTTGAGCTGTTATTAAGGAGACCGCGGTCATTAGACCGGGCAATAACCGTCATCCAAAATTCATTGACGGTCACAGCACTAGTATCAACAAAAACAACAGGATGTTCAACATGGAACTGTGGTTACCTCTGGGTATTATATTAGGCAACACGTGATGTTAATGTCCCATTAGCTTATAGTATGTGAGCAGACCTGGGTTTAAATACTATTCGAAATCTTTTTTATTTTATTTATCCATTAAGCCAGGCAAGCTCAATCAAGCACAATATTTTAAATGTATTTAACAATATATTTCTAATAGTATTTGAACCCAAGTATGAATGTGAGAAGAGGACTCAGTCAGCCAGCCAGGGAGAGCCATGGTGAGCCATGGAGAGTTCAAGGCAGGGTTGAGGATGGAAAATTGTGAGTGATTTGGGAGCGGAGCGCCGATCAGGCCGGGTGGGGTGTGAGTTTTGGGTGTGCTTGCATGGGAAAATTCCTCCTCCCCTCCCTTCTTCTGTCCTGTGCTGCACAGTTAAACCCTGCAGCATAAACAGATTGATCCTAGAGCTTTACTCTGACACAAAGGTCTGACACCCACACCACACCGTCTGCAACCCAAATGGCACCGAATTCTGTATATAGTGCACTACTTTTGACCAGGGCCCACAGGGCTTTGGTCAAAAGAAGTACACTATGTAGGAAATAGGGTGCCGTTTGGGTTGCAGCCACCATCAAACCACCGCCTGGCTAGGAGAGAGATAAGGAAGAAAAAAAAAAAAGGGATGTTTGTGTTTTGTGTCCCTAGTCAGAGCCCGTTCAGACCTGTCTTTATGACGTTATTAGAATGGTCTCTGAATAGCAGAGCCTAAATAGCAGGGGATAACACCCAAGCTGCTGATGCAGGGATGATACACAGCCACACACCTGCAGGAGTCATCCATCATGAATAATCAATCTCTTGTTGGTAGAAGGAATAGGGCCCTATAAAATCAGTTTTATTGTTTGCCTGATTATTATTGTGTTTTTCCAGGTTCTCACTCTCAAATAGACCAACTACTACAGTTTACAAAACAAATACCCAATACATTTAGTTGATTCCCTACTAAGTTCAAGACATTCAGTTGATTCCCTACTAAGTTCAATACATTTAGTTGATTCCCTACTAAGTTCAATACATTTAATTGATTCCCTACTAAGTTCAATACATTTAGTTGATTCCCTACTAAGTTCAATACATTCAGTTGATTCCCTACTAAGTTCAATACATTTAGTTGATTCTCTACTAAGTTAAATACATTTAGTTGATTCCCTACTAAGTTCAATACATTTAATTGATTCCCTACTAAGTTCAATACATTTAGTTGATTCCCTACTAAGTTCAATACATTCAGTTGATTCCCTACTAAGTTCAATACATTTAGTTGATTCCCTACTAAGTTCAATACATTTAATTGATTCCCTACTAAGTTCAATACATTTAGTTGATTCCCTACTAAGTTCAATACATTCAGTTGATTCCCTACAAAGTTCAATACATTTAGTTGATTCTCTACTAAGTTAAATACATTTAGTTGATTCCCTACTAAGTTCAATACATTTAGTTGATTCCCTACTAAGTTCAATACATTCAGTTGATTCCCTACTAAGTTCAATACATTTAGTTGATTCCCTACTAAGTTCAATACATTTAGTTGATTCCCTACTAAGTTCAATACATTTAGTTGATTCCCTACTAAGTTCAATACATTTAGTTGATTCCCTACTAAGTTCAATACATTTAGTTGATTCCCTACTAAGTTCAATACATTTAGTTGATTCCCTACTAAGTTCAATTTATTTTTTAATATTGTTGAATTTCGTTTTAATGTATGCATTCAGTGATTCTGTCTGTGTTCTCCGCATCGTGGATTTGATAGGGCCCTAAAAGAAGAAACGGTTGATTCTGGTGGAGGAACGGTAGATCCTATGGTGGCCAGGCATCACTCAGGCTGGTCTGTGTGCGTAGGTCTGTAGACTTTTCTGTACTGTACGGAGGCTGTTAGTCTTCTCATGTAACCCAAACTTTTAAAGATGACTTCAGACTCATGTTGTTGGTTTGTATATGTAGGTGTGAGGGAGCGCGGCGGTGAGCTGTTTTAGAAGTGCAGTGGTGAGCTGAGGCTCTGCATATGGAGTCAGGGAGGGAGCACACATACTCTGTTACATGACATCTCAGATGGTGTGAAGTAACTCACAGACTGTAGGCGCAGGGCTGCCAGGAAGGTTTGTGTGTTTGTGTGTGTGTGTGTGTGTGTGTGTGTGTGTGTGTGTGTGTGTGTGTGTGTGATATCTCCTGCTGTTATTCGCCGGAGGGAAGCTCCGACATGATCTTCCGGCCTTTGGTGTGTGTGGTTGTTTGCTTGTATTATGTGTAGGCGTTCACAGAGAGAATATTCACATTCTCTCTATTGGCTCCATAAGGAACCTCACCACTCAACTGCGCACGGTATGGCAAAGCACAGACCAACATTGCAGAGCACCACAGTATTATAACACCAGTCAGTGGTCCTACAATAGGTTTCCCAATAGGAGCCCTGGTTCTGTGCTATGTTGTTGTTATCTCCATGGAGACCTGCCATTAGGGCCTGAAAAAGAACCAGGTCAGAATTGTCCCGGACTGGGAGGAGCTCATGCCCTACGTTAGGTTTTTAGACTGCTGAGTACTTCACTGCATACTCAAAACCCAGATTAGCATCCTCGTGGGTGGCCTGTCAGAACGAGAGAATGACAGAGGAGAAAAAGAGATTGATATGGTTATGAAAGTGTGATTGTTTATGGATAATGTCTGTAAAACTGCCATTCCCTTTAGAATTTCATTATGCTTGTAGTTGTAGCTTTCTATGCTTAGCCTAGTGGTGGATGGCCTGCTATGCCTGAAAAGCATTACACTCTTTCCTGATATAATTCCATTATTTTTTTTACTTTTGTATCTCTTTTGAAACGTCCTCAAATCAGTCAGTTGCTAACTTTATTTTGAAGGTTTGGGGAAACTAGCTAATCAGAGCAGGCAGTGTGTTGTATAAGTGTGTTTATAGATGGGCTCTGATAGTGGAGTGAGTAGTGCTGTGTGTTTATACAGACCTGGCCCCTGTGGACGTGCTAATAGGTTCTGAGTAAGAGGAACACTTTGGGTTGGTGTTGACATCACCTCATTAGTTCAGGCTGCAGACCAGACCAGCCGAGCGTCACACACACTGGTGACTAACTCATCTTTTCCACTCGGTGTGTGTATGTGTGTTAAACTGTGCATCAGAGAGAGAACAAGGCTGAGGGTGAACTGAGATGTCAACGTCAACACATTTACCACTGAACTGGTTCTACTGAACCCTATACTATGAATCAGGTTTGAGAAGTTAGAGGTAACTTTGGTCAACTCGGGAAAACCAGTACCACGGAAGTGGCTCACCTTTTTAGCCAGGTACATTTGAATAGCAAAATAAAATCCTTCAGAACCATCCTGCTCCAGGGCAGGCTAACTCAGGGCAGGCTAAGCCAGGGCAGGCTAACCCAGGGCAGGCTAACTCAGGGCTAATTTAATTTATCCTGATCCCCTAGTTGAGGACTAATGAAATCAGATTCCCTCCCTCTCGCAAAGACTGCATTATCATCCTCTTCATTTGAAGAAGATGACTGATTTTAAATATTTTCAAAGTTTTTTTGTGTTTAAAAAAAATATTGTTTAAAATACCTATCACAGTACACATTTAGGGCGACAGGTAGCCTAGTGGTTAGAGCGTTGGGACAGTAACCGAAAGGTTGCTGGTTCGAATACCCGAGCCGACGAGGTGAAAAACCTGTCTGTGTTCGACTAGCCATGTGCAACATGCACCTGCAGTTACAAACCTGCTACAGTTATAAGCAATATCCACTGCTGTATTCTGGATGAAGCCTGACCTGGAATGTGAAGCTAACTGAAGCTTGCTAGATTTAGAAAACTGTGAGCATCTAGTTTCCTTTGTATTAGACAGACTGGCAGTTATCTAGGGCCTGAGATGAAGGATATACTGAACATAGTGTTAGTACTATACACTGACTATACAAAACATTAAGAACATAGTCAGTGTATATCTTTCCATGACATAGACTGACCAGGTGAATCCAGGTGAGAGCTATGATCCCTTATTGATGTCACTTGTTAAATCCACTTCAATCAGTGTAGATGAAGGTGAGGAGACAATTGAGACATGGATTGTTTAAGCCTTGAGACAATTGAGACATGGATTGTGTATGTGTGCCATTCAGAGGGTGAATGGGCAAGACAAAATATTGAAGTGCCTTTGAACGGGGTATGGTAGTAGATGTCAGGCGGTCCAGTTCGTGTCAAGAACTACAATGCCACTGGTGTTTTCACGCTATACTGTTTCCTGTGTGTATCAAGAATGGTCCACCACCCAAAGGCTGTTCTGAGGGCAAAAGTGGGGTTGCAACTCAATATTAGGAAGGTACTGCTAGTGTTTGATACTCAGTATACTGTATGTCTGTAGCAGCGATTCTGCCTCCGCTCAAGCTACTGCTACTGACTGCCTTTCTGAACTGCATAGACATCTGAAGCTGTGGAATCAACCAGGAACTGCCAGATCCGTACGTTGGTTTTTGTTTTGTTTTAAAAGTGACTTTGAGATTCTTGTTTGTAATTAATAATGCTATATAAAATAAATGTATTATTATTATTATTATTATTATTAATGGGACTTGCGAAGCTTCAACTTAGTTCTTCTTATTCATATTATTATTTGTAACGCTACTTCTCCTACTGTCACGACTCCTGCCGAAGTTGCCTCAACCCCTTGTTCGGGCATGCTTCCGCGATCATCCTCACCGGCTTTCTAGCCACTGCCGCTCTCTCACTCATTATTCCATTTGTCATGTCTTGTCATTACGCACACCTGGTTCTCATTTCCCCTCATTACTTCATGTATATATGTTCCCTCTGTTCCCTCATGTCCTTGTCGGATATTGTTCAGTGTGATTGTGTTATCACCTTTGTTCCTTAATCTAGAACAGTTGTTCCTGTTCAGATTGTTTACGCGTATTCGGATATTAAAGTTATCCTTGAGTTCACGCTACCTCCTGCGCCTGGCTCTCTATTATATATTCACGCCATCACACCTACACCATTTAAGATGGAAACGCCATTCAAACTTTCAAACGTACAGATCGGTCCGGAATAGTGTACTTGTATATAACTTTTTGATATCTTTTATACTTTTGAAGTTGTACATTTTTTTGTCCTGCTTTTTGGCCTCCATCCGCTTACATGGGATTTCCATAAGATTCTAAAAGGCCCCGTTGTGACATCATCACTTCCAGCTTTCATTCACTGTAAATGCAATAAAGCAACTTTTGACACAAATCAGCTACTTATTCCACTTTGCAAAAATGTTGACAAAACACTGAACATAGTGTTAGTACTATACACTGACTATACAAAACATTAAGAACATAGTCAGTGTATATCTTTCCATGACATAGACTGACCATCTTTTATACTTTTGAAGTTGTACATTTTTTTGTCCTGCTTTTTGGGATTTCCACGGTTAGAGCATCTTCTCCGTTTCTCAAATCTGGCATTTGAACCAAAAAATAGTTTTCTGATAAAAAGTTACAGCTGTTTTTGTAACCGCATCAACAACATTTTCTGTAACTTTTTTTTCAAACAACTACCGTTTTGACCACTACCTCAACAAGTTAGACAAAAGGTTAGAGCGTATGACATCTTCTACTTCTCTGCTATTCAAATCTGTTTGTGGATCCAAAATACCCGTTACGGATCTAACAATACAGCTGTTACAGCACTGCTTCTTGACACACTGCTCGCTTAACCCGGAAGCCTGCCACAGGATTCGCTAGAGCGTGATGGGACAAGGACATCCCGGTCGGCCAAGCCCTCCCCTAACCCAGACGACGCTGGGCCAATTACTGACCACAACCACACTACTGACCACAACCCCACAACTACTGACCACAACCACACAACTACTGACCACACAACTACTGACCACTCAACTACTGACCTCAGTTACTGACTACAACCACACAACTGCTGACCACATTTAGTGACCACAACCACTGACCACAACCACATACCTTCTGACCAAAACAACTATTGACCACACTTCTAATCACCATAACTACTGACCACCACAATTACTGACTACAACCACACAACTGCTGACCACGACTATTGAACCACAACTACTGACTAAAAAACTACTGATCACTACTGTGACCACAACTACTGCTCTGGTCTGCACTAGCTCTGGTCCTGGGTGTAGCTAGCTAGCTCTGCCTCACACTAACTCTGGTCTAGCTCTGGTCTGTGCTATAAATGATAACTACTTAAATGTGCATGCATGCAATAATAATAATAATAATAATAATAATATTAATATGAATGGCAAGTATTATTCAGTCTGGACTGTGGTAGAGGCTAAATAGAGTGAGGGTCCACAATAAACAGAACTTATCTGGGGAGTAAACAGTAAAAATATTGTTTCTGTGAAGAGGTGGGCTCACTGCTCAGTCTTACTGGAAGAGGCATGGTGTGTTGCTACCATCACATACAGCAGTTATCCCTTATTAGTTTAAGACCATTGGGACGACTGCAGGAAGATCAAGCACCAATGTCCCCAGTGAGTCTGGCTGGCCCTTGTTCTGTGTGTCAGGTCTCTGTCTCAGTCCTGACCGGCAGCAACTTGGCTCTTCTTGCAGGTTCTTGCAACTCCCGTCTCACCCCTCTGTCAGCCCTGGTGATGAGGTATGCTGATTAGGCAGTAGTGTGCTCAAACCAAAACATTCCACCAGGCCAAGCGAGGGCGAGGGTCAGCCAGGCGGTGATAAGGCTGGGCTATGTCCATGTGCCTACGTGCCGCTCGACCAGCCATATCCTATGTTTATCTTGCCCACAATGAACTAATGACACAATGACACCCCAGACACAGCTCACGTTGCCCTGCCCAATGTAGAGGGAAAGACTGGGAGTAAGGGTGGGGTTATCCTGGCCTTTTAGGGTAATTAACATCCACTTACTGGTTGTTGGTCTGCTGACGTTTGATTGGTTTGTTTAGTCTGTTGCTGACGGGGTTTAGGTCTGCCTGTAGTGAGACTGGGACACACACTACAGTTGTAAATGAGAACTTGTTCTCAACTGGCCTACCTGGTTAAATAAAGGTGAAATAAAAAGGCCCAGTGCAGTCAAAAACGTGATTTTCCTGTGTTCTATATATATTTCCACACTATGAGGTTGAAATAATACTGGGAAATTGTGAAAATGATGATGATGCCTTCTGAGTATACGAGCTGTTTGAAAAGACTGCTTGAAATGTCAACTTGTTTTGGTGGAAGGGAGTTTAGGCCTTTCCATGTTGACATCACCAGGTTGTCGTTAACGTCAAGAAAAAAATCCCTAACCGGAAAACGTTTTTCTTTCTTTTTTTCTACAAAATAAAAATCACAGTGCAGTTATCACAAAACATTTTATTGCCAATTATAGCCTAGAATATAATAGGCTATAAAGGCATGCAAGTAGCGATTAAACTTTTTTTTTAAACACAACTAATTGTTCATTTTTTTAATTTTTCAAGGCACTGTCAGGCTCTGGCCATAGAGAAGCAATAGGCATCTCTATGTAGCTATGGGCAGAGTCTGACAGTGTCGTTCTTTTCTGGTTCTTTGTGGGGTTTGGGTGGATCTCTAATTAGAGGCAGCTGCTAACCATTGTCTCTAATTAGGGATCCAATATATGTTGAGTCTGTCCCTCACGCGGGTGTGGGTTGTTATCGTACATATCGATGTATGTCGCAGTCACGGGTGCAGTAAGTGTGTTTCTTTTCGTCCGTTCATTTAGTGTGTTTTTGAACGTGACGTTTAGTCGAGCAGTGTTTGTTTGTGTTCTGTGGTTCGTCTGTTAGTTTGTCTATACATAGTACGTGAACATTTATTGTACATAGTATAGAAATAAACGATGTCGAACTCTGAGTGCGCTGCGCCTTGGTCTCGCTCACTCCCGACTCGTGACAGAACAACCCACCACCTGGAGACCAAGCAGCGCAGCTGGCGAGAGACGGAGGAGGAAGTGCCAGTGCCGTTTCCCACGTGGCCTAGGGTGGAGCCAGAGGACCGTGGAAGGTTCATGGCGCAATGGAGAGTGATGGAGAGAGAGAGAAGGAAGAAGGGGGATCGCACACCACTTCGGATGCCCACAGATCTGGATCGGGAGCGGCCAGAGGGGTTCGAGGAATACCCGGAGGAGGAGCGGAAGAGGTGGTGGAGAGCCTGGAATGCTCTTCCTCTGGAGAAGCTGAGGGATCCGCTGGTTATACAGGCGTTGGTGGCCTTCAAGCGCCAGATGACTCTCGTGGCGAGGCAGATGGTTGGCCCGGAACCTCCTGCGAAGGTCAGCGCCCCCGAACCTCCTGCGAAGGTCAGCGCCCCTAAACCTCCTACGACGGTCAGCACCCCTAAACCTCCTGCGAAGGTCAGCGCCCCTAAACCTCCTGCGAAGGTCAGCGCCCCTAAACCTCCTGCGAAGGTCAGCGTCCCTGAGCCTCCTGCGAAGGTCAGCGCCCCTGAGCCTCCTGCGAAGGTCAGCGCCCCTGAGCCTCCTGCGAAGGTCAGCGCCCCTGAGCCTCCAGCGAAGGCCAGCGCCCCTGAGCCTCCAGCGAAGGCCAGCGCTTCTGAGCCTCCAGCGAAGGCCAGCGCCCCTGAGCCTCCAGCGAAGGCCAGCGCCCCTGAGCCTCCAGCGAAGGCCAGCAACCCTGAGCCTCCAGCGAAGGCCAGCAACCCTGAGCCTCCAGCGAAGGCCAGCAACCCTGAGCCTCCAGCGAAGGCCAGCAACCCTGAGCCTCCAGCGAAGGCCAGCAACCCTGAGCCTCCAGCGAGGGTCAGCAACCCTGAGCCTCCAGCGAGGGTCAGCAACCCTGAGCCTCCAGCGAGGGTCAGCAACCCTGAGCCTCTAGCGAGGGTCAGCCACCCTGAGCCTCCAGCGAGGGTCAGCCACCCTGAGCCTCCAGCGAAGGTCAGCGTCCCTCCAGCGAAGGTCAGCGTCCCTCCAGCGAAGGTCAGCGTCCCGCCACCTCCTGCGAAGGTCAGCGTCCCGCCACCTCCAGCGAAGGTCAGCGTCCCTCCAGCGAAGGTCAGTGTCCCTCCAGCGAAGGTCAGCGTCACTCCAGCGAAGGTCAGCGTCCCTCCAGCGAAGGTCAGCGTCCCGGCACCTCCAGCGAAGGTCAGCGTCCCGGCACCTCCAGCGAAGGTCAGCGTTCCTAAACCTCCTGCGAAGGTCAGCGTCCCTGAGCCTCCTGCGAAGGTCAGCGCCCCTGAGCCTCCTGCGAAGGTCAGCGCCTCTAAACCTCCTGCGAAGGTCAGCGCCTCTAAACCTCCTGCGAAGGTCAGCGCCCCCGCACCTCCTGCGAAGGTCAGAGCCCACGCACCTCCAGCGAAGATCAGCGCCCACGCACCTCCAGCGAAGGTCAGCGTCCCCGCACCTCCAGCGAAGGTCAGCGTCCCCGCACCTCCAGCGAAGGTCAGCGTCCCCGCACCTCCAGCGAAGGTCAGCGTCCCCCACCTCCAGCGAAGGTCAGCATCCCGCCACCTCCAGCGAAGGTCAGCGTCCCGCCACCTCCAGCGAAGGTCAGCGTCCCGCCACCTCCAGCGAAGGTCAGCGTCCCGCCACCTCCAGCGAAGGTCAGTGTCCCGCCACCTCCAGCGAAGGTCAGCGTCCCTCCAGCGAAGGTCAGCGTCCCTCCAGCGAAGGTCAGCGTCCCTCCAGCGAAGGTCAGCGTCCCTCCAGCGAAGGTCAGCGTCCCGCCACCTCCTGCGAAGGTCAGCGTCCCGCCACCTCCTGAGAAGGTCAGCGTCCCTCCAGCGAAGGTCAGCGTCCCTCCAGCGAAGGTCAGCGTCCCTCCAGCGAAGGTCAGCGTCCCTCCAGCGAAGGTCAGCGTCCCTCCAGCGAAGGTCAGCGACCCTCCAGCGAAGGTCAGCGTCCCGGCACCTCCAGCGAAGGTCAGCGTCCCGGCACCTCCAGCGAAGGTCAGCGTCCCTGCACCTCTAGCGAAGGTCAGCGTCCCTGCACCTCCAGCGAAGGTCAGCGTCCCTGCACCTCCAGCGAAGGTCAGCGTCCCCGAACCTCCAGCCGTCTGCTCCGCTCCTGAGCCAGAGCAGTCCGCTCCACCGGTCCTCAATCCGGGTCCAGCCGTCTGCTCCGCCTCAGCGCCAGAGCAGTCCGCTCCACCGGTACCCAATCCGGGTCCAGCCGTCTGCTCCGCCTCAGTACCAGAGCAGTCCGCTCCACCGGTACCCAATCCGGGTGCAGCCGTCTGCTCCGCCTCAGTGCCAGAGCAGTCCGCTCCACCGGTACCCAATCCGGGTGCAGCCGTCTGCTCCGCCTCAGTGCCAGAGCAGTCCGCTCCGCCGGTACCCAGTCCGGGTCCAGCCGTCTGCTCCGCCTCAGTGCCAGAGCAGTCCGCTCCGCCGGTACCCAATCCGGGTGCAGCCGTCTGCTCCGCCTCAGTGCCAGAGCAGTCCGCTCCGCCGGTACCCAGTCCGGGTCCAGCCGTCTGCTCCGCCTCAGTGCCAGAGCAGTCCGCTCCGCCGGTACCCAATCCGGGTGCAGCCGTCTGCTCCGCCTCAGTGCCAGAGCAGTCCGCCCCACCGGTGCCCAGTCCGGGCCCGGTTGTTTTCCCCGCTCCATGGCCGGAGCCGTTTACCCCACCGGTGCCCAGTCCGTACCCGGTTGTTTTCCCCGCTCCATGGCCGGAGTCGTTTGCCCCACCGGTGCCCAGTCCGGGCCCGGTTGTTTTCCCCGCTCCACGGCCGGAGCCGTTTACCCCACCGGTGCCCAGTCCGGGCCCGGTTGTTTTCCCCGCTCCACGGCCGGAGCCGTTTACCCCACCGGTGCCCAGTCCGGGACCGGTGATAAGGAAGGGGCACGGGACAAAACTGTCCACATCGCCGGAGCCGGAGTCGCCCCCGATGGACTAGTTTTCCCGCCCATTTACCCCCCCGTGTTTTGTGTGTGGGTTTTTTTTTAGGCGTCCG
The DNA here is from genome assembly GCA_023634145.1 of Thymallus thymallus. Classification (NCBI taxonomy): domain Eukaryota; kingdom Metazoa; phylum Chordata; class Actinopteri; order Salmoniformes; family Salmonidae; genus Thymallus; species Thymallus thymallus. The sequence goes on along the minus strand of CM042392.1, from coordinate 3,506,282 downwards.
GGAGTCCGCGCCTTGGGGGGGGGTACTGTCAGGCTCTGGCCATAGAGAAGCAATAGGCATCTCTATGTAGCTATGGGCAGAGTCTGACAGTGTCGTTCTTTTCTGGTTCTTTGTGGGGTTTGGGTGGATCTCTAATTAGAGGCAGCTGCTAACCATTGTCTCTAATTAGGGATCCAATATATGTTGAGTCTGTCCCTCACGCGGGTGTGGGTTGTTATCGTACATATCGATGTATGTCGCAGTCACGGGTGCAGTAAGTGTGTTTCTTTTCGTCCGTTCATTTAGTGTGTTTTTGAACGTGACGTTTAGTCGAGCAGTGTTTGTTTGTGTTCTGTGGTTCGTCTGTTAGTTTGTCTATACATAGTATGTGAACATTTATTGTACATAGTATAGAAATAAACGATGTCGAACTCTGAGTGCGCTGCGCCTTGGTCTCGCTCACTCCCGACTCGTGACAGGCACACATTGTGCTGTTTCTTTCGAGATAACTCAGATCAAGCCCGAACTGTGCGATGTTTCAGGGAGTTGTAGTTTTCAACAGGACAATATTCTACATAGTTTAGCACAGAAAACATGGTAATTGACTACAATGACCATAATCCATTGCGCACCTAAAGCTGTCATCAAGGCAAAAGGTTGCTACTTTGAAGACTCTCAAATATAAATATATTTTGATTCGTTTAACACTTTTTTGGATACTACATGATTCCACATGTGTTATTTCATAGTTTTGATGTAAAAAAATGTAATCATCCTGGAATGAGTAGGTGTGTCCAAACTTCTGACTGGTACTGTAGAAATATAAACTCTTCTACTATGGGGTTGTCTGATTTTTCTATTCATTACTTGTTTTGTTATTATTTAAATAAGTATTCAGACCCTTTGTATTTAGCATCCTGTTTCCATTGATTATCCTTGAGATGTTTCTACAACTTGATTGGAGTCCACCTGTGGTAAATTCAATTGATTGGAAATGATTTGGAAAGGCACACGCCTGTCTATATAAGGTCCCACAGTTGACAGTGCATGTCAGAGGAAAAACAAAGCCATGAGGTCAAAGGAATTGTCCGTAGAGCTCCGAGACAGGATTGTGTCGAGGCACAGATCTGGGGAAGGGCACCAAAAAATGTCTGCAGCATTGAAGGTCCCCAAGAACACAGTGACCTCCATCATTCTTAAATGGAAGAAGTTCGAAACCACCAAGACTTCCTAGAGCTGGCCGCCTGGCCAAACTGAGCAATCAGGGGAGAAGGGCCTCGGTCAGGGAGGTGACCAAGAACCAAATGGTCTCTCTGACAGAGCTACAGAGTTCCTCTGTGGAGATGGGAGAACCTTCCAGAAGGACGAACGTCTCTGCAGCACTCCACCAATCAGGCCTTTATCGTAGAGTGTCCAGACGGAAGCCACTCCTCAGTAAAAGGCACATGACAGCTCGCTTGGAGTTTGCCAAAAGGTACCTAAAGACTCTCAGACCATGAGAAACAAGATTCTCTAGTCTGATGAAACCAAGATTGAACTCTTTGTCCTGAATGCAAAGCGTCACATCTGGGGGAAACTTGGCACCATCCCTAAGGTGAAACAAGGTGGTGGCAGGGACTGGGAGACTAGTCAGGATCAAGGGAAAGATGAACAGAGAGTTCCTTGATGAAAACCCGCTCCAGAGCGCTCAGGACCTCAGACTGGGGCGAAGGTTCAACTTCCAACAGGACAATGACCGTAAGCACACAGCCCAGTGGGTCAGAAGTTTACATACATTAAGTTGACTGTGCCTCATCAGAAAATGATGTCATGGCTTTAGAAGCTTCTGATAGGCTAATTGACATCATTTGAGTCAATTGGAGGTGTACCTGTGGATGTATTTCAAGGCCTACCTTCAAACTCAGTGCCTCTTTGCTCGACATCATGGAAAAATCAAAAGAAATCAGCCAAGACCTCAGAAAAAAGGCTTGGGAGCAATTTCCAAACGTCTGAAGGTACCACGTTTATCTGTACAAACAGCATCATGTTGTGGGGAAGGAAAATTATGTGGATATATTGATGCAACATCTCAAGACATCAGTCAGGAAGTTAAAGCTTGGTCACAAATGGGTCTTCCAAATGGACAATGAACCCAAGCATACTTCCAAAGTTGTGGCAAAATGGCTGACGGACAACAAAGTCAAGGTATTGGAGTGGCCATCACAAAGCCCTGACCTCAATCCTATAGAAGGTTTGTGGGCAGAACTGAAAAAATGTGTGCGAGCAAGGAGGCCTACAAACCTGACTCAGTTACACCAGTTCCGTCAGGAGGAATGGGCCAAAATTCACCCAATTTATTGTGGGAAGCTTGTGGAAGGCTACCCGAAATGTTTGACCCCAAAAAAAACTTCCAACTTCAACTGTATATATAACTATTTTTTATTTATATTTATATATATATATATATCAGGGGCATTGCAAATGATGCAGACAATGTTTTCATCTTTTACATTTATGAAAGCTGAGGAGACTTTCACCGTTCTCTCCTAATGTTGTGTTCACCCTTAGTCGTCCCCTTGACTGCAGCTGTCCCTGTTCCACCCTAGTCTCCCCTGTAGTCTCTGCACCGCTGTCACGCGCCGTGGGAATCTTCTTCACAGTGGGCAATTTGAGGGGACATGTTTGACCGTTGCTCAACACTCGGGACTGATGTACCCGCTTCACTCCTCCAAACTCTGACGACGCTGCGACAAATATGCTCCGCCCTTTGGGACTCCCAATCACGGCTCCGCCCTTTGGGACTCCCAATCACGGCTCCGCCCTTTGGGACTCCCAATCACGGCTCCGCCCTTTGGGACTCCCAATCACGGCCGGTTGTGATACAGTAATCAGTAACCCTCCTTTCAAATATATTACCAGAAAGATATGACTCCTGACCTTCAGCTTACTATATATATTAAATTGGTTTCTGGGTTAGTGGTAAACACTGCTGTTTTTGTTGTTGAAAAGGGATGTGAAGGGATCCAGAAAGGAACGATGGAGGAACGATGTGGCAAGTGCAAGACTGCCCTCTAGAGGGAGAGAGAGAGAGAGAGAGAGAGAGAGAGAGGGAGAGAGGGAGAGGGAGGGAGGGAGGGAGAGAGAGAGAGAGAGAGAGAGAGAGAGAGAGAGAGAGAGAGAGAGAGACTTTTTCTTTGAGGACCCTGTCAGGTGCTCAGAAACCAACGCCAATGCTGGGATGATGGATTCTGTGAACAGAACAGCAGGAAGTAATGGAAGTGGAATCTTCTTTCAACTCCCTGGTGCCGCACTGCTCCACACTCCCCCCATGTCTTGGCAGCCTATTAGTTCTTCGATCCTGCTGCATTAGAAATGGAACATCCCCCACCTTGTTACAGTGTCAAATGGAACATCCCCCACCTTGTTACAGTGTCAAATGGAACATCCCCCACCTTGTTACAGTGTCAAATGGAACATCCCCCACCTTGTTACAGTGTCAAATGGAACATCCCCCACCTTGTTACAGTGTCAAATGGAACATCCCCCACCTTGTTACAGTGTCAAATGGAACATCCCCCGCCTTGTTACAGTGTCAAATGGAACATCCCCCACCTTGTTACAGTGTCAAATGGAACATCCCCCACCTCCCCCCCCTTCCTGTTCACCCTCTACACCTCAGACTTCAGATATAACTCTGAAACATGCCACCTACAGAAGTTCTCGGATGACTCTGCTATTGTAGGGTGCATCAGGGGTGGGCAGGAGGAGGAGTACAGGAGCACAATCAGTGACTTTGTGTTGTGGTGTGAGCAGAACCACCTTCAGCTCAACATCAGCAAAACTAAGGAGATGGTGGTGGACTTCAGGAGAACCAAGGCACAACTGACTGCAGTCCCTATAAAGGGGATGGATGTGGAAATGGTTGAGTCATACAAGTTCCTGGGTGTCCATATGGACAACAGACTGGAATGGGCTGGTAACACCGGGGCCCTGTACCAAAAGGGCCAGAGCCGACTCTACTTTCTGAGGAGGCTCAGGTCCTTCAACGTGTGCAGTAAACTACTGCATACCTTCTACCAGTCTGTGGTGGCCAGTGCCATCTTTTTTGCAGTGGTGTGCTGGGGAGCAAACATCAAAGCCGGTGATGCTTCTCGGGTAAATAAGCTGATCAGGAAGGCTAGCTCTGTCCTGGGGATGAGCCTTGACACTCTAGAGGAGGTGGCGGAGAGACGGATCCTGGCCAAACTGCTGGCCATCATGGACAACGTCACCCACCCACCCCATGGTTATGACGCAGAGGAGCTCTTTCAGTCACAGACTGATCCCACCACGGTGTGCCAGAGAGCGCTACAGGAGGTCCTTCCTGCCGGCGGCTATGAGACTATATAATGCCTCACCGGGGTGCCGTGCCGTCGGCAACATAGATCTGGAACTGTTGGGGTGCTAGGACCTAGTTTAACAATTATGCATCCATCCGTGAGTAACTCTGTTCCGTCAGCACTCATCCACTCAGGACCTATTTATTCATACAGGTCTGTATATACATACTCATGTACAGTTGTTATATTATATCACATGCAATATTGTAAGTAATTATTGGACGTAGGCATTCACTCAGGAATGCATATTATTAGTATCCTGCCAGTTGCACCTTTTCTCATTGCTTTTAGTATATCGAATGTGCAATAAGTGCAGTTGTCTGTAATTAAACCCTGCGCACTAAGGACTGTATTTTAAGGGAATTACTATTATTACCCCAATGATATCATACACACATTTAGCTATTAAAGTATCTCTTCCTGTCATTTACCTGTACAGTTTGTGTAAACATGCAAGTATTCACTTATCTGTAAATATAACTGTATACCTAACTGTACAGCTAATTTAACCATGCAAAATTTTCACTTACCTGTTCATTTACCCAGTCTGTCTATTAAGTAAACTATTATTACCCTCGCTCATATCATACGCATTAGCTACTGAAGTATTTCTCTGCCATCAACCTGTATGGTATAGTTAACCATCCAACATCCACCAATGTATAGTGTACATATTCAGCCAAACCACCCATACTATGCAATGTCTTTTTATATATATATATTTTTTTTGTATTTTTTTATTTATTTATTATTTATTTATTTATTTATTTTTGCACTCCAGATATCCTGTATTTCTATACTTTTTCATACTGCCGCTCTATGTATCATGTACCGTGTATCTGTCTTTTGTGTACTTTCGTTGTGGCATTTTGCACCTGCCCTGTGTTTTTGTTGTAGCTGCTTGATAATGAAATTTCCCCCCCGGGGGATCAATAAAGTACCTATCTATCTATCTATCTATCTATCTATCTATCTATCTATCTATCTATCTATCTATCTATCTATCTATCTATCTATCTATCTATCTATCTATCTATCTATCTATCTATCTATCTATCTATCTATCTATCTATCTATCTATCTATCTATCTATCTATCTATCTATCTATCCATCCATCCATCCATCCATCCATCCATCCATCCATCCATCCATCCATCCATCCATCCATCCATCCATCCATCCATCCATCCATCCATCCATCCATCCATCCATCCATCCATCCATCCATCCATCCATCCATCCATCCATCCATCCATCCATCCATCCATCCATCCATCCATCCATCCATCCATCCATCCATCCATCCATCCATCCATCCATCCATCCATCCATCCATCCATCCATCCATCCATCCATCCATCCATCCATCTATCTATCTATCTATCTATCTATCTATCTATCTATCTATCTATCTATCTATCTATCTATCTATCTATCTATCTATCTATCTATCTATCTATCTATCTATCTATCTATCTATCTATCTATCTATCTATCTATCTATCTATCTATCTATCTATCTATCTATCTATCTATCTATCTATCTATCTATCTATCTATCTATCTATCTATCTATCTATCTATCTATCTATCTATCTATCTATCTATCTATCTATCTATCTAGTTACAGGGTCAAACCTATGGGAGGAATATGTGGCAATTAAGAACTACTGTATTATGAACTTCAGAAGATGTTGAGCTCTGCTAAAAGGGAAGGAGGAAAAGAGATACTGAGATGGGATGACAGCAGGCTCTGATATCAATGACATCATTCTCAATGCTTGTAAGGATAGGTCATACAGTATTTTGGAATTGAGAGTCAGTTGAGCCAGCCAGTAGTCAGGTTTTATGTATGCGTTAAAACACGTGTAATAGATGTAGCGCCATCAGGACATGTCATCCAGTCACAACTATAACTGTTTGATGGAGACTGTATCCGCTCAGGCCTGAGACAGGCAGTGCACCACTTCAACGGGATAGTCTAGGCTTAGTACAAATGTGTCCTGTCTGATTTCACATTTCTAGAATTTGTCCGTCTGTCATCACAGTTATGCAGTCAGTTCAGTGTAATATATTACATGATTTGTTTTAATTTCAATTCTATTGCATTTTGATGTGGTAGGTAATTTAATCTGTTTATGTAACATATGTGACCCCTGACATCTAAGGTTGGGTAACCATTGCATAACAGGGATGTTTAAAAAACATCTCAACACTTCTGCCAAGAGTAATAGTCAGTGTGATGAGTTCAGAAGGCCAGGGTTGACGTACTCTGGCAAAGTGTCAGATATGGAAAGAGATGCACTGTTATAATACAACCAGCAGGGGGAAGCAGAGGCATGTGGCACTGATGTCACTGCTGAAGAAAGTTTGTCTTGACGTCCTGTTTATTGCAGTTTACAGTTCTATTTCCTGCATACGTAAGTTAAAGACTGTTGAAAAGTAGGAGATTTTCATCATATTTCTCTACTAATCTGACACATTTTCCCAGTTCTCACCCACCTCTCTCCTTCCTCTCTTCTGTCTCCCTCCTTCATCTCCTTCCTCGTTTCCCTCTTTCTCCCAGGGTGCAGTGCACAGAGAAGTGGTTCTGTTCTATACAGGTCAGGTACACTCAGGCTGTTTGTACCATTCTCCACAGGCCCTTCAGTGTGTGTGTGTGTGTGTGTGTGTGTGTGTGTGTGTGTGTGTGTGTGTGTGTGTGTGTGTGTGTGTGTGTGTGTGTGTGTGCGTGTTCGTCTGTCCTCTCAGCCAGGGAGCTCAGTCAGGTGCAGTCATCCTCACTGGTCCCTCTTTCTTTCTCTCCTCACATCCCTCCCTCCCTCCATTCCTCCATCCGCCTGTGGATATTCCAGATATGCGACCTGCTCCATGGAGATTGCTGTAGATGGCTGAGGAGCTGTGTACTGGCTGGTTTCGCATTGTTGCAGGTATGCGCACCTCGCTCTCTTACCTCACCTATCTGTCAACCTCCTCTGTATGAATGTGTGTGGGTATATCCCATTACTGCATTGTAACTGTGTGCGTTGTGGTGCTTACAAGTATGCGTGTGTTCTACAGCTGTGTTGTCTCTTAAAGTATGTGCGTGTGAATGTATAAATGACCCTCCCGAATGTACTTGTTACTCTCTTGGTTGTGTGTGGTGTTTGGTGCAGAGGCGTCACAGAGAGGCGTAGTAGAGAGAAGCCCACAGCGCGGTGCCCCTGTGATCTGCTGTTGTCCTTAAAGGATCCTCTAGTCTAGCTGCAGTAGAAATGGGTCAGGAGCTAAGGCAGTTACTGTTACTGTCACACAGCCAAGGCCCAGGGTAGAGGCTGCACCACACAGGGGTAGACAATGGGTAGGTGAGGACAGAGCCATGTATTTAAGATATACAAATATAACATTTGAAATACATTGCTCTGGATGAGGATATCTACGTTACGGGAAACCGAGGCCAAACATTACCCTTTTGTCTTTCTCTCTCTTCTTATCTCACTTTCTTCACTGTTTTGCCCTCTTTCTCCTGTTATCTTTCTCTTCTCCTTTCTGTGGGTTTTGCTCAGGACTGACTGTGTTCAGCGCCTCCTACTGGCTATCTGACTTAACTGCTTGTAGTTGTGGAGAGTGCTGTTACTGGGAGCTACCATTATTTGCCAAACGCAGGGGTCCCAGACTCCAGTCCAGGAGAGCAATAGCATGTGCATGTTTTTTGATTCAGCCCAGCTCTACCACTTAAATTTAGATCACAATTGGTTGAATCATGTGTATTAGAGCTGAGCTGTAACAAAAGCCTGCATTCCCTGGCCTGTGGCTCTCCTGGGCCGGAGTTGGAGACCCTGGGTCTCTATGTTGCTTGTTTGTCAATAAGCATGCTTGCAGTAGGCTGTTATTGTGACAGTGAACCTCCATTCCCTGAGCTGTATTCCAGTATTCCAGCCATAGAAATACAATAACTAGAACGGACAAAGACCACAGCAATTTCAAATCAAAGTCACATTTGATTTGCCTCATGCTTCGTAAACAACAGGTGTAGACTAACAGTTAAACGCGTACTTATGGGTCCTTTCCATCAATGCAGTGAGAAAGGTTTTTAAAATTATACATAGTGAGTGATGAAAACTTTGCTATATACACGGGGTACCAGTACCGAGTCGATGTGCAGGGGTACGAGGTAATAGAGGTAGATATGTACATACAGGTAGGGTTAAAGTGACTATGCATTAGAATACATAATAAACAGTAGCAGATGAGTCAAAAAAGGGTAATGCAGACAGGCCAAGTACCTACAGTTGAAGTCGGAAGTTTACATACTCCTTAGCCAAATACATTTAAACTCAGTTTTTCACAATTCCTGACATTTATCTTATTCAAAATTCCCTGTCTTAGGTCAGTTATGATCACCACTTTATGTTAAGAATGTGAAATGTCAGAATAATAGTAGAGAGAATTATTTATTTCAGCTTTTATTTCTTTCATCACATTCCCAGTGGGTCAGAAGTTTAAATACACTCAATTAGTATTTGGTAGCATTGCCTTTAAATTGTTTAACTTGGGTCAAACGTTTTGGGTAGCCTTCCACAAGCTTCCCACAATAAGTTGGGTGAATTTTGGCCCATTCCTCCTGACAGAACTGGTGTAACTGAGTCAGGTTTGTAGGCCTCCTTGCTCGCACACGCTTTTTCAGTTCTGCCCACAAATGTTCTATAGGATTGAGGTCAGGGCTTTGTGATGGCCACTCCAATACCTTGACTTTGCTGTCCTTAAGCCACAACTTTGGAAGTATGCTTGGGGTCATTGTCAATATATCCACATCATTTTCCTTCCTCATGATGCCATCTATTTTGTGAAGTGACCCAGTACCTCCTGCAGAAAAGCACCCCCACAACATGATGCTTCCACCCGCGTGCTTCACAGTTGGGATGGTGTTCTTCGTCTTGCAAGCCTCCCTCTTTTTCCTCCAAACATAACGATGGTCATTATGGCCAAACGTTTCTATTTTTGTTTCATCAGACCAGAGGACATTTCTCCAAAAAGTACCATCTTTGTCCCCATGTAGAGTTTGAGCAGTGGCTTCTACCTGGCTGAGTGGCCTTTCAGGTTATGTTAATATAGGACTCGTTTTACTGTGGATATAGATACTTTTGTACCCGTTTCCTCCAGCATCTTCACAAGGTCCTTTGCTGTTGTTCTGGGATTGTCTTGCATTTTTCTCACCAAAGTACGTTCATTTCTAGGAGACAGAATGCGTCTCCTTCCTGAGTGGTATGATGGCTGTGTGGTCCCATGGTGTTTATACTTGCGTACTATTGTTTGTACAGATGAACGTGGTACCTTCAGGCATTTGGAAATTGCTGCCAAGGATGAACCAGAATTTTTTTTCTGAGGTCTTGGCTAATTTCTTTTGATTTTCCCATGATGTCGAGCAAAGAGGCACTGAGTTTGAAGGTATTCCTTGAAATACATCCACAGGTACACCTCCAATTGACTCAGATGATATCAGAAGCTTCTAAAGCCATGACATAATTTTCTGGAATTTTCCAAGCTGTTTAAAGGCACATTCAACTTAGTGTGTGTAAACTTCTGACCCACTGGAATTGTGATGTAGTGAATTATAAGTGACATTATCTGTCTGTAAACAATTGTTGGAAGAATGACTTGTGTCATGCACAAAGTAGATGTCCTAACCAACTTACCAAAACTATAGTTTGTTAACATAAAATCTGTGGAGTGAGTTTTAATGACTTCAACCTAAGTGTATGTACATTTCCGACTTCAACTGTATTTGGTTAACTATTTAGCAGTCTTATGGCTTGCGGGAAGGAGCTGTTCAGGGTCTTGTTGGTTCCAGACTTTGGGCATCAGTACAGTTTGACTTGCAGTAGCAGAGAGAATGGTCTATGACTTGGGTGGCTGGAGTCTTTGACAAATTTTAGGGACTTTTTCTGACAACGGCTGGTATAGAGGTCTTGGATGGCAGTGATGTACTGGGCCGTACTCACTACCCTCTGTAGAACCTTGTAGTCGGATGCCAAGCAGTTGATGGTGTTGGAGTTGTGCACAGCCACGCCGTGTCAGTGATGATGATGTTGGTGTGAGCCATGACCAGCCTTTCAAAGCCTTTCATGGCTACAGACGTGAGTGCTACCGGGCCATAATCATTTAGGCAGGTTACCTTAGTGTTCTTGGGCACAGGGACTATGGTGGTCTGCTTGAAAGATGTAGATATTACAGACTCAATCAGGGAGATGTTGAAAATGTCAGTGAAGACACTTGCCAGCTGGTCAGCTTGTGTTCTGAGTATGCCTCCTAGTAATCCGTCTGGCCCCACGGCCTTGTGAATGTTAACATGTTTAAAGGTCTTAATCACATCGGCTGCAGAGGGCGAGATCAATTAGTCGTCCAGAAGAGGTGGTGCTCTCATACATGGTTCAGTTTTGCAGGTTAATGTCAAGAACTGCAATTCTTCTGGGTTTTTCAGTTTCCTATGTGTATCAATACTGGACATCCAGCCAACTTAACACAACTATGGGAAGGATTGAAGTCAACATGTGCCAGCATGCATGTGGAATGCTTTCGACACCTTGTATAGTCCATGCCCCAACGAGTTGAGGCTGTTGGAAGGTGTTCCTAATGTTTGGAATACTCAGTGTATGTACAGCCAGTGTGCGGACGATGTTGTCGATGTACTTATTAATGAAGCCGGTATCTGATGTGGTAAACTCCTCAATGATATTGTATGAATCCCGGAACATATTCCAGTCTGTGCTTGTGAAACAGTCCTGTAGTTTAGCATCCACTTCATCGGACCACTTCCGTATTAAGCGCGTCACTAGTACTGTACTTCCTGTTTGAGTTTTTTCTTGTAAGCAGAATTCAGGAGGCTATAGTTATGGGCCTTGTGTGTGCTTCTGTGCTTGGGAGAGTTTTGTCGCCTTTAGTTGCACTGGTGACATGCTGGTAAAAATGAGGTAAAACGGATTTCAGTTTCCCTGCATTGAAATCACCAGCTACGATAAGCGGCACCTCTCGATGTGCATTTTATTGTTTGCTTTGTAAATAAACAAACTACTAAATTGTCATGAGAGGGTGCATACATAGACCAAGACGCAGCGCAGGGATTGTAGTTCGACATTATTTACTGATTTGTTTCAATAATCTGAACGAACTATACAAATAAACAAACACGATCTACAAACGTAACGTACAAAATTAAACATGTTTTTACAAACAAAACGTAGCACACATACTTGACCGGTGACTTTTGAAATAATGACCCACAACCCCGGAGTGGAACCTACAAACCTACGTAGGATCCCTAATTAGAGACGATGCGGTGCAGCTGCCTCTAATTAGGGATCCCACACAAACCACCACCAGAAACAGAAAGAATAGACCTGTCAGACTCTATCCATGGCTACATAGAGAAGCAAATAGGCTTCTCTATGGCCAGAGCCTGACATAAATAGATACATAAATACTCTCTTGGTAAATAGTATGGTGTGCAGCTTATCATGAGGTATTCTTACAGCACTCAGGCGAGCAAAAACTAGAGACTTTTCTTAACATTACCAGCTGTTGTTAACAAAGAGACACACCCCTCCGCCTTCGTCTTACCCGAGGCTGCCGACCGGTCTTGAAGATACATGGAAAAACCAGCTAGATGTATATTATCCATGTCCTTGATCAGCCACGAATCCGAGATATATAGGATATTCCAGTTCTTCAGGTCCTGTTGATAGGATAGTCTCTAACAGAGCTCATCCAGTCTAGTCTCTCTGCAGTCCCATGGGTACGCTATTTCTATGGTTCCGGAAGATCTCTTCCTTTGTCTGTTGACAGGGCTGTGCGGTAGATTTACACGGGTAAACAGAGAGGACTGTGGGATAGCATCTGCTTTAAATCCCTATGAGATACACTGCATGGCCTAAAGTACGTGGACACCTGCTTGTGGAACATCTCATTCCAAAATCATGGGCATTAATATGGAGTTGGTCCCCCCCCCGCTTGCTGCTATAACAGCCTCCACTCTTCTGGGAAGGCTTTCCACTAGATGTTGGAACATTGCTGCGTGTTCCATTCAGCCACAAGAGCATTAGTGAGGTCGGGCACGGATTGTTGGGCGATTAGGCCTGGCTCATATTCGTGTTCCAATTCATCCCAAAGGTGTTCGATGGGGTTGAGGTCAGCGCTTTGTGCAGACCAGTCAAGTTCTTCCACACCGATCTCGACAAACCATTTCTGTATGGACCTCGCTTTGTGCATGGGGGCATTGTCTTGCTGAAACATGAAAGGGCCTTCCCAAACTGTTGGAAAGTGCAGAATCGTAGAATGTCATTGTATGCTTTAGTGTTAAGATTTCCCTTCACTGGAACTAAGGGGCCTAGCCCGAACCATGAAAAACCACCCCAGACCATTATTCCTCCTCCACCATACTGTACAGTTGGCAGTATGCATTCAGGCAGATAGCGTTCTCCTGGAATCCGCCAAACCCAGATTCGTCCGTTGGACTGCCAGATGGTGAAGCGTGATTAATCACTCCAGAGAACGTGTTTCCATTGCTCCAGAGTCCAATAGCAGCAAGTTTTACACCACTCCAGCGCAAACTTGACATTGCTCATGGTGATCTTAGGCTAGTAAAACTAAGTGCATGCTTTTCTATCGTACGCTGCCAGCACCCGCCCACCGGACTATCATCACTACTCTCGACGGGTCCGAATTAGAATACGTGGACACCTACAAATACCTAGGCATCTGGTTAGACTATAAACTCAAGTTCCAGACTCACATCAACCATCTCCAATCCAAAATTAAATCCAGAATTGGCTTTCTATTCCGCAACAAAGCCTCCTTCACTCATGCTGCCAAACATGCCCTTGTAAAACTGACTATCCTACCGATCCTTGATTTTGGTGATGTCATTTACAAACTAGCCTCCAACACTCTACTCAGCAAATTGGATGTAGTCTATCACAGTGCCATCCGTTTTGTCACCAAAGCCCCATACACTACCCACCACTGCGACCTGTATGCTCTCGTTGGCTGGCCTTCATTATATATTCGTCGCCAAACCCACTGGCTCCAGGTCATCTATAAGTCTTTATTAGGTAAATCCCCGCCCTATCTCAGCTCACTGGTCACTATAGCAACACCCACCCGTAGCATGCGCTCCAGCAGGTATATCTCACTGGTCACCCCCAAAGCCAACACCTCCTTTGGCCGCCATTCCTTCCAGTTCGCTGCTGCCAATGACTGGAACGAATTGCAAAAATCATTGAAGCTAGAGGTTCCTATCTCCCTCAATAACTTTAAGCATCAGTTATCAAAGCTGCTTATCGATCACTGCACCTGTATATAGCCCTTCTGTAAATAGCCCACACTACTACCTCATCCCCATATTTATTTTTTGTTTATTTTCACTAATCTTGCACACCAGTACCTCTATTTGCACATCATAATTTGCACATCCTTCATTCCTGTGTTAATGATGATAATTCTGTAATTTATTTCACCACTATAGTCTATTTATTGTCCTACCTCCTAATCTTACTGCATTTTTGCACTACATTTTGCACTCTGTATATAGATTTTTCTATTGTGTTTTTGACTGTTTGTTTTACTGTGTAACTCTGTGTTGTCTTTTGTCGCACTGCTTTGCTTTGTCTTGGCCAGGTCGCAGTTGCAAATGAGAACTTGTTCTCAACTGACCTACCTGGTTAAATAAAGGTGAAATAAAAAAAAAAATTAAAAAAAAAATAAATAGTGTGCGGCTGCTCGGCCATGGAAACCCATTTCATGAAGCTCCCGAAGAAACAGTTATTGTGCTGACGTTGCTTCGAGAGGCAGTTTGGAACTCTGTAGTGAGTGTTGCAACCGAGGAAAGACGATTTTTATGTGCTACGTGCTTCAGCAGTCGGCGGTCTCATTTTGTGAGCTTGCGTGGCCTACCACTTCGCGGCTAAGCCATTGTTGCTCCTAGACGTTTCCACTTCACAATAACAGCACGTACAGCTCTAGCAGGGCTGACTTGTTGGAAAGGTGTCATCCTATGATTATGCCATATTGAAAGTCACTGAGCCCTTCACTATGGGCCATTCTACTGCCATTGTTTGTCTATGTAGATTGCATGGCTGTGTGCCCGATTTTATACACCTGTCAGCAACGGGTGTGGCTGAAATCCAAATCCACTCATTTGAAGGGGTGTCCATTGCTTTCCTGTTCTCTCCTCTCCTGCCAGCTCATCTCATCTCTTTTCTCTCATTCCCTCATCAGCTCTTCTTTCTCTCCTTTTTTCTAATCTCTCCTTCCCTCTCTCAATTGGTTGTCATGCGTACCCACTTGATTCCCTGTGTCCCTCTGTCTTGTGGCCACCTTCATGCTGTAGTAGTTTTTGCTGACTAAGGTGGCAGTTTCACAGCCCCTTGCTGCGCAGTCATGACTGAGTCAGTGTGTCCTGCTGGTTGTAAGTGTCCAGTCTTCTCCTAGTTAACACCAGTATCTCTCCTTTCAATGCCACCATGTTCCATAATCAAAACACAGCATAGGGCTTTAGGCTCTTTTTCTCACCGGCTGGTGGCTAAATCTCCTCTGGGGGACAGTGGAGGAGAAGAGCCACCTCGTCTGGCAGAGCTAGGGGGTAGCCTGAGGGATGGAGGGATAATGCTGGGGGCAGGGAGGGGACTCCTCTCAGGAAGCATCTGCTGGGTGTTAAGTATACAGAGGGATGGAGGGAGAGAGGGAGGGAGCATGCCATGGCTTAATGAGGGGGAGAGAGAGGGGGAGAGAGGGAGGGAGCATGCCATGGCTTAATGAGGGGGGAGAGAGGGGGAGAGAGGGGCAGGGAGTATGCCATGGCTTAATGAGGGGGGAGAGAGAGAGGGGGAGAGAGAGAGAGGGGAGAGAGAGAGAGGGGGAGAGAGCAAGCAATGAAGAGCGATGGAGAATAAAAGAATCGTTTCTAGTAGTATATTCTGCAGCTGCAAGGGAATTAGTCATTTGTTGTGTAATATTATTTGTATCACAAGAGTAGCTCTGTCAGTGTTATCATGGCTGCTGTTGTTGTTATGGAGGCTTCAGCAGAGCCACAGAAACACCACTCCCTCTTCTCTCTCTCTTTCTCCCCCATCTCTCTCTTCCTCCCCCATCTCTCTCTTTCTCCCACATCTCTCTTGTTCTCCCCCTTTTCTCTTTTTCATTCTCTTTGTCTTTGCTCCATTAGTGGTCATCCCTCTGGCTCCATCCACCCCTGCATGTAAAAGTAATCACCTGCCTCCATGCACACCTCCCTCCCTCCCTTCCTCCCTCCCTCCCTCCCTCCCCCTCTCCTCAATCTGGGTCCATCCAGGCTGAGAGTAGCAGCATAAGCGATACAGACCGTAGGGCTGGGTCTAGAGAGGCAGCTGTACACAGACCGTAGCTCCTCCCTCGGTTGGGCTGGGTCTAGAGAGGCAGCTGTACACAGCGTCGGTCTCCCTGACGTCACAATGATTGATCGTTATCCCCACTGGCACTGGCAGCACAGAGGGAGGGAGAGAGAGAGAGAGAGAGGGAGAGAGAGAGAGAGAGAGAGGGAGAGGCATAGAGAGAGAGGGGTGCTGGGAGGGAGAGAGAGAGAGAGAGAGGGAGGGGCATAGAGAGATAGGGGTGGTGGGAGGGGGAGAGAGAGAGAGAGAGAGAGGGAGGGGCATAGAGAGAGAGAGGGAGGGGCATAGAGAGAGAGAGAGGGGTGGTGGGAGGAGGAATGAGAGAGAGAGGGAGGGGCATAGAGAGAGAGAGGGGTGCTGGGAGGGTGAGAGAGAGAGAGAGCAGTCATACTGAGCCAGAAGGCAGAGCAAAAACAGTGATATATAGAAAAGGGACTGAGTAGCAGGCAGACAGAGAGAAGGCAGAGCACTGTGAAAATAGACTTTTAAAATACAGTCAACCTACAGAAAAAGGAATACACCTGCTAGGAGGGGAAATACATTTATTCTGTGTTTTAGTGAGTGTGTGTCCTCAACATGGGCTGTCAGTTCACTTTAACTTACTCGTTGTTCTGGTAACGAGCAAATAATTAATCTCATTCATCGCTCGGCAGAGTCTACATACACACAAGGTAGGCAGGGGGAGGGATGTGTGTGCGTTATTCATGTTAGTTTGTGTGTGTGTTCTCTGTGTTAACATGTCTATGTGTGTGGGTAGGTGTGTGTGTGTGAATGTGTGTGCATATAGATGCGTGTGTGAGGGAGGGAGTGAGGCTACTAGTGTGTCGTTCTCAAGGGCCAGGCTGTCAGGGGATGCAATCCGAATGCATGTGACTCTGCAGAGAACCTCAGGGATTGGCTGAGAGCAGCTGTGAACGCAGCAAGCCTCCCTCCCTCTTTCTCTCTCTCTCTACCCCCCCCCCCCCCCTTTCTCTTTTTTTCCCCCAATAGTTTCTTTTCTCCTCCTCTCAGCATCCTTGGCTGATTGTGTAAGTTAGAAGCGCCGTAGCAGTGGAAGCAGCATCCATGGCCTAAGCCCCAGCCTCGCTCGGGCTACTGTTCGGCACTGAGCCCAGCCAGCCCCCCTCTCTGCCCAGTCGCAGTGCATGGACCCTGGGCCAGTAGACAGACAACGTGTGGGGGGGTGTTGGAGGCTGTGTGTTAGCCGTAGCGCTAGGTTATAGCCCTGTTCTCTATTCTATTCTTGTCATCTGGTAACCAGGGGCTTCTCTCCCCCTCCTGCTTTCTTTCCAGGCTCCTTGGAGATAGAGGAATGCAAATCTGCAATCATGATGGAAGGTAAGACTCTTGAATTTATTCCCTATTTATTTATCCGCCTCCTCATCTGCTAGCAGTCTGTGTGCGTGTGCGTGTGTGCCGGTGTGTGTGTCGGTCGGTGTGCGTGTGTGCGTTCGGCAGTTTCAAATGTCATAAGATGCCCTCCTATTTAGAGTGCGTGCATTCTGGCGATATTGCATGTCATTTGGTGGGAAGGGCACAGCCACTGTAGAGAACCTCTCTCTCTACCATGCTAACACAATGGCCGAGCTAATTGAACACTGTGTGTTTTTTCTCTCTCACCGTCTTCCCTTCCCGCTGTAAAGGATTATTGGGATTTATTGTGCAGAAGGGCTTATGTGTCCAGCTGGCTAGCTTGTATAAATTCTCTTTGTGTACACTACACACTACACACACAGGGTACACTACACACACAGGGTACACTACACACTACACACACACAGGGTACACACGGTGGGTTCTGCTGTAGCCTCTGTCTGCACGGCAACTAGCCTGCTTGCGTTGCGAGGCCATTTTCAACCGGAGGTAGCTGCGTTGGTCCGTGTGTGCACCCCATGGATAGATTGATCTGTCACAGTCACCGCTGTTCAGAAAACAAAAATGGCATTCTGGGTTATGTTTGGCCCTTTATGTGTTAATGACATCATCTGTATGCAGTGATGGAGAGAGCGAGGAACCTTTATTTATGCATTCTGTAAATGACAGGATTAATTCCCTGCTCCATTTTGAATCCAATCTCCATAATCTCCGATATACAGAAAAGCAATACAGATCTATAATTGATATATTCTGTGATTTATCTTCAGAACGCATCACTGTTGTGGCAATATTACTATTCATCTGGATGTATACTTAACAAAAATATAAACGCAACATGCAACAATTTCAACAATTTTACTGAGTTACAGTTCATATAAGGAAATCAATCAATTGAAATAAATAAATTAGGCTCTAATCTATGGATTTCACATGACTGGGCGCAGCCACTGGGGAGCCAGGCACAGCCAATCACAATGAGTTTTCCCCCACAAAAGGGCTTTATTACAGACAGAAATACTCCTCAGTTTTATCAGCTGTCCGGGTGGCTGGTCTCAGACGATCCCGCAAATGAAGAAGCCGGATATGGAGGTCCTGGGCTGGCATGGTTACACATGGGCTGTGGTTGTGAGGCCGGTTTGACGTACTGCCTAATTCTCTAAAACGATGTTGGAGGCGGCTTATGGTAGAGAAATGAACATTCAATTAGCTGGCAACAGCTCTGGTGGACATTCCTACAGTCAGCATGCTAATTGCGCATTCCCTCAAAACTTGAGACGTCTGTGGCATTGTGTTGTGTTACAAAACAGCACATGTTGTGTATATATTTTTGTTCAGTATATTTAAGCATGAGAGTTTTATGTTCATTCTATGTCTATAGAATGTCAGACTACCAGGACGTCAAGTATAATGAATTGCTGTTGCTGTAGTAATGGCGTCATTCAGGCCTAGTTAGCACAGTGTTGGTAACATACCCTCCCACTCGCCATCAGATGGGTGTGTTCTAGTAAGACGTTACCTTAATAATGAAAAAGAAACAAAGCTTCAATTTCAACTGAATCAAATTAACGCTGTTCCATGTTTCATTCTATGCCTCACCATCAGCACCTTGGCGTTCCAGCATTACAGTAAAAAACATGTTGACCATCAGCTGGCTCTGCCTGTCTGTGTGTTTAGACCAGTGATCCACCCTATCTGTCTGTTATCCATAGAAATAAAATGACTAGATTGGTTATCCCCATTCGAGTCAATGTTCTATGACCTAAGGAACTTTTCCTGTTCCAGACACATTAGAGGACATTAAGGTGCAGTGACATAATTGTGTCATGAAGGCAGGATTGAGTCTCATGGAAAACCTGTCAGAAAGGCCACCAGAAAACCCCCATGTTTCTAAAACATGGATAGAACCCCTGATTCCCTGATCATTCACACAACACAATCACTGATCAATTTGCGCTGGCATTCTTGCTGGGTTCTGACATTGTTTTCAATCTAATGATTTAAACCAACCCTACAGAATATCTATTGACAGACACAACAGTTTTGTGAGATAAATCATGTGCTCTGTGTCTTAATCAGTGTATCATAATGGTGTTACTCTTGGTCCCGGATCGTGACCTCTGGACAAGTCACATGATGCTTTCTGAATAGTCATCAACACCAATGGTTTATCATGACATTGTTCCAGTTCACCCCAGTCAAAGCTCTTCACTTGCCCAGTCCATTAACAGTGAATGATGAGATGTTGAATCAGTACAAAAAGCTATATGTTATAAGACATGCCCTACAGCCCCAGTGATCCACCCATCCCTCCATCTCTCCCAACCTTCCTCTTCTCTCCTGTGTGCATGCCATCCAGCTGAAGCCCTGATGAAGGAAGCTTGCTGTCAAAATGTTGGTTATTATTAAATATATTGCATAGGAGCTAGAGTGTGAGGCTATCTATTCCTTTCAAAGTGTATGCCATTCTATCTATCTATCTATCTATCTATCTATCTATCTATCTATCTATCTATCTATCTATCTATCTATCTATCTATCTATCTATCTATCTATCTATCTATCTATCTATCTATCTATCTATCTATCTATCTATCTATCTATCTATCTATCTATCTATCTATCTATCTATCTATCTATCTATCTATCTATCTATCTATCTATCTATCTATCTATCTATCTATCTATCTATCTATCTATCTATCTATCTATCTATCTATTTGGCAGAGATGAGATTATGCTTCACTAGCTAGCTAGAGAGGCAGAGGCTTCCCCGCACGTGTCACGGGTGAGGTGTTAGGTAACGTTAGGTAGGGGTTGGGGTTGGAGGTTGCATGGGGAGGAAAATGACAGTCACGGTGTGCTGTGTGTCTTTAAATAGCCTTCCATTAGCATGGCTAGCGCTGTCTTAGCGTGGCTGTGTGACACTGGATTACTAACTGTCAGGTGTAAAGCAGACGTTAATCCCTGTTAGCAATGCTGTTTAAAGTCCCACTGCCAAGAGGACCGAGAATGGTAACAGTATCTCTACAGAGTAGATGTGAAGGTATTGTCCTATTCTGGAATAGGAAGTGATCACCGGACCTCTCCTCGAGTACCCTAAGACCCCAGCCAGTCTCACATGTAATCTATTCCAGCACTAGCAGCACACCTGCTACTAACCCCAAGAGCTTAATGATCAGTTGAACATGTTGAATCAGGTGTGCGAGTACTGGAATAGATCAAATAAGTGAAACTGGTTGGAGGTACTCGAGGACAGGCAGTGGTGTAAAGTACTTAAGCATAAATACTTTAAAGTACTATTTAAGTAGTTTTATTTTTACTTCACTACATTTCTAAAGAAAATAATGTACTTTTTACTTTTTCCCTGAGACCCAAAATTCACACAATTATCAAGAGAACATCCCTGGTCGTCTACTGCCTCTGATCTGGCCGACTCACTAAACACGTGCTTCGTTTGTAAATGATGTCTGAGTGTTGGAATGTTCCGCTGGCTATCCATAAATAAACAAAAACAATGATACCGTCTAGTTTGCTTTATATTAAGGATTTGAAATGATTTATACTTTTACTTTTGTAACTTAAGTGTATTTGAGCAATTAAATATACTTTTGATATTTACTGTAAGTATATTTAAAACCTAAAAGTTACCCAAATACTTTTAGACTTTTACTCAAGTAGTATTTTACTGGGTGACTTTCACTTTTACTTGAGTCATTTTCTATTAAGGTATCTTTACTTTTAAGATAATTGGGTAGTTTTTCCACTTCTGAGGACAGGTTTGGGAAACACTGGAATAGCTGTACTGTAGGTTCCTGGTATTGTTGTGGAGAAACAAGACTTATCACGTAATAATCACCATTGGGAGCTTATTATGGTATTATTAAGTCATGTTAAGGTTGATAGGCAGGGACTTAACAGGACATGGATAACCGCCTAATGCTATGTAGTATGGCCTCAAAGGTTTTAATATAGTTGAAGCTGTGATGGCAACAGGGAGGCCCCAAATGGTCTCGAGCTAGGGCTAACACCAGGGCTATCACCACAGTGGGCATCAGGACAAGGGATACTTTAAATAGGAGTTTTTAAATAGTTGTCTTCTTGCTGTTTATTTCCTGTGACTAGTTTTAGGTCTGTGCTGGGTCCCACCCTAGAATTACACCACATGACCTCGCCCCTGAGGGTGTTACCATGGTTCTCCCTCCCTAGTTGTTAGTGCCAACCTCAGCCTACAACACCAACCCTGCACACTAGCTAACATATTATCACACTCTCATCCTGAACCATGAAACAATACTAAAAGCAGTGGTGCATAATGTCGTTGCTTCTAGCAACTCAGAAGGAAATGCCTTCATTGTGAAGGGAGCATTGCTCTGCTCTGGCAGCAGATGCTTTTAGAACATGTGTTGGGACTGGAGATGTGGCTGTCGACTGTGGAGCGGACCAGGGGAGACTGGGGAAAGAGAGTTGAGGGGAAAAGAGGGGGGGGCAGTGACATCTGGAGGTATTCTCAACGGGTGACCCGTTTGTGTGGGGCGCCACTGAGGTGTGAAATTGTGTGTGTGTGTCAGAATGAAGAGACAGGCCACAGAAGAGGAAGAGCTAATTTTATGGAAGAATATGGTCTTTGTTGCTGTGAGGGACAAGGATTCTGAAGGACTGAGACGTAAAGGACTCAAACGGAACTTCCCCAGAACAAAGACAAGCAGTAGGGACAGGAACTGGGTAGAGGAAGGGGACGGTCGTCTGGATTAATTGTCCTTCATTTGTCTTGTGTTTTTATACCCTCTGTCCCCAGCGAGTACACCTCTCATTCACACACACATTAACATCCACCTGATCTCTCTCTCTAAGACACACACACACACACACACACATGCACGCAGTATGGATAGTTAGTCTGTATATTTGTAAGTCTTTTTGCCTGCCAGACTCTCTTTCTGTATTTTTTTCTGTCTCTCTTTATCTGTTTGTCTCTGTCCACTTGTATCTCTCACTTTCACCAAATACCCAGACTCCTAATTATCCTTACAAGACTCTAGCCACTTCCATGCCAGTCGAAATAACTTGTGTGTTTTATCTTTGAACGTTCAAAATCTGGTTTCTCCACCGACTGTTGGATGAGGGGAACCATGGTGTGTTAGGAACATTCGGTGGAGACTAGAGATCCTGACTGCAATGTGTCCAGCCTGAGACGTGTCATGTCGTAATCCTAACACTCACACCTCACCATTGCTACAGCCATGAAATGTTTAATTACAAGGCCTTTCCCAACAATGCAGACCCAACAATACAGAGTTAAAAAATTAAGAAAATGAATAAAAATATATAATAGTAACACAATAAAATGACAATAACGAGGCTATATACGAGGAGTACCGGTACCGAGTCAATGTGCAGAGGTACCAGGTAGTTGAGGTAATATGTACATGTAGGTTGGGGTAAAAGTGACCAGGCAATCAGGATAGATAATAAACAGAGCAGCAGCAGCGTATGTGAAGAGTGTGAAAGTGTGTGTGCCGTTAATATACATGTGTGTGTTTTGTGTGTGTGATAGTGTGTAATTGTGTGTTAGAGTGTAAGTATGTGTGAGTGTTAGGGTCCGGTGACTGTGCATAGAGTCAATGCAAATAGTCTGGGTAGCCATTTGATTAACTGCTCAGCAGTCTAATGGCATGGGCGTAGAAGCTGTTTTTGGAGCCTTTTGGTCCTAGACTTGGCACACTGGTACCGCTTGCCGTGCGGTAGCAGAGTGAATAGTCTATGCCTTGGGTGGCTGGGGTCTTTGACAATTTTCCGGCCCTTCCTCTGAAACCGTCTGCTAAAGAGATCCTGGATGGCAGGGAGCTCGGCTCCAATGATGTACTGGGCTGTACGCACCACCCTCTGTTACGCCTTGCGGTCGGATGCAGAGCAGTTACCATACCAAGCGGTGATTCAATTTTTGTTACCCAGGGCGGTAGGAAATGGTGAAATTAAATCTGGTGAAGAGCAAAGCCCACCGGGCCTGTCTGGAGTTGAGCTTGGTTGTACAGAGATATTCCAAGTTCTTATGATCGGTCCAAACTATAAATGGATGTTCAGCTCCTTCCAGCCAGTGCCTCCACATTTCTCAGCCTTCCCAAACAATTGGTTTTCCAGGAGGCGCTGAAGGATTTGGAGGAAGTGTTCATGGGCAGAACGGGCAAAAAACAGGATGTCATCGAGGTAGACGAACACAAAGCGATTTAACATGTCCCGGAGCACATCGTTTACCAGGGCCTGGTGAGTCTAAACGGCATGACCAAGTACTCATAATGTCCACTGGCAGTATTGAAGGCCGTCTTCCACTCATCTCCTTCGCGTATCCAGACCAGGTGGTAGGCATTCCTAAGATAATCTAGTTCTTCCTAGTTGCATGGGCTCAGGGGCTGCCAACTCACCTGTAGTCGATAATTCCCGAGGGGACTCGGGTGTTTTCGGCTCTTCTCGGAAATGCCATCTTCTCGGATATGCCATCCTTCGTACGTGCGCCAGCAGCAAGAGATGACTGAGTGTTCCCGAGGCCTGACCTCCTCTCACATCAGCGTTCTCGTAGGCGAACGTTGATCCTAATAGAAAGGGTGATGAGGGAATCAAGGTCGTAGTAGTAGTCTGCCACACTACGGGAGTTTTGATGTGCCTGCAGTAGTTTTCGGGCTGCCTCCCTCCCGGGCACTGGAGAATCAAAAACCTTCCTCACTTCTGCCATAAACTCCTCCAGGCTATGGCACACATCGGATTGCTGCTCCCACACGGCCGTCGCCCAGGAGAGTGCCCTACCGGATATTAACGTAATCAAATCCGCTATTTTAGATTCGTCCGGGAATGATGAGGGCTGAAGCTAAAAAATAAGGGAGCATTGGGAAAGGAACGCCCGGCAGGTTCCAGGATCAACCGCATATCGCTCCGGAGGAAGTAAGTGGGGTTCTCGGGGAGCCGGGGTAGGCTGAAGAAACATACCCACACTAGTAGGGAGATTACTGAGTGGCTGGGCGGTCTCAGGTGTGGCATGCTGCCTGTGAGCTAATTCACGGAATTGCTCTGTTAACTCCTTGAACCCCTGCTCGTGGCGTTCCGCCAGAGAACGAAGCCCTTCCAAAAGGTCCCGAAGTAGCTACCAATGTTAGCTACCATGAATGTTGTAAAAGTATAATGTAATATTCAATATTAGCTACCATAAATGTTGTAAAAGTATAATGTAATATTCAACATTAGCTACCATACATTTTGTAGAAGTATAATGTAATATTCAAGTCTTGGACCACTGTGCCACGCGGGAGTCATGTAACATGATCATGTTAACTACAACATTTGTTAACTAGCTAGCTAGCTAGAAATGTTAGTAATTGACTATATTGGCTGTAGTATTTAACTTGGCTATCTAGCTAACTAGCTACCTCTGCTAATGTAACAGTAATACAGTGCCTTCATAAATTATTTCTTTACATTTTTTGTCATTTAGCATAAACTCTTATCCTGAACGACTTGCAGGAGCAATTTGGGTTATGTGCCTTGCTCAAGGGCACATCAGCAGATTTTTCACCTAATTTGCTCAGGGATTCTAACCAGCGACCTTTCGGTTATTGGCCCAACGCTCTTAACCGCTATACTACCTGCTGCCATGCACATTTTCTCAAGCTCTGTGAAGTTAGATGGGGAGCGGTGGTGAACAACAATCTTCAAGTCTTTCCACAGATTTTCAATTTTCAATTGGAATGTAAAAAAAAAAAAGGCAATTTATTGATTGTACTTACTAAAATAAATGAAACATCTCAAATTAGCTACTCACTTTAACGTTAACTTCTTTGAGGTATTTTCTGAACAGCTTCTCACTTCTTTGTTTCTTCAGTTGTCAGTTCGATCACACACCGTTTACACACTTATTTGTGGCGCCCAAATAAAAAAATGACAGTTGGAACTCCACAGCAGAAAATGTGATTGTTGTTGCTAGGCTACCAGTTACCATGCTTCAGCTTGTATTTTGCGCCCGCCTTTATGCAGAGGGAATGCAAAAAATTATCGCTAGTGTCTGAGAAAATTATATGAATCGAATATTTGTTGAACTATTAAGCATGTTCTGAAATCTCAAATAAGCATCAAAAATTTTCCTTGTTTAGCATATCAAAAAGCATATTGAGATCCTAGTATGGACCTCAGTCAAGAGCATATGCATTGTATGTGTTGAGGAAATGTCCGTCTGTGATATTCGGAGTAATCCCAATATCATATATGTCTAAAAGACACAATTTGTCAGGATATGGTGCATATGGTGCATACCCCCAAAACTCTAGAATATCAAACACGTGTCATGTAAAGATATCCCCTGATATGAACAGTTGTTAGCTTGGTTTTTAATCAATGACGCCTTTGTGTTTTATTTGATAACGTTCGATCTCTTTTATTGCCGTGCTTGTTTTTTCATTTGATTGTTTTAAGTGCGTTGCTATTTTAAATACACTTTAAATAAAGTCTGAATTAAAGTTTGATTTGATATTGGATCTTTTATTGATGATTGTAGGAATATAGACTCTTAACTTTATAGTCTATCATTCTTACTAAGACTGGTCAAGCTCAATACTGAGCTTCTACTTAAAGATATTCAGACTTTTTGTTATTTATTTTTTTATTTCACCTTTATTTAACCAGATAAGCCAGTTGAGAACTAGTTGTCATTTACAACTGCGACCTGGCCAAGATCAAGAGCAAAGCAGTGCGACAATAAAATAAAAAAAAAAACATTAGGGAGGTAGGACAATAAATAGGCCATAGTGGTGAAATAGTTACAATGTGCACACGGAAACAGACCATTTTACGCAGTGTCTATCGGTGAGTGAGTGTGTATCTCTGTCCATTTGTCTCTCTATTGTTGATTGTGTGTATCGCTGTTCGTCTGTTTGTGTATCTGTGAGTGTACGTTAGCTATGTGTATCACTGTCCTTCTGTCTGTGTATCTACAAGTGTGTGTTAGTGAGCATAGCGGGAAAGCTCAGGTCACAGATTAGAGCCTTCCTGAGCATGTGACCCTGGATTAGGAAGCCTCTCTCTGTCTCTCCACACACACACACACACACACACATTCACACTGCAGAAAACTTCTGATGATTATAATGTCTCTGACAAGGAGCAGAAGGAAAAATGGATGCAAAAAGAAAGCGAAGGAGAGATAGAAAGAGCTGTAGGAGGGAGAGGGACAAGAAGACATATATGGTGTGTGTCAGGAAAATACAGGTAAACAGAGGAGGAGAGATGGAGGAAGAGATGGAGAGAGAGAGGAAAACAGTCAGAATGCGTCAAGATAGACAGAGAGAGCGATAGTGTGAGAGTAGGAGAGGAAGACGGACAGGGACACTGATAGTGTGAGAGGAGACCGAGGGAGAGACCGAGGGAGGGAAGGAGAGGGGGGAGAGAGAGAACTCTGTGGTCCCAGTGTCCCCCGATGGCAGCCAGCGCAGGCCAATATTTTATTGAGTCACTGTCCTGTGTGTGACATCACTGGCCTCTGGGACTCCTATTGGCTCTTAATCAGGAAGTCCAGAGGGGGTCTGAGAATGATGTAAGGGTCCAAATGACTCATTATACTCTAACAGAATGTAGACTTTTCATTTTGTCTCTATTAGTAAGCAAACAATGCCAACCCTGATATTGCATGCAGCTCTGCCATGCTGTTGCTCCAGCCATGTGCCCTAGCCAGAGGGCTGTGCCAGGCTGCCAGCCCATTCCATCTGATAATCTTTCTCTTCTTTTAATTAGAATCTCCTTCTCTCCACTGAGTGTCCTCCAGTTCCTGTTGATTTGATTGTGGACATCCTCTCCTCTCCTCTGCTCTTTACTTCCTGTGTTGAGGTGGGAGGTATGGATGGAGAGATGGAGGGATGGAGGGATGGGGTAAAGGAGAGGGGATTCCCTGAGGGAAGTTAGTGTGATTTATTTTTGTGATGTTTTATTAATCTCTTCCTTGTTCTTTTGCCTCCATAACTAATTCAGCTGGTCCCACGCTGCCTAAACGTAAAGGCTTTGGCAATCTCTCTCTCACTGGACCCATAGTGTCTGAAAACGAATACACACTCTTATACAGACACAATATAAAAAGTACACTGTTAGTTTTATTCATAGTTTTGGACTCACATTTGTGGCCAATCTGATCTCACTTCGCCAATAGATGTGCAGTGTGTTAGATATGGATAGAATTCAACCAGTGGTTGAAGAGGTTTTTAGATGGACTCAGCCACTGTATAGTATAGGTAATGTATAATTCCACTCTGCAGCAGTGGCATCCATTTTGCTGTAGTCTATAGAACCTCTCTGTGTGTAGAAGTATGGCCTCCATTTGGTTTCTCTGTGATGGTATCAGTGCTGAGCAGTAAAAACAGCTGTCGGTCACTGTGTGAGAGGGCAGGAGACTAGTATGGAGCTGTCGGTCACTGTGTGAGAGGGCAGGAGACTAGTATGGAGCTGTCGGTCACTGTGTGAGAGGGCAGGAGACTAGTATGGAGCTGTCGGTCACTGTGTGAGAGGGCAGGAGACTAGTATGGAGCTGTCGGTCACTGTGTGAGAGGGCAGGAGACTAGTATGGAGCTGTCGGTCACTGTGTGAGAGGGCAGGAGACTAGTATGGAGCTGTCGGTCACTGTGTGAGAGGGCAGGAGACTAGTATGGAGCTGTCGGTCACTGTGTGAGAGGGCAGGAGACTAGTATGGAGCTGTCGGTCACTGTGTGAGAGGGCAGGAGACTAGTATGGAGCTGTCGGTCACTGTGTGAGAGGGCAGGAGACTAGTATGGAGCTGTCAGTCACTGTGTGAGAGGGCAGGAGACTAGTATGGAGCTGTCGGTCACTGTGTGAGAAAGAGTAGAGATGAGTTTGTAGATGGAAACTGTGAGGATGGGTGGAGGGATGCAGGGAGAGATGGAGGGATGAAAGGATGTGTGTGATTAAAATGTGGCTCACAGCTTGTGTGTGTAAGTATCTCTGGCCAGCTGTGTTTGAAATGGCTGACATGTTTGTGCATATGTGTCATACAGTTTTTGTGTGTGTAATGTGTGTTTCATGTACTGTATGTGTGTGAGACGAGCAGTAGTGTATACAGTCAGCCAGCTAGATGGTCTGTCTGTCTGTGTGTGGTTTGGTTGGTACCAGAAGTCCTCACAAGGATAGTACAACAAGGACATTTCGAACAAGTGGGGACAATTCACCGATCCCCACAAGGAAAAAGGCTATTTTAGGCTTAGGGGTTAGGTTTAGGGTTAGGGTTAAGGTTACATTTAATTAGGGGTTATATGTTTAGGGTTAGGTTTAGTTTTAGGGTTTGGGCTTAGCATTAGGTTAAGGGTTGCCATAATTTTGAATGGAAATAAATGTTTTGGTCCCCACAAGGATACTTAAACAAACATGTGTGTGTGTGTGTGTGTGTGCGTGCATTCGTGCGTGTGAGGGTCTGAGGGAGGAACAGTTGGATGAGTCATTAGTGTTCACTGTGTGGGCTGTGTCATTTCAAGGATGCCAGACTGACACACTATAGAAAAGAGCAGTGAGAAAAGTGTTTGTTCTTCCATGAAATAGCATTAGCAGTATTTCCATTCTCCATTCCTAAACCCAGCCCTACATTGTAGCTCAGCCACAGCCCCAACCCATCAGTCTTGGTAATACTAGACAGTAATACCAGTGATAACTTAGTGGTACCACGTCCAGCATCATCTCCTTAGCCCCTCTTGTTATTATCTGTCTTTTAACCATACTGGCTGATCAGTCCATAGTCTGAGACACTACTGATGCTCTCTGGACCTTACATCTCTCCGCTGGTTATCTCTCCAGTGCAGTTTGGTCCTCCAAAAGCTAAGGAGAGGACAGCTTTGGACCTTTGTGAGACAGTTAATTATTATGTTTATGTCCAATAAGGATTTCTTAGGCAGCTTC
Source organism: Thymallus thymallus (assembly GCA_023634145.1). NCBI lineage: Eukaryota > Metazoa > Chordata > Actinopteri > Salmoniformes > Salmonidae > Thymallus > Thymallus thymallus. The sequence goes on along the minus strand of CM042392.1, from coordinate 3,477,237 downwards.
ATCCCTGCTGGCACAATGCCACTGGTACTTGATTTGATAATTATACACACATGATACGGATTTCATTCAAGTCAATGAGATACACTATACTGTCCATTAGATATAAATGACCAGCTGTAATGCATTTGAGTCAGTGGTCTGTACCTGTCCTTCACATCTGTCTTAGGGATAATAATTTAGCCATGGCAAAGGTGCTTGCTCAGAAGCACAGCACTCCTATTTACTTTGACTGAATCACACTGAGTGAATTGCACCAAACCGCCTCCAATGAGCAGGAGAGTAGGATAGTGCCTCTGTGTGTTACTGTGTGTCTGGGGCTGAGCTGTCATTGTAAAGACCATTGGGATTAAGCATTGAGTCATCAGGTTTTCATATAACTATTTGGAGGCTACATTTACGTTAGTGTGTTCATGTGCGTCTTTTGGGGGTTAATAAATGGAGAGCGTGTGCGTTGTGTGTGTGTGCGTTGTGTGTGTGTGTGTTTCACCTGGACCTACTGCCAGTCCTCCTCTCTCTTGTCCCTATGTGATGGATTACTCGTGGCCAAATAGGATTTCATTAGCAGACATTAGCCCTCTCACTGAATAGAGACTGGGCGAATCAGCAAAAATACGACACAAGAAAACTGTTTTTTCAATGCCTACTGTAAGAGTCCGTAGAGCTGAATGTCTGATGAATGGAAGGTAGAACAGGTTAATGGTTATTCTATCGCTGTCTCTTTGTAAGACTCTATGCTGACGTCATAGGAAGACAGTGTGTGATGTGTTCTGGCCTAATGTTGTCTTTGCCTAGTATGCGACTTCAAAGCAAGGTTTGTATCGTTAACCTTGTAATATTAAAATATTCAGTGGAGATCTATCTACGGGAGTTTTGTCAATTATGCCATTCTAAGATTCGTTTTCTACGTTGTCAGAATGACATGGCCAATGTTGAATAGAGGGGAATCCCAGCTTTCCAACGTTGTCATATTGATTTTTTTTTACTCCTAATATTGAGTGCTTGAGAGGTGGTTTTACAACCAGAGTATTTAGCATTGTTTTTTTTAATGCTACCGTTTTATCAACAGCGCGTTGTCTAAATAGTTAGCCTAACTACCAAGATAACTAGACAGTCTACACGATATGTGTTGAATTGGCTATCTAGTTACTCTGCTGTTGTCTACTATTTTATTAGCTACCTGCTGCAATGTCTCTCTCTCTCTCTCTCCTCTGGCCCATTACTTTTCCAGGATTTTATGACTGTATAAACCCTGTTTGCTGACCCAAAGAATGTGGTATAACTGTGTAAATAACTCTCTACAGGGCTCCAGACTAACAGTTTCTCCTAACATTTTCAACAAAAAGAATTGTCACACAATAGAATACATTGAGTCATCATCTTATTCAAGTCATTATGAAGTAATTCACAATGCTTTAATAATAATGTCAATAGACTACTGAGATGGTATTCAATAAATAAGTTATTATATCTAACATGTCTGAACCGGAATGCATGATTCAAACTATTTGAAATGCAACCCTAATGCAGTGATTGATACATGTTTTAATCTGGGCTCCAGAATCTTTAGATTTTTATGTTCAATAGATATGATTTTGCCTTTTGTCTTAATGTACAATAATATTATATACAGTACTTCGGAAAGTATTCAGACCGCTTGACTTTTTCCACTTTTTGTTAGGTTACAGCCTTATTCTAAAGTTGACTAAATAGTTTTTTTCCCCTAATCAATCTACACACAATACCCCATAGTGACAAAGCAAAAACAGGTTTTTAGAAATTGTAGCTAATTTATTTTTTAAAAACACTTCAACTGACGACCGACGAAGTCTGGCAACAGCTCTGGTGGACATTCCTGCAGTCAGCATGCCAATTGCACGCTCCCTTAAAACTTGAGACGTCTGTGGCATTGTGTTGTGTGACAAAATTGCGCATTTTAGAGTGGCCTTTTATTGTACCCAGCACAAGGCGCACCTGTGTTAAGGTCATGCTGTTTAATCAGCTTCTTGATATGCCACACCTGTCAGGTGGACGGATTATCTCGGCAAAGGAGAAATGCTCACTAACAGAGATTTAAACGCATTTTTGTATATGGAATATTTCTGTGATCTTTTATTTCAGCTCATGAAACACTTTACATGCTGCTTTTATTTTTGTTGAGTGTAGATTGCTGAATATAACACCTACTGTTAGTAGCCACGTATTAATCTTACTAGTATATGTAATATCCTAAAAAAAAACTTTGCAATGAGGCCTATTGCAGTCGCGGTGGCCAATTTTCAATTTTCAAAACCATATCAGATATCTTGATTGTAAAATAGTGTACTTTGAGCACAATAATGATAGTTGAGAAATACAAATTATAGCTACAGAAAGCTGAGACCCTCCTCTCATTAATATGGACAACTAGTTGCTTCCAAAGTTGTGTTTCTGTCCGTCAATTGCATTTTGAAATGTTATACAGTCATGAGGGGCACACGAGGAGGGAGAGAGAGAGTGTGAGAGGCTTGTTTATTACAGCAGCCGGCCCCAGTGAAGCAGGCACAGCGGCAGGGGAGACACTTTTATTACAGGAATCGTGAGGATTGGTGCACTTCATATAAACTTCAAAATAAATGCATGGTTTTATCCTCTCCCAAAAAATAGGACATTTTGATAGAGATGACCAGGTAGAATGTGCAGCTCGCACCAGTGCGCCCAATTAAATATTTAACTTGCACAACCAAGTCAAAGGGTCACAAAATGCGACTAAATGGTCGGAGTCTGGAGCCCTTCGCTATTAGCAAGGAATATCAACAAATGTGGACATACGCGGCATCTCGCAACTGCGGATGATTGAAAGACCTCTCCTGCCTATCAATGCAATACAATTCTACTCCGATGGGCTTTGCAGAAAATCTGAGAACAATCGCATCCCGAGGACACTGATACAATTGTGATCGGAGTAATTGTTTGATATTGTAATTTTTTGTTTTGCTCTCTCTGCCAGATGCGTTGGTATTAGGCTATAGCTAAACCAATTGTTTTTATAACAGACACTCCTTAACTATCTTGTGTCTAGCTGTTTAAAAAAATCGTATATTCCATTCTCGCATTTTGTTGTGTTACAAAGTGGCATTCAAATTGAGTTAATTGTAAAAACAATTGTCAACGATCTACACAAAATACTCTGTCTGGCACGGCAAGCGGTACCGGAGCGCCAAGTCTAGGTCCAAACGGCTCCTTCTACCACAAAGCCATGGAACTGATAAACAGTTAATCAGATGGCTACTTGGACTATTTGCATTTTTTTAATAATTTTTTTATTGTGTTGACCCCCATTTTTATAAATGTTTTACCCCATTTTCTCCCCAATTTCGTGATATCCAATTGATAGTTACAGTCTTGTCCCATCGCTGCAGCTGATGTACGGACTCGGGAGAGGCGAAGGTCGATTATTATTTTTAAATTCTTCAAGCTCAAGTTGGTTGTTGATCGTTGCTAGACAGCCATCTTCAAGTCTTGCCATAGATTTTCAAGCTGATTTAAGTAAAAACTGTAACTAGGCCTCTCAGAAATATTCAATGTCGTCTTGGTAAGCAACTCCAGTGTATATTTGGCCTTGCGCTTTAGGTTATTGTCCTGCTGAAAGTTGAATTTGTCTCCCAGTGTTTGTTGGAAAGCGTTTTTTCCTCTAAGATTCAGCCTATGATTAGCTCTATTGCGTTTCCTTTATCCTAAAAAACTCCCTAGTCCTGGCCGATGACAAGCACACCCATAACATGATGCAGCCACCACAATGCTTAAAAATCAGTGATGTGTTGTATTTGCCCCAAACAATAATGCTTTGTATTCAGGACATAAAGTTCATTTATTTAGCTGTTTTATTTTAGTGCCTTATTGCACACAGGATGCCTGTTTTGGGAGAGAGATAAAAATCTGTGCAGGCTTCCTTCTTTTCACTCTGTCATTTAGGTTAGTATTGTGGAGTAACTACAATGTTGTTGATCCATCCTCCAGTTTTCTCCTATCACAACCAATAAACTCTGTAACTGTTTTAAAGTCCCTTTTGGCCTCATGGTGAAATCCCTGAGCAGTTTTCTTCCTCTCCGTCAACCGAGTTAGGAAGGACGCCTGTATCTTTGTAGTTACTGGGTGGATTGATACACCATCAAAGGTGTAATTAGTAACTCCACCATGGTCAAAGGGATATTCAATGTCTGCTTATTTAAACCCATCTACCAATCATTGCCCTTTTTTGTGAGACATTGGAAAACCTCCCTGGTATTTGAATAGGCTAAAAATGTTAAGGTAACAAGGGTACTAATAATGAGAGATAACAAACTATAAATAGCCTATAGAGAAATTGAATGACAAGTTTAATCCAATTTTTTTTACCTTTATTTTACTAAGCAAGTCAGTTAAGAACAAATTCTTATTTTCAATGACAGCCTAGGAACAGTGGGTTAACTGCCTTGTTCAGGGGTAGAACAACAGATTTTTACCTTGTCAGCTCAGGGATTCGATCCAGCAACCTTTCAGTTATGGGCCCAACACTCTAACCACTGGGCTACCTGCCTACCATGCAAGGTTGAAAACCAAACGGCCAATAACCTATTATCCTTCTAAGCCTATCATACAAGCTTTAAAAGCCCAATGCAGCCGTTGTTATGTAAATATAAAAAAATATCTGGGTAACAATTATATACCTTACTGTAATAGTTTTATTATTAAAATAGATAAAAGCTTTTTAGAAAAAAACTATTTATCAAGCAAGAGTTTTGCTAGGACTGTCTGGGAGTGGTCTGACTGGAAGTGGTCTGACTGGGAAGACTTAGCTGTTATTGGCAGAGAAATTTGGAACTCTTTGTTATTGGTCTATTAACCAGTGATGTCACCAGGCAAGCCGAGACTCCCGTCCATGCAAACAGTCTGATTAAAAGGTCCTGTGTAGGTTGTATTTTCAACCAGCAACTATCAGGAAATAACACTGATCCATTTATTTCACACTTGTACAGTGTTAGTTTCATCAGCTGTTGTACAATATGATACAAAACACAGGAGAAATATACTTTTGACTGCACTGGGCTTTTAAGACATTCCTTCCAGTTCGCTGCTGCCAATGACTGGAACGAATTGCAAAAATCATTGAAGCTGGAGGTTCCTATCTCCCTCAATAACTTTAAGCATCAGCTGTCAAAGCTGCTTATCGATCACTGCACCTGTATATAGCCCTTCTGTAAATAGCCCACTCTACTACCTCATCCCCATATTTATTTTCGTTTATTTTTCACTAATCTTGCACTCCAGTATCTCTATTTGCACATCATAATTTGCACATCCTTCATTCCTGTGTTAATGATGATAATTCTGTAATTTATTTCTACTCTATAGTCTATTTATTGTCCTACCTCCCAACCTTACTGCATTTTTGCACTACATTTTGCACTCTGTTTATAGATTTTCTATTGTGTTTTTGACTGTTTGTTTAATGTGTAACTCTGTGTTGTTGTGTTTTTTTTTTTGTCGCACTGCTTTGCTTTGTCTTGGCCAGGTCGCAGTTGCAAATGAGAACTTGTTCTCAACTGACCTACCTGGTTAAATAAAGGTGAAATAAAAATAAAAAATAAAAAAATAAGACAAGTTAAAGTTATGAACAGTAGCTTATTTCCCAAAAATTTGAGCCTACGAAGGTGTTGTCCTAAAGTTATTTTGGCTTTCAAAAATAACAAGAATGAAGTGCAGCTTTATGAGAGACAGAACAAACAACGTTATTTATTTTATATTATTTTATTAGCAAATAAAGCAATTATTATTCAGTTCTGAGGACTGGAGACAGCTTCCATCCAGGACATGATGTAGACCTATAACCTAGCTCACTACAGTATTACTGCACTGTTGGAGCTAGGAACACAAGCATTTCGCTACACCCGCAATAACATCTGCTAAACACAGCGGGTGAAATAAGTATTGAACACGTCACAATATTTCTCAGTAAATATATTTCCAAAGGTGCTATTGACATGAAATCTTCACCAGATGTTGGTAACAACCCAAGTAATCCATACATACAAAGAAACCAAAACAAATAAGTTCAGAAATTAAGTTATGTGCAATGATGTGAAATGACACAGGGAAAAAGTATTGAACACATGAAGAAAGGGAGGTGCAAAAAGGCATGGAAAGCCAAGACAACAGCTGAAAACTATCAGTAAATAAAAAGCAATCCAGCCCCCTGTCAGTGCAAATTAATATCAGCTGATTGTTGCAAAACATAATGATGGCATTGGTTATAGGCGCATTTCTAAGCTTCTGAATGTTCCAGTGAGCACTGTTGGGGCCATAATACGGAAGTGGAAAGACAATCATTTCACCATACATTTGCCTCGACCAGGTGCTCCTCGCAAGATTTCTGACAGAGGAGTGAAAAGAATAATCAGAAGAGTTGTCCAAGAGCCAAGGACCACTTGTGGAGAGCTTCGAAAATACCTGCAATTAGCAGGTACTGTTGTCTCAAAGAAAACAGTAAGTAATGCACTCCACCGCCATGGCCTGTATGCACGCTCACCACGCAAGACTCCATTGCTGAAAAAAAAGCATGTTGAAAATCGTTTAAAGTTTACTGCACAACATTTGGAAAAGCCAGTGAAATACTGGGAGAATATAGTGTGGTCAGATGAGAGCAAAATTGAACTGTTTGGATGTCATAATACACACCATGTTTGGAGGAGGTGGGAACATCATGGTGTGGGGCTGCTTTTCAGCAAATGGTACTGGCAAACTTCACATAATTTAAGGAAGGATGAATGGGCAAATTTACCGAGACATTCTTGACAAAAATCTACCAGGATGATGAAGATGAGAAGAGGGTGGACATTTCATCAAGGCAATGATCCCAAACACACAGCCAAGGAAACTCTCAATTGGTTTCAAATAAAGAAAATAAAGCTGCTAGAATGGCCCAGCCAATCAACTGACTTAAATCCCATTGAAAATCTATGGAAAGAACTGAAGATCAAGATTCATAGAAGAGGCCCACGGAACCTTCAAGATTTGAAGACTGTTTGTGTGGAAGAATGGGCCAAATTCACACCAGAGCAATGCATGCGACTAGTTTCTCCATACAGGAGGCGTCTTGAAGCTGTCATTACCAACAAAGGCTTTTGTACAAATTATTAAATAAATATCAGTAAGTGTGTTCAATACTTTTTCCCTGTGTCATTTCACATTATTACACATAACTTAATTTCTGAACGTATTTGTTTTGGTTTCACCCACTGTATGTGTATGTGACCAATAACATTTGATTTGAAGAGAGCCCGTCCCTCATCAGACAGTCACAACTCCATCATGTAGGCACCATACAGACACACACAAACTTGTTCTGCTCCTCCACCAGAAAGGAATATTACAACAGATTTGACACTGCCTACACTTAGGCGCTACCCAGGCTTCCAACAACATTATATTTTGCCATGATTCGTTTTTTATATAAGGGCAATAGCATCGTTTATCACAATGTTTTATGGGTACATGATCACGTTAGGACAAAGGTTGGCATCGCCCAACCCTAGTCTCTTGCTCTCTCTCTCTCTCTCTCTCTCTCTCTCTCTCTCTGTGTGTGACATGCTGACAGTCGAGGTCAGTGTATTTTTATTATGACAACTCTGTTTATTATGTTCCTATAGAGGTCACATTGATGTCAGAACAATCTCCTAGTCTCCTTGGATACACAGATAACTTTATCACTTCATAGTCTTCCCTCCCTGTCTGAAGCACTGGGCTGCCTGGCAGAATACTAGTCATTCTCACTGATTCTTATATCTTACAGCCAGAGGACGGAGACAACCTCACCGCACCGCAGAGCAATACGCCTTTGATGCCGTTTTTTTCTTTAAAATGAAATGCCACTGGCTGTTTACCTACGTATGTAGACAGACTAGCAGCAAAGTTGTATCTTATCATATGAGGACTATAGCGTTCCATAACATTCCGTATAAAATGGCAACCACTGTTGTGACAGTGTTACCATTGATGTGTGACCAAACTAATAGGGGACATCCATATTAATGTCTCGACCAGAAAAAACATTTTGTAAGTTAGCCTGCCGAGCCGTAGCACGAGGCTGTCTCAGAGCTTTGTGCTATTTTGGATCGGTGTGACTCGCCCTTTGAACCTCTGACTGCTTTTGATGAAATCACTTTGTTACTCCAAGGCCAAATTTGGATATTTTTCCCAGTTATTTTGTCCCGGTTTCCCAAAAGCATCTTAAAGCTACGTTCATCGTCAGAACCTTCGTTAAATGTCTAAGCTGTTTCCCAAAACCATCGCTACTAAAGTTGCTCTTGAATACGCTTGTTATTTAACAACTGCCTCAGACCTATTGTAGGACAGCTAAGTACGTTGTTAGATGCTTTTTTGGCCTTACACTTCACTTTAAAAACAGACGATCTCCGCTAAATACAAAATCAAGATGTTTATCTGTTTTTCTGTGACTGCTGATAACTTCAGAATGAATGTAACAGTGACTACAAATACAAAGTTGCCAATTTCTTTGCATTACAAGCAAAGGATATAAAGATGTTTCAAATGTATAGGCTACATAGACCTATATATTTTAATGATATTGAAATCAATTTCATGTTAATTGAATAAAAATTGATTTAGCTATTTGTACGCTACATTTCTGCCTCTATATACAGTTGAAGTCGGAAGTTTACATAAACCTTAGCCAAATACATTTAAACTCAGTTTTTCACAATTCCTGACATTTAATCCTAGTAAAAATTCCCTGTCTTAGGTCAGTTAGGATCACCACTTTATTTTAAGAATGTGAAATGTCAGAATAATAGTAGAGAGAATGATTTATTTCAGCTTTTATTTCTTTCATCACATTCCCAGTGGGTCAGAAGTTTATATACTCAATTAGTATTTGGTAGCATTGCCTTTAAATTGTTTAACTTGGGTCAAACGTTTCGACAAACTTCCCACAATAAGTTGGGTGAATTTTGGCCCATTCCCCCTGACAGAACTGGTGTAACTGAGTCAGGTTTGTAGGCCTCCTTGCTCGCACACACTTTTTCAGTTCAGCCCACACATTTTCCAAGCTGTTTAAAGGCACAGTCAACTTAGTGTATGTAAACTTCTGACCCACTGGAATTGTGATATAGTGAATTTTAATGAATAATAAATGATAATAAATGGAAGAATTACTTGTGTCAAGTAGACTTGCCAAAATTATAGTTTGTTAACATGAAATCTGTGGAGTGTTAATGACATCAACCTAAGTGTATGTAAACTTCTGACTTCAACTGTATTTAATGATGTGTAACGTGCACATCGCTGAGAGAGGAATTCATGGTTCCAGACCTAGAGATTGCCTGTGCTCTCTCTCTCTCTCTCTCTCTCTCTCTGTCTCTCTCTCTCTCTCTCTCTCTCTGTCTCTCTGTCTCTCTGTCTCTCTCTTTTGCTCTCTATTAAAAGCTGAAATGTCTTGCATCAATTTAAACCGTTTGTTATGGCAAGCCTAAATAAGTTCAGGAGTAAACACTAGTAGCATAATATTATGTGTTCAATAATAGTGGTTAACATGATTTTGTTGAATAACTACCCCATCTCTGTACCCCACACCTACAATTATTTGTAAGGTCCTTCAATCGAGTAGTGAATTTCAAGAACAGATTCAACCATAAAGACCAGGGAGCCTCGGAAAGAAAGGGCACATATTGGTAGATGGGTAAAAAAAAAAAGAAGCAGAATGAATATCCCTTGAGCATGGTGAAGTTATTAATTAGGCTTTGGATGGTCACTACAAAGATACAGGCGTCCTTCCTAACTCAGTTGCCAGAGAGGAAGGAAACTGCTCAGGGATTTCACCATGAGGCCAATAGTGACTTTCAAACACAGAGTTTAATGGCTGTGATCGGAGAAAACTGAGGATCGATCAAAAACATTTTATTTACTCCACAATTCTAACCTAATGACAAAGAGAATATAAAACATGCATCGTGCTTGCAATAAGGAACTTAAGTAATATTGCAAAAAATGTGGCAAAGAAATTCAGTTTTTGTCCTGAAAGAAAGCATTATGTTTGGGGCAGATCCAACACATCACTGAGTACCACTCTTCATATTTTCAAGCATGGTAGTGGCTGCATCATGTTATGGGTATGCTTGTCATCTGCAAGGACTAGGGAATTTCTTACAATAAAATTTAACGGAATACAGCTAAAAGCACAGGCAAAACCCTAGAGGAAAATCTGGTTCAGTCTGCTTTCCAACAGACACTGGGAGATGAATTGACCTTTCAGCAGGGCAATAACCCAAACATTTTTTATGAAGGAGCCTCCAGTGGTGTAGATGAGTGTGAAAAAAAAATATTTAATGCATTTTGAATTCATTCTGTAGAACAACAAAATGTGGAATAAGTCAAGGGTGTGAATACTTTCTGAAGGCACTGTACTGAATGCACAAAACATTAGGAACACCTTCCTAATATTGAGTTTCACCCCGTTTTGCCCTCAGAACAGCCTCAGTTTGTCAGGGCATGGACTCTACAAGGTGTCGAAAGTGTTCCACAGGGATGCTGGCCCATGTTGACTCCAATGCTTTTGTGTCAAGTTGGCTGGATATCCTTTAGGTGGTGGACCGTTCTAGATACACACAGGAAACTGTTGAGCATGAAAAACCCAGCAGTATTGCAGTTCTTGATACACTCAAACCTGGCACCTACTACCAAACCCCGTTCAATGACACTTACAGTAAATCTTTTGTCTTGCCTATTCACCCTCTGAATTTCACACATACACAATCCATGTCTCAATTGTCTTAAGGCTTAAAATTCCTTCTTTAACCTGTCTCATCCTCTTCATCTACACTGATTGAAGTGGATTTAACAAGTGACATCAATAAGGGATCATAGCTTTCACCTGGATTCACCTGTTCAGTCTTTGTCATGGAAAGAGCAATGTTTTGTACACTCAGTGTGTGTGTGTGTGTGTGTGTGTGTATACATATATACTGAACAAAAATATAAACAGAACATGCAACAATTTAAAATACTTTACTGAGTTACGGCTCATATAAGGAAATCAGTCAATTTAAATTAATTAATTAGGCCCTAATCTATGGATTTCACATGACTGGGAATAGAGATATGCATATATCTTAAAAACAAGTAGGGTTGTGGATCAGAAAACCAGTCAGTATCTGGTGTGACACCATTTGCCTCATGCAGGTCAACACATCTCCTTCACATAGAGTTGATCTGGCTGTTGATTGTGGCCTGTGGAATGTTGTCCCACTCCTCTTCAATGGCTGTGCAAAGTTGCTGGATATTAGCGGGAACTGGAACACACTGTCGTACACGTTGATCCAGAGCATCCCAAACATGCTCAATGGGTGACATATGCAGGCCATGGAAGAACTAGGACATTTTCAGCTTTCAGATCCTTTTGACATGCGGCCGTGCATTATCATGCTGAAATATGAGGTGATGGCGGCAGGTAAACGGCACGACAATGGGCCTCAGGATCCCGTCACAGTATCTCTACTATCTCCATTGTCCGTAGCTTATGCCTGGCCAGACCATAACCTCACTGCCACCATGGGGCGCTCTGTTCACAGCGTTGACATCAGCAAACCGCTCACACACACAACGCCATACATGGTATCTACCATCTGCCCGGTCAAATAAAATCAAATTGTCACATGCGCCACAAGCAACAATGCAGTTAAAGAAATAGAGTTAAGAAAATACTTACTAAATAAACAAAATTTAAAATGTTATAAAAATAATAAAATAATAACAATAACATAACAATAACGAGGCTATATACAGGGGGTACTGGTACAGAGTCAGTGTACAGGGGTACAGGTTAGTAATGAGGCTATATACAGGGGGTACTGGTACAGAGTCAGTGTACAGGGGTACAGGTTAGTAATGAGGCTATATACAGGGGGTACTGGTACAGAGTCAGTGTACAGGTTAGTAATGAGGCTATATACAGTGGGTACTGGTACAGAGTCAATTTGAAGGTTAGTAATGAGGCTATATACAGGGGGTACTGGTACAGAGTCAGTGTACAGGGGTACAGGTTAGTAATGAGGCTATATACAGGGGGTACTGGTACAGAGTCAGTGTACAGGTTAGTAATGAGGCTATATACAGGGGGTACTGGTACAGAGTCAGTGTACAGGTTAGTAATGAGGCTATATACAGTGGGTACTGGTACAGAGTCAATTTTCAGGTTAGTAATGAGACTATATACAGGGGGTACTGGTACAGAGTCAGTGTACAGGGGTACAGGTTAGTAATGAGGCTATATACAGGGGGTACTGGTACAGAGTCAGTGTACAGGGGTACAGGTTAGTAATGAGGCTATATACAGGGGGTACTGGTACAGAGTCAGTGTACAGGTTAGTAATGAGGCTATATACAGGGGGTACTGGTACAGAGTCAGTGTACAGGGGTACAGGTTAGTAATGAGGCTATATACAGGGGGTACTGGTACAGAGTCAGTGTACAGGGGTACAGATTAGTAATGAGGCTATATACAGTGGGTACTGGTACAGAGTCAATTTGCAGGTTAGTAATGAGACTATATACAGGGGGTACTGGTACAGAGTCAGTGTACAGGTTAGTAATGAGACTATATACAGGGGGTACTGGTACAGAGTCAGTGTACAGGGGTACAGGTTAGTAATGAGACTATATACAGGGGGTACTGGTACAGAGTCAATATACAGGGGTACAGGTTAGTAATGAGACTATATACAGGGGGTACTGGTACAGAGTCAATGTACAGGGGTACAGGTTAGTAATGAGACTATATAGAGGGGGTACTGGTACAGAGTCAGTGTACAGGGGTACAGGTTAGTAATGAGACTATATACAGGGGGTACTGGTACAGAGTCAGTGTACAGGTTAGTAACGAGGCTATATACAGGGGGTTCTGGTACAGAGTCAGTTTACAGGTTAGTAATGAGACTATATACAGGGGGTACTGGTACAGAGTCAGTGTACAGGTTAGTAATGAGGCTATATACAGGGGGTACTGGTACAGAGTCAGTGTACAGGTTAGTAATGAGGCTATATACAGGGGGTACTGGTACAGAGTCAGTGTACAGGGGTACAGGTTAGTAATGAGTCTATATACAGGGTTACTGGTACAGAATCAATGTGCAGGGGTACAGGTTAGTAATGAGACTATATACAGGGGGTACTGGTACAGAGTCAATGTGCAGGGGTACAGGTTAGTAATGAGACTATATACAGGGGGTACTGGTACAGAGTCAGTGTACAGGTTAGTAATGAGACTATATACAGGGGGTACTGGTACAGAGTCAATGTACAGGGGTACAGGTTAGTAATGAGACTATATACAGGGGGTACTGGTACAGAGTCAGTGTACAGGTTAGTAATGAGACTATATACAGGGGGTACTGGTACAGAGTCAATGTGCAGGGGTACAGGTTAGTAATGAGACTATATACAGGGGGTACTGCTACAGAGTCAATGTGCAGGGGTACAGGTTAGTAATGAGACTATATATAGGGGGTACTGGTACAGAGTCATTGTGCAGGGGTACAGGTTAGTAATGATACTATATACAGGGGGTACTGGTACAGAGTCAATGTGCAGGGGTACAGGTTAGTAATGAGACTATATACAGGGGGTACTGGTACAGAGTCAATGTGCAGGGGTACAGGTTAGTAATGAGACTATATACAGGGGGTACTGGTACAGAGTCAGTGTACAGGTTAGTAATGAGACTATATACAGGGGTACTGGTACAGAGTCAATGTGCAGGGGTACAGGTTAGTAATGAGACTATATACAGGGGGTACTGGTACTGAGTCAATGTGTAGGGGTACAGGTTAGTCGAGGTAATTTGTACATGTAGGTAGGGATAAAGTGACTATGCATAGATAATAGACAGTTGATTCATTGTTCAGCTGTCTTATGGCTTGGGGGTAGAAGCTGTTAAGGAACCTTTTGAACCTAGACTTGGTGCTCTGGTACCTCTTGCCATGCGGTAGCAGAGATAACAGTCCTTGACTAGGGTGACTGGAGTCTTTGACACATTTTTGGGCCTTCCTCTGACACCGCCTTGTATATAGGTCCTGGATGGCAGGAAGCTTGGCCCCAGTGATGTACTGAGCCGTACGCACTAGAGAGCAGTTCCCATACCAGGCTGTGATGCAACCGGTCAGGATGTTCTCGATGGTGCAGCTGTAGAACTTTTTGAGGATCTGAGGGCCCATGCCAAATCGCCTGAGGGGGAAAATGCGTTGTCGATCCCTCTTCACAACTTTCTTGGTGTGTTTGGACCATGATAGTTTGTTGGTGATGCGGACACCAAGGAATTTGAAACTCTTGACCCGCTCCACTACAGCCTCTTCGATGTGAGGAGGGGACTAAGCACGCACCCCTGCGGGGCCCCCGTGTTGAGGATCAGCGTGGCAGATGTGTTGTTGCCTACCCTAATCGTGGTGCAGTTGAAACCGGGATTCATCCCTGAAGTGCACACTTCTCCAGCGTGCCAGCGGCCATCAAAAGTGAGCATTTGCCCACTTGGTTACGGCGCCGATCTACAGTCAGGTCAAGACCCTGGTGAGGACGACGAGCATGCAGGTGAGCTTCCCTAAGATGGTTTTTGACAGTTTGTGAGACATTTTTTGGTTGTCCACAGTTTCATCAGCTGTCCGGTGGCTGGTCTCAGACGATCCACAGGTGAGGAAGCTGGATGTGGAGGTCCTGGGTTGGTGTGGTTACACGTGGTCTGCAGTTATGTGACCGGTTGGACGTGTTGGCAAATTCTCTAAAACGACCTTGGAGGCAGCATATTGTAGATCAATTAACATCTGGCAACATTTCAACAGGGATGTAAACAAAATCTGTTCACAAAATTTGAGAGAAATAATCTTTTTGTGCGTATGGAACATTTCTTTGATCTTTTATTTCAGCTCATGAAACATGGGACCAATACTTTACATGTTGCGTTTATACTTTTTGTTCAGTGTATAAATAAATATATTGAAAATATATATAATTTTTGGGGGGAGGAGTGACAATGATTTAAATCAATATAGGGGAAACAGAGAGAGAGAGGGAGGGAAGGACGGAGAAGAAGAGATTGAAGGAGCGAGAGGAGGGGGAAGAAGATGAAATTGAGGGATAGTGACAGAGAGGAGAGAAAATAGCCTCATCTTTAAAGATGGAGTAATTTCCTTGCTGAGCCGTCCATTTTAAAACGCTGCCGTATGCTGTCACATCCCTGTGTCTCCTCAGCGCATTAAGGCTCTGCTCTGGTCGGACACGTCTCCCTCGCTTTGTCCTGATTCCACTAATTGTTTTTACAAACAGTGTAATTTCCTGTTGGAGCTTAGATGGGAACATGACCTTGATTCATCTCAGCTACTGATTCACATCAGTTGATCCTCCATTATGTTACATCTGAACGAGGAAAAAGAGCCAAAACCAGGCACAATGTGTGTCTCAGCATACTGTTATCTCTCCTGTGTTCTGTTCTACCAATAGAACGTTTCGCAAGGCAGCTGCGAGTGATGTGATTGGTCGAGCTGTGAAAGCTTGTTTTTCTCTCTCTCTTCCTCTGTCTACCATCTTTTTCATATAGCCTTCTGTCACCCTTTTCTCTCCTAACCTTGCTGGTCAGCAGTTTCATACACACCTTCACAGAGCTTGTTGGTTTGCTAGACAGCTCTCTCTCTCTCTCTCTCTCTCTCTCTCTCTCTCTCTCTCTTGTTAGTCCATCCCCTACATGTCTCGTTGTCTGGATCTGATTCAGATCAGGTCTGAAGTGGTCTCTCTCAAGAAAGTTGAGGATGTGCTGTGAGGTCTGATCATGTGTTTCTATAGAGCGTGCCCAGCTTAGTGTTGAGAACAATGCTCACTCAGCCTCTCTATCAGCAGCCTGTATTGCCACCCCTATTTGCAATGTCTTTAACCAAAGCCTAAAGGAATGTGTGTGTCCACAGGCATGGAAGGCCGCCCAATCAATTTGCTGCCTGTTCCTTGTAAACTGACGGGGAGAACTGTCTTTGAACAAAAACAAGTTAACTACTGATTGCACACTCTACACATTGGCACCTACAGCCAGTGAGCTCACTGAGACTCTTAGCAATGAGTTACAGTCAGTGTCAGAATGATTATATAACAATAAACTAGTCTTAAATTCAACTAAAACCAAAAGTATTGTATTTGGTTCAAAACATTCTCTTAGACCCAAACCTCAACTGGAGTTGTGCATAAAGGGTGTGAACGTTGAACAAGTTGAAGACGCTGAACTCCTAGGAGGAACATTGGAGGGTCAGTTATCATGGTCAACGTTGTTGTAAAGATGGGGAGAGGTATGTCTCTTATATATATCTGTCCGGTAATATGGTCAGAGTTAACATGAACAACATGCATGATAGTCTTCCATGGTTGAGGAGAAATGAACTACTTCTCTTCTCGAGAAACATTTGTGTGTTGAAAATGTCAAACTACTTGTATAATATAAAATATATTTTATATTTGAGATTCTTCAAATAGCCACCCTTTGCCTTGATGACAGCTTTGCACACTCTTGGCATTCTCTCAACCAGCTTCATGAGGAATGCTTTTCCAACAGTCTTGAAGGAGTTCCCACATATGCTGAGCACTTGTTGGCTGCTTTCCCTTCACTCTGCGGTCCGACTCATCCCAAACCATCTCAATTGGGTTGAGGTCTGGTGATTGTGGAGGTCAGGTCATCTGATGCAGCACTCCATCACTGTCCTTCTTGGTCAAATAGCCCTAACACAGCCTGGAGGTGTGTTGGGTCATTGTCCTGTTGAAAAACAAATGATAGTCCCACTGAGCGCAAACCAGATGGGATGGCGTATCGCTCAGAATGCTGTGGTAGCCATGCTGGTTAAGTGTGCCTTGAATTCTAAATAAATCACAGACAGTGTCACCAACAAAGCAACCCCACACAATCACATCTCCTCCTACATGCTTCACGGTGGGAACCACACATGTGGAGATCATCCGTTCACCTACTCTGCGTCTCACAAAGACACGGCAGACCAAAGGACAGATTTCCACCGGTCTAATGTCCATTGCTCGTGTTTCTTGCCCCAAGCAAGTCTCTTCTTCTTATTGGTGTCCTTTAGTGGTGGTTTCTTTGCAGCAATTCGACCATGAAGACCTGATTCACACAGTCTCCTCTGAACAGTTGGTGTTGAGATGTGTCTGTTACTTGAACTCTGTGAAGCATTTATTTGGGCTGCGATTTGGGCTAAGAATCCTTCTTTAACCTGTCTCCTTCCCTTCATCTACACGATTTAACAAGTGACATTCACCTGGTCAGTCTATGTCATGGATAGAGCAGAATGTTTTGTATACTCAGTGTGTATATTTCCACACTATGAGGTTGGAATAATACTATGATAATGCCCTTTTAGTGTAAGAGCTGTTTGAAAGACAACGGGATGTAGTTTTTGCCGCAAAAATATATTTAAAAATAAAATAATAAGATGGATAAAAAAAAAAAAGGAGAATATCTTCTTTCTAATGATTTCATCTTTATTTCTCAACACCGAATATTGAGGAAATTCCACTCACTGGCGTTCCTGACATAGGCTTTGAAAAAGCACCATGCAGTGCTTTCCGCATTTTGTTGTGTTACAGCCTGCTTTTAAACTGGATTAAATTGAGATTTTGTGTCACAGGCCAACACACAATAAATGCCCCGTAATGTCAAAGTGGAATTATGTTTTTAGACATTTTTACAAAGAAATTAAAAACTGAAAAGCTGAAATAAGTATTCAACCCCTTTGTTATGGCAAACCTAAATAAGTTCAGGAGAAAATATTAACATAATACGTTCACTCTGTGTGCAAAAATAGTGTTTAACAGGATTTTTGAAGGACTGCCTCATCTTTGTAACAGACACATACAATTATCTGTAAGGTCCCTCAATCAAGCAACGAATTTCAAACACAGATTCAACCACAAAGACCAGGGAGGTTTTCCAATGCCTCGCAAAGAAAGTCACCTATTGGTAGATGGGTAAAAAAATTTATCATTATGATGTATTGTGTGTAGATGGGTGAGAATTATTATTTTTTTTAATCCATTTTAAATTCCAGCTGTAACACAACAAAATGTGGAATAATTCAAGGGGTATTAATACTTTCTGAAGGCACTGTATATGGGGAGTGTGCGTAGAGTCAGTGCAAGATACGGTCAGTGCAGATAGTCCGGGTAGCCATGTAATTAACTATTTAGCCGTATTATGGTTATTTAGCAGTTTTTTATGGCTTGGTGGTAGAAGCTGTCTCAGAGCCTTTTGGTCAGAGCCAATGCTCGGGTACCGTCTGCATGATACTAGCAGAGTGATCAGTCTATGGCTTGGGTGGATGGAGTGTTTGGCCATTTTTCGGGCCTTCCTCTGACACCGCCTGATATAAAGGTTGTGGATGGCAGGGAGCTAGGCCCCAGTGATGGCGGTGCATTTGCAATACCAAGCGGTGAGCAGCCAGTCAAGATGCTCTCGATGGTGCAGCTGTAAAACCTTTTGAGGATCCGAGCACCCATGCCAAATCTTTTCAGTCTCCTGTGAGGAAAGAGGGGCTTTCGTGTCTTCTTCATGACTGTGTGGGTGTGTGTGTGGTCCATGTTAAGTCCTTAGTGATGTGGACGCCAAGGAACTTGAAACTCCCTCGACCCGCTCCACTACAGCCAGGTCAATTCTGTAGTCCACTCTCAGCTCTTTGGTGTTACTGACAATGAGCGAGAGGTTGTTGTCCTGGCACCACACTGCTAAGTCTCTGACCTCCCTGTAGGCTGTCTCAAAGCCGTTGGTGATCAGTCCTTCCACCGTGGTGATGAGCTTGGAGGGGACTATTTTAAAAATGTTTAATTAGCTGTTATTGGCAGAGAGGTTTGGAACTCTCTTTCTTATTGGTCTACTAACTATTAACTATTGGTCTATTAAATATTAACTATTGTCCTATTAACTATTAACTATTGGTCTATTAACTGTTAACTATTGGTCTATTAACTGTTAACTATTGGTCTATTAACTATTAACTATTGGTCTATTAACTATTAACTATTGGTCTATTAACTATTAACTATTGGTCTATTAACTATTAACTATTGGTCTATTAACTATTAACTATTGGTCTATTAACCACCAACTCCATCATCAAGTTTGCTGACGACACCACGGTTGTAGGCCTTATAACCAACAACGACAAGTCAGCCTATAGGGAGGAGTTAAGTGAGCTGGCATTGTGGTGCCAGGACAACAATCTCTCCCTCAACATCAGCAAAGCAAAGGAGTCGATTGTTGACTTCAGGAAGCAGAGGAGGGAACACGACCCAATCCACATTAACCGGACTGCAGTAGTGAGAGTTTTAAGTTCCTCGGCGTCCACATCACTGATGACTTGACATGGACCAACGACACCACCACTCTTGTGAAGAGGGCGCAATAGCGACTCTACTTCCTAAGACGGCTGAAGAAATTCAACAAGCCCCCCCGGGTCCTCTCCATATAGTTGAATCACGGTATGGTAAGGGAATTGCTCCGCCCACGTCCGCAAGGCCCTCCAGTGGGTGGTGAAGATGGCCCAGTACATCACTGGGGCCGTGTTCCCACCCATCCAGGACATCTACTTGAAACGGTGCCTGAGGAAGTCCTGTAGCATCATCAAGGACCCCCTCAGCCACGAGCTGTTCACTCCCTTACTGTCAGGCAGATGGTATCGGAGCATGAGGTCTAATACCAACAGGCTCAGAGACAGTTTGTATCTACAAGCCATCAGACTGCTGAACACTTGAACTGGACTGAGCACCTGCACTCCGCATCTGAGCACACATGCATTCACTCACGCACACACCCACACAGACATAACACATCACCATGCACACACACACATTCAAGATACACACACCCACACAGACATACACACATCAACCCACACACACACTCATGCTACACACACCCACACAGACATACACACATCACCATACACACACTCATGCTACACACACCCTCAGAGACATACACACACACACACACACACACACACACACACACACACACACACACACACACACACACACACACACACTCATGCTACACACACCCACACAGTAATACACACACACACACACACACACACTCATGCTACACACACCCACACAGTAATACACACCCACACAGTAATACACACACACACACAGTAATACACACACACACACACACACACAAACACACACACAGTAATACACACACACACACACACACACACTCACACACACACACACACTCACACACACTCACACACACAGACACTCACACACACACACACACACACACACACACACACACACACACACACACACACACACACACACACACACACACACACACACACACACAGACACACACACACACACACACACACACACACATTGTGTGTGTTATTGTAGTTGTCGAGAAGGAACCTGCAAGTCAGCGTTTTGTTGGACAATGTCCTGTACATATGAGTAATACAATTTGAAACTTATTATTAACTTATTTAGATGGGGATGTCACCATGGAAGGCCAAAACTCCAAAACCTTCAAACAGCTCTTACACAAAAAAACATTATCATAATTTTCACAATTTCACAGTATTATTCCAACTTCATAGTGTGGAGGTATACATTCACTTGATTAGGTACACCATCTAGTACTGGGTCAGACCCACCTTTGCCTCCAGAACAGCCTGAATTCTTTGTGGCATTCTTCAAGGTGTCGGAAATGTCCACAGGGATGTTGGTCCATGCTGACGTGACGGCATCATAAAGTAGCTGTAGATTTGACGGTGGTACATTCATGCTGCAAACAGCTCGTACCATCTCATCCCAAATATGCTCTATTGTAGGGTTACTCAACTACTGTTTGAGAAGGTCCAGTGACAAACATTTCATAGGTGGCAAACGTCTTGATGGATATCATCCTTTATTGGTACTATGGTACAGCGTAGTAACAAAAATAGTTGTCTATGACTTAGGAAATGTGTTATTATATCAAATGTACATTTAAATACATTAAATGAGACAATAAGACATTTTAATGAATTACAACTTATTTCTTTTTAATGTAAACAACATTGCTGAAAAACAAAAGGTTGCATAGTTGTCTAAGTGCACTGTGAACCATTGGTCTTGAATTATTTAATAATATTAGAAGTAACACTGGTGCAAGTGTTCATTGGTGAGCCTGGAACAGTATTTGTTTTGAATAAAGTGGAGAAGGCTGATTCACAGCTGTATGAGGAGCCAAACATGGTCAGGATTGTATAATGCTAGTTTCCTGAGAACAGGGACATCAGCTTCAGGCACCATCTTTCCCCAGAAGGTGACAGGGTCTCAAGCACCAGCCTGTTCCTTCAAAGCCACATTTTCTTGCAGCTTAATCAACTCCATTTACAGTGATGCAACATCTACCCATCTGAAGATCTGTTTTGCTTCTTCTGACAACTTTGTCACATTTGTGACCAAGAAGAGTTTCTGGATGAGCAGCAGCAGTTTCCTTCCAGCAGTGAAGTCATCAAAGTTAGCCTTGAAGTTATCCATCCGCTTCTGGATGAAATCAACATGGTTGGGAACGTCTATCAGAATGCCTCTATCAGAATGCCTCTATCAGAATGCCTCTATCAGAATGCCTCTATAAGAATGCCTCTATCAGAATGCTATCAGAATGCCTCTATCAGAATGCTACCAGAATGCCTCTATCAGAATGCTATCAGAATGCCTCTATCAGAATGCTACCAGAATGCCTCTATCAGAATGCTATCAGAATGCCTCTATCAGAATGCTACCAGAATGCCTCTATCAGAATGCCTCTATCAGAATGCCTCTATCAGAATGCCTCTATCAGAATACCTCGTAGCAGGCCATGTTGTGGGGATGATTTTTCAGTTTCATCATCGTTGTCATGACCTCAGAATACTATTTTCCCAGACTGGCACACCGGACAGAATGATGGATGATGCAGTGATATGATGTCAGGTCAGGATAGTCCTCTTTCAAACGTGCAACCAGTCCCTCCCACTTCCTATCATGACTGGAGCTCCATCTGTGGTGATGGAGACCACCAACTTCAGATCTATCTGCCTTTTGTCAGCATCCCTTTGATGGCCTCAGGGATATCCTCTCCCTGTGTGTGTGTGTGTGCTTCGATATAAAATGTATGTTTAAACGTTAATAAAATGTTTCCATTTGTCACATCCCTAGCACACACACACACACCATGAACCCCCATGATACACTTTCACAAACAGCCCCACCATCACGTAAATGCTTGTACACACACACATACACACACGTGAAGACACACAGACGCAGAACGAGTGAGGGAAGGAGGGAGGGGGAAAGAGAGGGGGAGAGAGAAAGAGATACCATCTGCTGCTTACTTTGAAAAGCTCAGTGGTCACCAAATCATCCACATACTAATCAGACTAGCCTACGACAAATTTTCCCTCCATTAAATAAATAATATGTCCACGCTGCCTCTAAAACAATAACAGAGTTCTATGGATCATCAGTCATCACACTGACTGAAGTTATGATTCATACGTGCTGTCACCGTATGGAGGATATGGGGGTGAAGTCATTTAAGTGATAGGTTGGTTGGGGCGTTTGAAAGCACTGAGAGGATTTGGCATTCATTCACGTGTGAACACATCACATAGAAAGCCTTTGGAAGGACGCAGCCACTCAGAGGAACAAGATGATAGAGGATTTATATAACCTTGGTTAGGCCCCATGGATAGATACTGGGTCAGGGGTTAAATTGGGATACTGGATGTTGAGTCACTGCATTCAAAATAGAAGTTTAGTATGAAGTAAACTCATTCACCTTTTTACATTTGAAAGTGTGTGTGTGTGTGGGGGGGATGGGGGAGTAGTATAAATACCACCAGAGAAACAGCACATTAGTGGACCACCACCACACCTAAACTAAACTCATATCACTTTATTTATGAAAGACATTACCTGGAGATTCTTGTCTTGGTTACTGAGTCGTTGATTAATAAAGGCCTTATACTGATTAAAGTAAACAACCAGAGGGTTCATGTATTTGTTTCCTCTGGTTGTGGTTGACTCCACTGTAAGCTCTTGCATCACATGACGTTATTTCTTTGACAATTAGCGTGCATTTAGTAATTACATTTTAGTAATTTAGAAGGCACTCTTATCCCGAGCGACTAGGGTTAAGTGCCTTGCTCAAGAGCTCATTGGCTGATGTTTCACCTAGTTGGCACAGGGATTTGATCCAGCTACCTTTTAGTTACTGGCCCATTGCTCTTAACTGCTAGGCTTCCTGCTACCCTTCTGATGAAGATTTAAACTAGTTTATACTCATCATGATGACATGAGGATGTGACTACATTGTTGTCCACATGAGGGTACAATATTTCATCATCTTCTCTGCATTGAAATTATTTTCACATTCACTTTAGAGCTGGACATGAGTTGAGTTGATTAGTATTCTTGTGTGTGAGGCAGTGGCAATTTTAGCATGTAAATATTGGTAGACAAACAAAAAACATTTGGGGGATGCATGCCAGCAAAGCCACAACAAAACTAAACAATACATTAATTGCAGTATAACGGTGACGTAGACAATATAACTATTTCTTCAGCACTTTTGAAATGTACAGCGACAGAATTCAGAACATGGGCCGTTCTTACAGTGTTCTCCCTGAACACCAAGTCAGAACCGTCAGAACCATAAATAAAGGGGGCATATAAGCAGACAATGAAAGCTCTTACAATATTCAATGATTACATTTCTCTAAAACAGGTTATAGGCTACATGTGCACCACCAAGTCAGAACAGTAGGCGACATTAAAAGGTGAAAATAGACCAATTATTATTTTAATTAGGCAAGTCAGTTAAGAACAAATTCTAATTTACAATGACAGCCTACCTACAGGGTCAGCCCCTGGATTAAGTGCTTTGCTCAAGGACACATCAACAGATTTTTTCACCTTGTCGGATCGGGTATTCGAACCAGCAACCTTTCAGGTTACTGGCCCAACGCTCTAACCGCTAGGCTACCTGCCACCCATAAATGAGGGTGAGGCACATGGGCTACAGCTTACTACACAACATACACTTAGCTACAGTATACATATCTCCCTGGCATATTACATAATTTTTGCTGAAGGACACAATACATTTTTGGATGCACCTTGATGCATTGGGCTCACTTGAACAGGAAGGCGGCGCGGCAATCCTTTGTGGGCAAAGTTTGTCATCAAGTCTGACATTATCTGGATTCATGGTGCTTTCAAGACAACTGGGAACTCAGGAAAAAGTGTGATGGTTTAAATTGTATGTGTATGTTGTGTCAATTAAAATTAAAATGACAATAAAGTATGTCATATCTATTAATTTTATTTATTGATTGTTCCGAGCTTTTTTTAGCTAGAACAGAAAGTTAAATAGACAAGAAGATTGAATGCAGCTGCCTATTCTATTCACTCACACAGAGCACTCAAGAATGACCCAGGCACCAGACCACCTAACCTTTACAGACATGAATATTGGCTAGATGGAGCAACAAACCGCTTTTTGCATCACATTATAAAACTTTGGTCAAGTACAGGTCTGGTGTGTTTTTTGAGTGTGTTAGTGTGGGTGTGTGAATTGCTCCGCTCAGCCCCAGACCACAGCAGGCCTTCACAGGACTCCCTCTCGCCTTCTTCTTAGGAGCTAGCACTGGACCGACCAACTGACCCTTTGTCTTACTGAAGGAGTCGAACACTAAATGCTCTCCTCATCGCAGAGGCTCATCAGTCTGGCGCCGCCCTGCTGGTCGCCTGTTAAGCAGCTCCCGTTGTCCGAGCATTAATTGTTGTTTTAGTTCATTTTAGTTAGTTTTTTTGTCTCTTTTCTTTTCTTTCTTTTTTGTATTTTTGCTACAGTTGAGCTACAGCTAATTTAACCATGCAAAATTTTCACTTACCTGTTCATTTAGCCAGTCTGTCTAGTAAGTAAACTATTATTACCCTCACTCATATCATACGCATTTTTTGCTACTGTAGTATTTCTCTGCCATCGACCTGTATAGTATAGTTAACCATCCAACATCCACCAATGTATAGTGTACATATTCAGCCAACCACTCATACTATGCAATGTCTTTTTATAGCTTTTATTTTATTATTTTTTTGCACTCCAGATATCTTGTATTTCTATACTTTTTCATACTGCCGCTCTATGTGTCATGTATCGTGTATCTGTCTTTTGTGTACTTTCGTTGTGGCATCTTGCACCTGCCCTGTGTTTTGTTGTAGCTGCTTGACAATTGACAATTAAATTTCTCCTATCTATCTATCTATCTATCTATCTATCTATCTATCTATCTATCTATCTATCTATCTATCTATCTATCTATCTATCTATCTATCTATCTATCTATCTATCTATCTATCTATCTATCTATCTATCTATCTATCTATCTATCTATCTATCTATCTATCTATCTATCTATCTATCTATCTAGATTAATCGGTTCACTCACCTACTGTATTAAGCTTTTTCAAATGCTTTCACACAGTGCCTTTTCTATGAGGAGAAAGAGAACCCCATAGGTTCCCATCTAGTAGTTCATCTAGTCTCTTAACAATGTTGTCCCTCGGGTGACGTAACCGTTTAATCTTGTTTCTCCAGTGCCCCTTTAATGTAGAGATATGTTTCATGGTCTCTCTGTCATGTGAATAGCAGTACAGGTGGGAATGTAATATGTAATGTTCAGTACTACCCAGGTGGATAGATTGAATTACCGGTACACGATGTGAAAGCACTACTGATGCAATCTATTTCAGGCTGTACAGAGTCATCTATTATCTGATTATTGGCCTTTTCAGTGAAAGGTTAAACTACTTATATCACTCAAATAATACTGTCTGTCTTTCATGGCTCTCTGCTGAGGGCTGTGTCGGATCAATAAGGTCAGAGTTGAGGAATAAGATTGGAACACTTTCTCACTGTGTGTATCACTGTGTGTCTCACTGTGTGTATCACTGTGTGTATCACTGTGTATATCACCGTGTGTATCACCGTGTGTATCACCGTGTGTATCACTGTGTATATCACTGTGCGTATCTGTGCGTATCACTGTGTATATCAGATGGTGTGTGAATAAGTATCTGTGTGTGTTTCAACATGCCAGGGAAATTCTTTTGTTGAGTAACAACATGAATCTGTTTCCCACTATAGAGTCCTGTGTGGGTGTTTTGTTTGGAACTAGCTGTTCATAAAGGTATCATGGCCCTCATACTGCTGGCTGGCTGGTCTTTAAGGTACCAGTTCTTACTGCTGTTACTGGGGAATGGGCTCTTGGTATTTCTAGGGAACACAGGCACATGTTTAGTTTGCCATTGTTATTATATTCTTGTAAGTATTTGGGTATTGTTCATATTGTTTTTACAGTATTTCTAATTATTGTTGATGCATATTCATTATATTGAGTCGTTTTTATATTGAGAATCCGTGGTTATTCATCTGTCAAAACTGTACATTTCCCCTTTGTAAGGGCTTGACTGAGGCCAGGTCTCTGACTCCCACTAGAGGGAGTGGGATGGCCACAGTCAGGTCCTGACATTCACATGGTTGGTGTTGGGTTTTGGGTGATCCCCAATTAGAGGCAGCTGTCTTGAGTTGTCTCTAATTGGGGAGTCTATTTATGTTCACTTCACGTCCACCTGCGTGTGGATCATTGTGTGTGTTCATGTGCCTATGTGTTTTGAACGAAACGCCATCGCACGGTATTGCACGTTTGCTAGTTAAAACAGTTTAATAAAATATGTTTGCACCGACCTCTCGCTCTGCGCCTCGTTCCACGTCCCTGCACCGTGACAGTATTAGAAAAGGGTGATTCCCATGAAGAATAGGTGTAGGGCTGGGGACTCATTTGGGGAGCGCACAGCGTTTTGTTTACTCAGTGAGCGTAAACAACCACCCATATAAGACTGATACCGCTCCTAGTTCAACTGATTGTTGAGCATTACTCTCCAGGGTGATATGTTGTGATAGGAGAAGCATCTGTCTGGAATAGTTGGATTCAATCTCAAGAGAAAGCGGTGTAGACACTATATACAGTCCTAAC
The DNA here is from genome assembly GCA_023634145.1 of Thymallus thymallus. NCBI lineage: Eukaryota > Metazoa > Chordata > Actinopteri > Salmoniformes > Salmonidae > Thymallus > Thymallus thymallus. The sequence continues at coordinate 3,450,097 of CM042392.1, read as the reverse complement.
CAATACAGTGCCCTGGTGCTGACCCGTCCAGCAGTCAGTTCAGTTCAGTCTAACATACAACTTCAACCAACAAGTTCGGAAACATTGTCATATTCTGGATCGCAAATTATGGTTTATAATGTGTTGAGTATTGAGCTGTCTTTCAAAGTATGACATACAGTATCTGTAAACACACCAGTCATTGCTATTATAATGAGAGCCAGAGTGAAGTATGTTCTGATAAACACAAGCTGCTCATTGAGTGGTGTATGAAACAAGCAGATGTTACTGGAAACGGTGAAAATGAAATAGAGATCCTTGGGATACGAGTGCTAGCTGTTAGGAGAAAACCAGAGGAAAGATAGAGAGAGAGAGAGAGAAAGAGAGAGAATAGAGACTGAGAAAGAGGAGAAAGTGGTGGTACAGATGGATGGTTCCCCCATCCTGGCATTCCATAACACCTTTTTTTTCAAACTTTGCCAACTGTGAGTGTGGTAGTGCAGTCAGTTCTGCCCATCATGACCCACTTTCCTGTTCAGCCACACGTCATTAGCTTAAGAATATGTCTTTTCAGATGTGTGCATCCATTCAGCAACTGACAAATCCGGTGCTGAATGTCCTCTTGTGTGTTCGAGAGCTGTGTAATGTGCCATATATTGACAGACATTGTGTATGCACAATGTCTGTGAAAGTTCAATGTGTGTTTGTGCATGCACGTGTGTGTGTGTGTGTACAGTAAGTGTGTCTGTCCATAGCTGACAGAGCAGCCACCTAGACAATACAGTAAGAGGCCAGCATTAGTGCACTCTCACACTGTGAGTAGGGCTGGTGACCTGGGTCTGGCGGCCATTTTCATGTCTCTGTCTAAGTGACTCGCCGCTTGCTGCCCAGGGCTCTGCTGTGTCTTTCAGTGTTTCTGTGTTTCTGTCTCTCTGTCTCTCTGTCTCTCTGTCTCTATGTTTCTCTGTCTCTATGTCTCTCTGTCTCTCTGTCTGTCTCTATGTTTCTCTCTCTCTCTGTCTCTCTCTCTCTCTGTCTCTGTCGGTCTCTCTGTCTCTATGTTTCTCTGTCTCTATGTCTCTCTCTCTCACTCTGTCTCTCTCTCTGTCTCTCTGTCTGTCTCTCTGTTTCTCTCTCTTTCTGTCTCTCTGTCTCTCTGTCTCTCTGTCTGTCTCTCTGTCTCTCTGTCTGTCTGTCTCTCTGTCTGTCTCTCTCTCTTTCTGCCTCTCTGTCTCTTTGTTTCTCTCTCTCTCTGTCTTTCTGTTTCTCTGTTTCTCTGTCTCTCTGTCTCTCTCTCTCTCTCTCTCTGTCTCTCTGTCTGTCTCTCTGTTTCTCTCTCTTTCTGTCTCTCTGTCTCTCTGTCTGTCTCTCTGTCTCTCTGTCTCTCTGTTACTCTGTCTCTCTGTCTCTCTGTCTCTCTGTTTCTCTCTCTTTCTGTCTCTCTGTCTCTCTGGCTCTTTGTTTCTCTCTCTTTCTCTCTCTCTCCCCCCCCCCCCCCTCTCGCTCTCTCTCTCTCTCTCTCTCTCTCTCTCTCTCTCTCTCTCTCTCTCTCTCTCTCTGTCTCTCTGTTTCTCTCTGTCTCTCTGTTTCTCTCTGTCTCTCTGTTTCTCTCTCTCTGTCTCTTTGTTTCTCTCTCTCTCTCTTTCTGTCTCTCTGTTTCTCTCTCTTTCTGTCTCTGTTTCTCTGTCTCTCTGTTTCTCTCTGTTGCTCTCTCTCTGTCTCTTTGTTTCTCTGTCTCTCTGTCTCTCTGTCTCTCTGTCTCTCTGTTTCCCTCTCTGTCAGTTGTTCTGTCCTTCTGTCTCTCTGGGCTTCAGTCTTCTGCTGAAAATAAGAACATACAGGTGCAAAAGCAGCATTTCTTCTCTGCCTCCTGTAGTCTTCTCACTCCTCTATGTCCATCCTTTTGTTCTCTGCCCCCATACTCTGCTCTAGTCGTCTTTAAAGTGGAAGTTCAGGTGAAGCAGCAGGTCTCCTGGTCTCATTTTAAATCACGGCAGGGCATCAGAAATGGCATCTGGTCACAAAATGGAGAATCGTTGTGTGTGTGCGGTGGTGCTTGTGTACTTGCCTGTGTGTCATTAAGTGTACCTGTGTGTGAGCAGCTACTGTGTGTGTGTGTGTGTGTGTGTGTGTGTGTGTGTGTGTGTGTGTGTGTGTGTGTGTGTGTGTGTGTGTGTGAGTGACTGCACATTTGTTAGTGCATAGAGCTGTATCTGCCAGTCTCCTGATGCATCTCAGGAATTACTCATGCCAACACTGGAGCCATTTTAAACCTCCCTGCCAGCCTCTATAACCCAGCTCTCCCCGGCTCTCCCTGGCCTTCCCAAGCAGCCCCTATTATGACTCAGATACCTCAACCCTGTTTCACACTGTAACCCAGATGGCGTCATTCTAACGTGACAGTAGCCATCTAGAACTAATCTTAAAAAATGTAGATTTTGCTCATCTGCCTAACACTAGTTCCTTATTTTTGAAAATCACTGCACTCTCCGATGACTACTGTAGCTGTGGAACACTGGCCGACGCATTGGCTATTGGCTAGTATGCGGCAAACAATGCCCGATCTGATTAAGTTATATACTGCACCAAAGTTATATACTGCACCAAAGTTATATACTGCACCAAAGTTATATACTGCACCGAAGTTATATACTGCACCAAAGTTGCTATTTTCCGCTGCTGCAGAACTTACTGTACTAATCATGGCAGAACAGCAACCTCGCATTTTTTGGGGGGGCTAGTAATTTACTACAGTAGCTAGCTAGCTAGTTTGAGGAAGGAATATTTATCCAGCATTTGGTGTAATTGTTAGCATCTACCCAGTGTGGGTGAAAACGCGCTTTGGGGATTCAATTTTACTTCCTTACGTCATAAAATAAGTTTTACCAAAACAAATATGAGCCTTCATGTTCTGAATCATTCAGTGGGGTTTTTCTCTAACATATCATTAACATTATATAAAAAATTATAATAATCATCTGATATTAAGCAACTTTCTCGCAGCGTGTTGATGATTTTACATGTTGTGGTGGTCGTGTGCAAAGTTATTTAATAATGATAATTAAATAATGAACACACACAAATTACTCAAGAGGGAGCCAGAGATCAATATAGCCTCTTCCTGAGCCGCTTCCTCCCGCAGTTGCTGACAGATTCTGCAGTTGCCGTAAATAGCGGCTACACCAGCGGACGGGAACCTTTACCATTTGTAGTGCCAATTTATCTTTCAATTTATCTACCATTTCTACCGATCTGCATGCCAGTTACGGTTTTTCATTTGCACATTTTCATGGAACAGTTTCATTTAATTTATAATAGTCTTTGTATCTCAAAGTCATTGTCATGCGGTTCATCTGCATTCTGTATAAATGAAAATGATACAAATCTAAAAAAAAAAATATCCTGTTAAATGTATTTATTTTTTAAATACAAAACATTTACCCCCACGCTGCAGACACTGTATCGGTCCACTAATACAGGAGTTGTAAAGGCCCAGTGCACTACTTTTGTGGAAAAGCGCCCCCTACTTCCCGCGGCTATGGCTGCAGGCTATTTGTGCAAGGGATAAGAAGTAATAAGGTATGTTATAAAGTTTCCACTGAATCAGAGCATTACATTTTTCCCTTTCATGCCGAGTGGTTATCGAAAGGGAGAGAGCTCGAAATATTTTTCGAATACATTGAGGAACTATTGTCATTCTTAATTGATTCTAAAAACAGACTCTGTTTACTTTCTGTTTGAGGTGAAGAAAAACTTACTTTGAGAAGCTCCCCATCTCATTAGTGGTAGTGAGTTAAGACAATCATAAATACTATCAGACATCCCCAAATGTGCACATTTATAGGCCTACATTTGCGTACAGGCCAGGTAGCCTAGTGCCTTCCAGAAAGTATTCTCACCCCTTGAATTTTTCCACATTTTGTTGTTACAGACTGAATTCAAAATGGATTAAATATTTAAAAAAATATCACCCATCTACACACAATACCCCATAATGAGAAAATGAAAAGTATGTTAATTAGATATTAACATAGATATTAACATGCAGGTATATTGACACCCCTGAGTCAATATATGTTAGAATCACCTTTGGCAGTGAGTCAAAATTGTAACTAGGCCACTAAGGAACATTCAATGTCGTCTTGGTAGGCAACTCTAGTGTACATTTAGCATTTTGTTTTAAGTTATTGTCCTGCTGAAAGCTGAATTAGTCTCACATGGTCTGTTGGAAATTCACACAATTAAAGTATGAAACAATGAATGCACACGAAACGATGGGAGAGAGCGCATTCTGGAGAGAGACGTACCTTGTGCATCTTATCCACACTCCCCTTATTCTTGGACAGTGGCATCCCCGTGGCCTCCTCAATGGATTAGTCCACTGAGACGGACATAAATCAGACAGGGTTCTCCTTTGCCATGAAAAAAATATAGACATTTGCGACTGCTTGACCCAAACAATGTTGGTTGACCAACAGCCTATCGACCAAACAATCGTCCATTTGACTTAATGGGGTCAGTCCTACTTATCTTAACACACCTGTATGAATCACCACACACTTCCCTTTATTGTGTGAATCACAGCAAAAACACCCTTTTATTAACTACTGTACACCTTCCTGAAGAACCATGCTTTTAAGATCCCGAGCAAAGTCCACCTCCATAACCTCACACCTCTGAACGACCACACACCTTGCAGCATGAGCGCACACCTTCCTAGAATGGCCGCTCTTTGAGTGACCAGACACCTGTGTTTCTCTGCTTCCTCAGTGTGTGCCATTCTTCTCTACTCAGTATGTACGGGAGCATCCATCTCCCCCTCACTGCTGCCTGTCTGTGTGGAGAGCCTTCCTGGCGGCCAGCCTGAATCTGGTTCACTGTGGATAAAGAGCCTCTCCAGCTCTCCACACAGACAGGCAAAACAGTCCCTGCTTCTCCCTCACAGAGAGTGTAGAGCACCCTGAATGGGCCCAGTCACCAGCTAGGGGTAAAGGGAGGGGAACAGTTTGTGTGTGTGTGTGTGTGTGTGTGTGTGTGTGTGTGTGTGTGTGTGTGTGTGTGTGTGTGTGTTACACACAGAGAGACATAAAGAGATAAACATCTCCAGACTACAGTTAAACCCTTACACACAGAGAGATAAACATCTCCAGACTACAGTTAAACCCTTACACACAGAGAGATAAACATCTCCAGACTACAGTTAAACCCTTACACACAGAGAGACATAAAGAGATACACATCTCCAGACTACAGTTAAACCCTTACACACAGAGAGACATAAAGAGATACACATCTCCAGACTACAGTTAAACCCTTACACACAGAGAGACATAAAGAGATACACATCTCCAGACTACAGTTAAACCCTTACACACAGAGAGACATAAAGAGATACACGTCTCCAGACTACAGTTAAACCCTTACACACAGAGAGACATAAAGAGATACACATCTCCAGACTACAGTTAAACCCTTACACACAGAGAGACATAAAGAGATACACATCTCCAGTAAACATCTAGTAAAGCACAACAATAATAGAGCTACTATAGAGTAGAGAGTAGCACCGTAGATCACCATCAGTGTGTGGCCCCAGAGAGTCTTGGAGAGATTCTATCTTTTCTATGTTCCCTGTATTTCTAGACTGTTTTATGCCTGCAGAATTTCCAGGGCAGCAAACTAGCAACAAGCGGTCTGTCGAAGCCAAGATAACCTACATCAAACTATTTCAACTTAGGACTGATTACTTTTGGAATTTTTCTGTCCGTTCTGATTCGTAAAAAAAAAAAAAAAACAGCAAGCAATACAGATGTTTATGTTTGGAATAGATCTCAAGATTTGGAGAAACTTGTGGTGGGATTGATAGAAACAGAAACAGAAGCTACCGTAGATAAAGAGATATCAAAAATGGAATTCAGAAAAATAATTGTTTTGCACTGTATTTTCTCCTCCTTCTCATTGGTCCAGATGCCATCCATAGTTAGGTGGCGCTTCTGCTCTCTTATTGGCTGGAAGTTCCTGTTGCCTTTGCCTCTATTACATTACTGTGTCTTTAAGAGAGACCACTAATGACGTTAGCACTTCTGCTAGCTCTGGTGCGGAAGCCATAAAGACATTAAAAAGCATCCACTAACCAGGCACTCTGTTATTTTCATATCCACTAATTAACCCCTACGCATGGGGAGGGAGGTCTTCATGTGTTGTCAATCCCAACATCAGAGGACTGCATTTTGGCAGACTCTGTTGCTTTGTGCGTAGATGCAGTACATGGCATAAACACTTATTGTATTAGAGAGAGAGAGAGAGAGAGAGAGAGGGAGAGAGGGAGAGAGAGAGAGAGAGAGAGAGAGAGAGAGAGAGAGAGAGAGAGAGAGAGATAGAGAGATAGAGAGATAGAGATAGAGTCTATTTCTATGGTGGGGGTGTTGCTGTGTGTGAGTCACTAATACTAGAGAGGTGACACTTCCTATGCTTCCTATGCATGCGACCTGTGTGTGTGCAACAGGGTATGATAGTTCTGTGGCTGAGCCCTGGGGATGCAGGAGGGCAATTTGTCAGCAGGATCAATGATAGCAGGCCTGTCCGGATCCATTTCTCATTTTGGTTGTGACCGGTACCCACAGAACCAGACCCCTCCAGTCAGGGCAGTGTGAGGCAGTGACAGGTACCCACTACCCATAGGCCTACACTTTTAGAAAAAGGTTATTCCAAAATGGTTCTTCGGCTGTCCCCAGGAGAACCCTTTTTTAGTTCCAGGTAGAACCCTTCTGGGTTCCATGTAGGGAAAGGCTGTGACAGGTAACCACAAACCCAGTGGGGACAGAGGCAGCTAAGACAGGTTTAGGTAGGTAGTGACAGGTTTTCACAGCACCTGTGGACAGACAGGGACAGGTATGCACTGATATAGGCAGAGACCGACCTAAGATACTGAATATCTGAGGAGGAAGAGAGAGAGAGAGAGAGAGAGAGACAGACATGCATAGAGGCATATTTTGACTCTATTGTGCATCTCTTGGACTGGTAGTTTAATTTGCATGCTACAGATGAGGCATGTTTAGATAGGCCTCCTCCTCCCTGTGTTTTGTTGATTCTTCATTCGTCCAACCATCGCATTTGTTTTTAATTCATGAGTTGAGCCACTGGTGTTGAATTCAAACACTGGCCTAGAGGCTAGGGATAACGATACTGTGTGTGTGTGTGCGCGTGCAAGGCTGCTTTCGTGCAGACACACATTCCAAGGTCCACCAGTGCGTGTCACACTGTAGTTGGAGAGGTAGAGGCGTGAGACGACAGACAGAGACAGACATGAGAGAACGACAAGGCTTGAATATTGGGACCAGAAATGCAGGGAGATAACTGGGCCTTCATTTTGGGTAAGAATGGACAATTTGAAAGTTAATATGATCAAATAATTATGACAATTTCAATCTCTGTTAGAGCTGTTGGAATGTAACCTTAACAGTGGCTGTACTGCTTGAATATTCTGTTCCAAGTCATTTCAGTTGGCTCCAGTCTCTTTGGTCTGTGGAGGACTGAATGTGGAGAGCAATAAAGTTAGCTTCCCTTCTGAGTTCATGTTTTAATAGTCAGGTATCACGGCAAGTTACAGATCTATTGAAGCAGAATACTCTTGATTTGTGTTTGATGAGAAATGTTTCTCGGCTGTGAAGGCAATTATCTTATAAGCCATTCCCTGTTGTACTATTAAGGAAGGATCAGGCAGAAGTAGGTGCCAGGTTCCTCCCTACTCATTGGTTAAACTATGAGTTATTTTAGTTGATGATCCAGTGTATTGATTAAGACTGGCTAGTGTCAGAATTTAGACTGAGTACTAATGGTAGTGTCAGAATTTAGACTGAGTACTAATGGTAGTGTCAGAATTTAGACTGAGTACTAATGGTAGTGTCAGTATGAGAGTAGAGGGCCTTGACAGATCGATGAGCAACATAAAGGCATCCTTCTGCATTGGCATCCATCTGCATTGGCCATGAGGACCATTTGAGATGTACGAACGAATATTAGCCTTCACAGAGTGTTCTGCTGCTAAATAATAGATGAAAAGCTCACCTTTGATCCACTGTACCATAGATCTGGGCCTCTGTTCTGACGCTGGACAGCTTAACCTGGATCGAACTCTAAGAACACACACAGATGGACACACACACACACACACACATACATACATACAGACACGCGCACACACATGCACTATGTGTATACACAAACATTAATATGCTCAAGCTCACACACATAGAGTACCTGCATAGAGACACATTTTCATATAAACACTCATACACACACGGCCTCACAGCGGGGAGTTTCTGACTCACACACACGGCCTCACAGCGGGGAGTTTCTGACTTTTGCTCTTTGATGCTTGCTGGAGCTGACCGTGTGTGTGTGTGTGTCTGTGTGTCTGTGTGTCTGTGTGTCTGTGTGTCTGTGTGTCTGTGTGTGTGTGTGTGTCTGTGTGTGTGTGTGTGTGTGTGTGTGTGTGTGTGTGTGTGTGTGTGTGTGTGTGTGTGTGTGTGTGTGTTAACTGTTAACACTAAACTGTGTTTCTCCTCTGCTTTCTTCTCAGGATTGAAAAAGCGTACCAGGAAGGCCTTTGGGATACGGAAGAAAGAGAAGGACAATGACTCAACGTAGGTCTACCAGCCTTACTGTCACACACACACACACACACACACACACACACACACACACACACACACTCGTACATTCACGGCTGTCACCCAAAGATGATTCCACTGGCTGTGAAGGTTCCATTGAGGGAGTTGAGGGTCTGTTGACCATGGACGTTACGTTCCACCTGAGGAGCTCGACAGTTTGAGCCATAATGTCCGCTCATCCGAGGACAATTGCCTTGGCCAGCTATAGGCTGTGCCCATGCCTCTGTGAAACTGCCTGTAACTCTGGCTCCGAGGCTCAGCACTGATCAATCACCACCTGGACCCAATCTTTTCTCTAATGCTGTTTGGGATGTACCGATTCCCCTCACTTTGTTGTATAGTCATCAGTGCATGATAGCTTTTCATTTTGATTCATGACAGGTGGGTATGATCCTGTTGCTGTGTGTACGTGCATGGTATTACCCTGTACTACAACACTGTTTGTGCATGTGTGTGTGTATGTCATTGTTTGTGGGGGAAAGTTATCCCTTATACACTTTTCAAACTGATACATTTTTCCGCCAACTTTTTGCCGACCTTCTCTTACATAGGAAAGGTATTGCTGGCGACAAAGCCTCTACTTCTCTTACCGCCAACCGACCTAGTCATGATTGCTGTAAAGTTCTGCCTACGGCTTTAGTATAAAATGGAGCTGTAATGCTGTGGCGATGTTGGTACACATTACGCTCTTAAGCTATTGATGGTTGCTAGGCAGCGGTCGTTACTACCATCATCCAGGCAGTTGTAAACTTTGCAAGGCATGTCACTTCACCTGTCTCTTCGCATAGCCTACCACATGTCACTTCACCTGTCTCTTCACACAGCCTACCGCATGTCACTTCACCCGTCTCTTCACACAGCCTACCACATGTCACTTCACCCATCTCTTCACACAGCCTACCGCATGTCACTTCACCCGTCTCTTCGCATAGCCTACCACATGTCACTTCACCCGTCTCTTCGCATAGCCTACCACATGTCACTTCACCCATCTCTTCACACAGCCTACCGCATGTCACTTCACCCGTCTCTTCACACAGCCTACCACATGTCACTTCACCCATCTCTTCACACAGCCTACCGCATGTCACTTCACCCTTCTCTTCACACAGCCTACCACATGTCACTTCACCCATCTCTTCACACAGCCTACCGTATGTCACTTCACCCGTCTCTTCACACAGCCTACCACATGTCACTTCACCTGTCTCTTCACACAGCCAACCACATGTCACTTCACCTGTCTCTTCACACAGCCTACCACATGTCACTTCACCCTTCTCTTCACACAGCCTACCGTATGTCACTTCACCCGTCTCTTCACACAGCCTACCACATGTCACTTCACCTGTCTCTTCACACAGCCAACCACATGTCACTTCACCTGTCTCTTCACACAGCCTACCACATGTCACTTCACCTGTCTCTTCACACAGCCTACCACATGTCACTTCACCTGTCTCTTCACACAGCCTACCACATGTCACTTCACCTGTCTCTTCACACATAAAGAATTACTGCGGGAATAAATATCACTGATTGACGAAAATATTTGAATGAAGTAGGCTAATGCAATTGATGCCCATGATTAATTACTGAAACTCCCAAAGTCATCCAATTGTTATAATACATTTGAAGCATTAAGCCTAACCTGTGTGTGTTCAACTAAATCAATCAATGTCCGATTTTCATTTTCACTGAATCCCTTTTTGAATATTGGTTAGGGTACAACTAGACTGTGGAAATGTTAGCTAAGTTGAAGGGAGTGCTGCTCATGGTCATCTTGCCTAGTTTATTAGCACTGATTAGACAATTTCGCCAGGCCTACTCCTGACCAAAAGCCTGTGACTTTTCTTAAGCAATCAATGTGATTTTGTTTCGTTGAATCTCCGTCTGTATATTTGGTTCATTCTCCGGCCAAGTAAATAAGTGGAGGTGGTGTTAGCACATCTAGCTCGTCTATCGCTGATCAGAAACATTTAGCATGTAAACATTTTTTAAAAAATGTAGCATAAATCAAATGTAGGCCTGTTATTTTGCTCCATCGCCTAGGCAACTCCAAAAGCCCACGGATGTTGTTTTCTAACAGTATCATAATGAAGATACTCTCAATTTAAGTATGATCCCACGCTTGCTCCGTAACAAAGTGGAGTGAGGGTAGAAAGGCCTTGGGCTCTGTTTCAAAACACAAAGTGCATTCGGAAAGTATTCAGACCCCTTCACGTTTTCTAAATTGTGTTAGGTTACAGCCTTATTTTTTTTCTTCTCATCAATCTACACACAATACCCCATAATGACAAAGCAAAAACAGGTTTTTAGACATTTTTGAAAATGTATAAAAAAATATATATATATTACATAATTATTCAGACCCTTTACTCTTTACTCTGTTCAACATTGTTGAAGCACCTTTGGCAGCGATTACAGCCTCCAGTCTTCCTGGGTATGATGCTACAAGTTTGGCACACTTGTATTTGGGGAGTTTTTCCCATTCCTCTCTGCAGATCCTCTCAAGTTCTGTCAGGTTGGATGTTTTTCAGGTCTCTCCAGACATGTTCGTTCGGTTCAAGTCCGGGCATTCAGAGACTTGTCCCAACACCACTCCTGCGTTGTCCTGTTGGAAGGTGAACCTTGGCCCCAGTCTTGAGTTCTTGAGATCTCTGGAACAGGTTTTCATCAAGGATCTCTATGTACTTTGCTCTGTTCATCTTTCCCTTGGTCCCGACTAGTTTCCCAGTTCCTGCCGCAGAAAAACATCCCCACAGCATGATACTGCCACCACCATGATTCACCGTAGGGATGGTATTGGCCAGGTGATGAGCAGTGCCTGGTTTCCTCCAGGCGTGATGCTTGGCCTTCAGGCCAAAGAGTTCAATCTTGGTTTCATTAGACCAGAGAATCTTGTTTCTCATGTTCTGAGAGTCATTTAGGCGCCTTTTGGCAAACTCATGTGCCTTTTACTGAGGAGTGGCTTCCCTCTGGCCACCCTACCATAAAGGCCTGATTGGTGGAGTGCTGCAGTTGGTTGTCCTTCTGGAAGACTCTCCCGTCTCCACAGAGGAACTCTGAAGCTCTGTCAGAGCTTTCTCTGGTTCTTGATCACCTCCCTGACCAGGGCCCTTCTCCCCCGATTGCTGAGCTTGGCTAGTCTTGGTGGTTCCAAACTTCTTCCATTTAAGAATGATGGAGGCCACTGTGTTCTTGGGGACGTTCAATGCTGCAGACATTTTTTTGGTGCCCTTCGCCAGATCTGTACCTGGACACAATCCTGTCTCAGTGCTCTACGGACAATTCCTTCAACCTCATGGCCTGGTTTTTGCTTTGACATGCACTGTAAACTGTGGGACCTTATATAGACAGGTGTGCGCCATTCCAAATCATGTCCAATCAATTGAGTTTACCACAGGTGGACTCCAATCAGGTTGTCGAAACATCTCACAGATGATCAATGGAAACAGCAACACCTCCTCCTCGTTGATACTCAACACTGGGGCCCCACAAGGGTGCATACTCAGCCCCCTCCTTGTTCACCCATGACTGCGTGGCCAAGCACGCCTCCTACTCAATTATCAACGACACAACAGTAGTGGGCTTGATTACCAACAACGATGAGACAGCCTACAGGGAGGAGGTGAGGGCTCTGGGAGTGTGGTGCCAGGAAAACAACCTCTAACTCAACGTCAACAAAACTAAGCAGATGATGGTGGACTTCAGGAAACAGCAGAGGGAGCACCCCCCCTATCCACATCGACAGGACCGCAGTGGAGAAGGTGGAAAGCTTCAAGTTCCTCGGCGTACACATCACTGACAAACTGCAATGGTCCACCCACACAGACAACGCCTCCTCAACCTTAGAGCATCCTGTCAGGCTGCATCACCGCCTGGTACGGCAACTGCACCGCCCACAACCGCAAAGCTCTCCAGAGGGTGGTGCGGTCTGCCCAACTCATTACTGGGGGCAAACTTCCCGCCCTCCTGGACACCTACAGCACCTGTTGCCACAGGAAGGCCAAAAAGATCATCAAAGACATCAACCACCCGAGCCACTGCCTGTTCACCCCGCTATCATCCAGAAGGCGAGGTCAGTACAGGTGCATCAAAGCTGGGACAGAGAGACTGAAAAACTGCTTCTATCTCCAGGCCATCAGACTGTTAAACAGCCATCACTAGCACACCAGAGGTGCCTGCCTATAGACACTGATTAGAAATCACAGACCACTTTAAGGAACAGAACACCAGCCACTTTAATAATGTATCTGTATCTGCATCACTCATCTCTATGTATAAACTGCACTCTACACTATTCTACGGTATCTTAGTCACTCTAATTGTGTGTACATATTGCATCACCCATCTACTGTATTGTACTCTATACTACGCCAACGACTGCTAAACAGCCATCACTAGCACATCAGAGACTGCTGCCTACAGACATAGATTAGAAAACACCGGCCACTTTAAGGAAATGAAACACTAGTCACTTTAATAATGTTTCCATATCTTGCACTACTCATCTCATATGTATATACTGTATCGCCCATCTCATATGTATATACTGTATCACCCATCTCATATGTATATACTGTATCACCCATCTCTATGTATATACTGTATCACCCATCTCATATGTATATACTGTATCACCCATCTCATATGTATATACTGTATCGCCCATCTCATATGTATATACTGTATCACCCATCTCATATGTATATACTGTATCACCCATCTCATATGTATATACTGTATCACCCATCTCATATGTATATACTGTATCACCCATCTCATATGTATATACTGTATCGCCCATCTCATATGTATATACTGTATCACCCATCTCATATGTATATACTGTATCACCCATCTCTATGTATATACTGTATCACCCATCTCATATGTATATACTGTATCACCCATCTCATATGTATATACTGTATCACCCATCTCTATGTTTATACTGTATCGCCCATCTCATATGTATATACTGTATCGCCCATCTCATATGTATATACTGTATCGCCCATCTCATATGTATATACTGTATCGCCCATCTCATATGTATATACTGTATCACCCATCTCTATGTATATACTGTATCACCCATCTCATATGTATATACTGTATCACCCATCTCATATGTATATACTGTATCACCCATCTCATATGTATATACTGTATTGTACTCTATACTACTCCACTGACTGTTAAACAGCCATCTCTAACACATCAGAGGCTGCTGCCTACAGACATAGATTAGAAAACACCGGCCACTTTAAGGAAATGAAACACTAGTCACTTTAATAATGTTTCCGTATCTTGCACTACTCATCTCATATGTTTAAACTGTACGCTATACTATTCTTCAGTATCTTAGTCACTTAATCCTGTTTATATACTGCATCACCAATCTCTTATGTGTTATACTGCATACTATACAGCTACTATACCACTGTATCTTAGTCCAATGCCACCATGATATTTATGTATATATTCTCAATCCATTCCTTACTTAGATTTATGTGTGTTTGGGTATATGTTGTGAAACTGTTAGACATTACTTGTTAGATATTACTGCACTGTCGGAGCTAGAAGCACAAGCATTTCGCTTCACTCGCAATAACATCTGCTAACCACGTGTATGTGACCAATAAAGTTTGATTTGATTTGATTTGAACAGGATGCACCTGAGTTCAATTTCGAGTCTCAATGCAAAGGGCCTGAATACTTATGTAAATATATTTTTGCTTAGTCATTATGGGGTATTGTGTGTAAATTGATTTAATACATTTTTTAATAAGCCTGTAACGTAACAAAATGAAAATTACTTTCTGAATGTATTGTATAATTCTTGACCAAAAGTATGTGGACACCTGCTTGTCGAACATCTTGTTCCAAAATCCTGGGCATTAATATGGAGTTGATCCCCCCTTTGCTGCTATAACAGCCTCCACTCTTCTGGGAAAGCTTTCCACACCTTTGGAACATTACTGCGGGGACTTGCTTTCATTCAACCACAAGAGCATTAGTGAGGTCAGGGACTGAGGGACTGATGCATTCCAATGCATCCCAAAGGTGTTTCGATGGGGTTGAGGTCAGGGCTCAGTGCATGCCAGTCAGGTTCTTCCACACCAATCTCGACAAGCCATTTATATATGGTTGAAACAGGAAAGTTTGTTGACACAAAATTGGAAGCACACAATCGTCTAGAATGTCATTGTATGCTGTAGCTTTAAGATTTCCCTTCACTGTAACTTAGAGGCCTAGCCCGAACACAGCCCCAGAACCATTATTCCTCCTCCACCAAACTTTACAGTTGGCACTATGCGTTGGGGCAGGTAGCGTCCTCCTGGCATCCGCCAAACCCAGATTCGTCCGTCGGACTGCCAGATGGTGAAGCGTGATTCATCACCCCAGAAAACTACTGCTAATGTTTGTCTATAGACATTGCATGGCTGTGTGCTCAATTTCATACACCTGTCAGCAAGGGGTGTGGCTGAAATAGCCAAATCAACTCATTTGAAGGGGTGTCCACATACCTTTGTATATATAGTGTAACTTTTTGTATATGACAGCGGTTCCACACGTTGCAAGTTGTGTGGGAAAAAAATATATTAAATTTTATTCTTAGCCTTCTATAAAATATATGTGTGTTGACAGTGATCAAGGTAGTGTGTGTGTCTTGTCTGTTTAATGAACAAAATAACTGTTGGTGTCATGAAAATATGCCATTCTATTATTTTGAAAATACTTATTTTGAAAGAAATATGGCAGATTTCTTTTGCCGTAAAGTCTGCCTGTAAGGAGTATTAGAAAGCCCCTACAGACTGGGGTTTTCCAGTGACCTGCTTTGCTAATTTGCAGGAGAAAATATGGAGAGTGGATTTCAAGATCCTTACTCTCTCTTTGCTCCCTCATCTCCCTCCCTTTTTTCTCTTTCATTCTATTTCTTTCCCAGGGGGTCTCCTGACAGAGAAGGGGGTGTAAGTATCACAAAATCTTTTACCTTATGGATTAATCGGTGAACTTGTTCAGCTGTGAAATAGTTCACAATTATTGAATTGTGTTGTCAATAAAGATGCTTAATAATGTCATTGCTGGAAGGGGAAGACATGATTGCCTATTTTACAAGCTCCGTGAAATACTGTCGTTTTAAGACTGGCTTATTCCTTTAGGTGAATCAGCCCTTCAACATTGGTGCCCCTTTTTTATAGACTCTAGAATCAAATGAAATGAGGCTATTGCATTGTTGAACTTAACTGTTTTGTGAGGTATTGAATTTCCTTACATTATTTGATTTGTATTGTATTTGTATTCTCTGTATTATGGACTCGACTGTCATCACCCAGGATCCCCAAGAGACTGAATCGGTATTGAACACTATTGGAGTCCCTTCTAGTGTTTAATATTTAGTTACTATAGACTGTAATCTACTAGGCTCTATTAGAACTTAGGTACTCCTTAGGTGCATAGTTACTACTTTGGTTCATAGTTCCTGTATCGGTAACATTGAGTAGTCAATCACTTAGCGTAGTAAGGCACGTGTTGAGTAATCAGGATCGTGATTGGTGGAATTGATTGTGATCTTATCGTTCTATTTTCAGTCACAGAAGAAGGCCAATGGGGCGGCTGTCAATGGATTCTCTGGAGAGATTGACTGGGACAGATATGTACGGAACCAGCATTCTTCCTTTGAACAAGCTCATATAAAAACAAATCTATGATTATGTTACTGGCATACTGTTACTGGCCTACTGTCGTTCTTAAAGATTCTGAGGGTATGTCAATGTAGCATCAGTCGGTTGACTGTCAATTCCAATTCAATTCAATCAATTCATGAAGTAAACTGAATTGACTGAATTTAAATGGAATTGAGCCCAACCCTGATAGCATGTTGTAAATAGAGTGTGTGATGTTGGTGTGTCTGTTGCTTGTGTGTTTCAGAACACCCCTACGGTGGACGATGAAGGTTACAGTCTCAGGCCAGACGAGGAGGAGGGGCCAGGATCAGATATCCTTTATTATCTAGCTACACCCTAATGGAGCTAGATATGAACTATTTCAGACTACATAATGCACCTGTAGGACTATAGTTCTACCAAATCACAGATTACTTATAGTTCGTATGTCACAACATGAGCACTGTATATAGAGTCTGTATCTGACTGACTGACTGTTGAACTGACTGACTCAATGACTGACTTAGTGAACGACTGTCTGTCTAGATCAGAATCGTTCTGTATTTAGCCCGCCACAGAACAGCCTATCGGTACAAATTAACAGGGAGACATTTGAGCATCATCTCATCTCAAGTCAATAACAAACAGGACAGCCGGGAAATAATTGAGTATCACTTCGACTCAATAACAGCTAACAGAATACGGCCTGGAACAACTATATATTGGGTTAGACTGATATTGCTGGCTTTCCGGGAACCCGCTGTTCTGTGAGGAACAGTCTCCTGATTAGAAGCTGTTGTATGCTGTAGTATCTAGTATTTGGTAGAGTTGTAGATATAGAAACATTCTGGAGTACAGAGTTTCCCCTGGTACAGATCTAGGGTCAGCTTCTCCTCCTCCAATCCTAACCGTTACCAGTAGTGGAGAAAATGCTAAATCGCCTAGGGGCAATGTAAACCTACTCCCAGAAATACAATGCAAATGACCTATGACCTTCAGCAGTTAAACCATTACTGTCTTTAACGGCAACCCACCTGGCCACAAACCACCCAAGGAACACTTCTTCTCCTCCAGCGAGTCGGAGGGAGAGGAGGACCACCGGAAAAAGTTTAAGATCAAGATCAAACCGTTACCAGCAGAAAGTGCCAACTGTTTGGCCCCCTCAGTAGATGAACTCAAAGCCTCCATAGGCAACATAGCTCTGTCTCCTTCTCCTCTGGTGAGTCCCTCCCTCTGCCATCACTACTCTGCCCTCACTGGAGCCATGGTGTCATTTCCTCTTCCTGTTACTGTATAGTGTATTCTAGAATGTGTTTGAATTGTTGTATCTGTTTCCTGTTCTGTTCCTCATTAGGAAATTCATTTTTTTTGTGTGTTTCTCTGTCGCATTGCATGTGTTTTCTTCTCATTAACCCACGTATATGCCTGTCTGTGAGTGAATGATAGTATCTCAGAGGTTTATTCCATCCATGCTCCTGTAGTGACAGTTAGCCAGGGAGACACTGGGGTTTGCTTACCCTCTACTACATAATACATTGCTAATGCCAGGGAAGTTGGGGAGAGAAATGGTGGCTGGTAGGTCTTCAGCATTCTGCTGTGACCTCAGTGGACTACCAAGGCAGAGTTTAACCCAAGGCAGATGTCTCTAAGTAGCCCACAGAAATCAACGGACACTGTGTTATTGAGTCCCATCCTGCCCTTTTAAACTGGAGAGAGAGTTCCCACACCACAATGACAACAACTTCATGAGATTCAAACCTACTCAAATTAAAAACCTCACTTAAAACCTCAAATGAGAGGGGAGTGAGAGGGAGAGGTGTTGAAGGAGTTTCTCTTTGGGATGGGGCCCCTCCCCTCCAACACCCTCCACACCCGTCAACCCTCCTCTAGTGTCATACCTGGTGTAAATAATTCAGCCTATGAAGTGGGTATTCACAGTGAGGCAGTGATGTATGCTGTATGTACGTGAGGACAGTCTCTGGTCATATGAGAACCTTACAGACTCAATAATTAATACATCCACTGGCTGTAGAGCCGCTAGCTAGCCGTTAGCTCACTAACCTGGTTTGAGATGATAAGAACCATGTGAATTAAATCCCAATGAATGTACAGTGTATGACCAGGTCAGGAGAGACCTTCAATGTAGGATTCAACACCAGGTCTTTCAAGGCCTTTAGTATAGAGATGTATCCTCAAGCAACGGTTCTAACTCCCATGTCTGAATAGAAAGCAGTGCCATCTCTGTCCTATACTCTCCAGATTAAGTATATGCCAATTAGCATCTCCTCCATTTAGGAAAACCTCTCCAGTCTGTCCAGAGTGCTGGAACTTCTGCCTTTTTCCTCAGTCATGAATTAAACATGAGTCACATGGTGGACCCTTGCTCTCCATTGCAACTGTGTGCTTACCCAGGTAGCCCTGGCAATGGTTACCAGGACATTGGCTAAGGAGAGCTGAGATAGGGAGCAAAGGTTAACAGGCTAAATCGAACAACGAGGTTCTTTCCACATTTCTTTCTCTCCCTCCCTCTCTCTCCTGCATTCTCTCTCTCTCTCCTTCTCCCTTCGCCTCTCTCTCTCTCTTTCTCCCTCCCTCTCTCTCCCTCCTCTCTCTTTCTCCTTCCCTCCCTCCCTCCCTCTCTCTCTCTCTCCTTCTCCCTTCGCCTCTCTCTCTCTCTCTCTCTCTCTCCCTCTCTCCCTCCCTCCCTCCCGCATTCTCTCTCTCTCCTTCTCCCTTCGCCTCTCTCTCTCTCTCTCTCTCTCTCCCTCTCTCCCTCCCTCCCTCCCGCATTCTCTCTCTCTCCTTCTCCCTTCGCCTCTCTCTCTTCCTCCCTCTCTCTCTCCCTCCCTCCCTCTTTCTCTCCCTTGACCTCGATCTCTCTGTATTAAAGTTGAATGTGTTGTTCTTGGAGGTTGATGGCTGTTGAGAATACAGAAAGGGAGACAGAGCAAGACAGTATGTGTGAGAGCAGATTCACCTTCAATGGGCATTTCTTGTACTCAACAACTATCCCTATTGATTAAACATCCAGCCAATCATCAGATCAAAGTCGCTTATCAATATACCGTAGATGGATGAATGAATGGGCATGGAAAGTGAAATGGATAAACAGATTGGTAGATAGTGGATGCTCTCTCCGTGGAGCTTACGTAAAGCAGAGTAGAAAACTATTGACATGATGTGCGTTTGTTTGGTCAGTCAATATTCACCTCCATAATTCCTGCTATCAACGCTTTCAG
Organism: Thymallus thymallus; assembly: GCA_023634145.1. Taxonomy (NCBI): domain Eukaryota; kingdom Metazoa; phylum Chordata; class Actinopteri; order Salmoniformes; family Salmonidae; genus Thymallus; species Thymallus thymallus. Next base: position 3,430,531 of record CM042392.1, on the reverse strand, counting down.
TAATTGTGGATTATGTGTTCTAACATAGTATCCCCTCTCCCCTCTTCTCCCCTCCTCTCCCCTCCTCTCCCCTCTTCTCCCCTCCTCTGTCCTCCTCTGTCCTCCTCTCCCCTCTTCTCCCCTCTTCTCCCCTCTTCTCCCCTCTTCTCCCCTCCTCTCCCCTCTTCTCCCCTCTTCTCCCCTCCTCTCCCCTCTTCTCCCCTCCTCTCCCCTCCTCTGTCCTCCTCTGTCCTCCTCTCCCCTCTTCTCCCCTCTTCTCCCCTCCTCTCCCCTCTTCTCCCCTCTTCTCCCCTCTTCTCCCCTCTTCTCCCCTCCTCTCCCCTCTTCTCCCCTCTTCTCCCCTCCTCTCCCCTCTTCTCCCCTCTTCTCCCCTCCTCTCCCCTCTTCTCCCCTCTTCTCCCCTCCTCTCCCCTCTTCTCCCCTCCTCTCCCCTCTTCTCCCCTCCTCTGTCCTCCTCTCCCCTCTTCTCCCCTCCTCTCCCCTCTTCTCCCCTCTTCTCCCCTCCTCTCCCCTCTTCTCCCCTCCTCTGTCCTCCTTCCCTCTGACCTTTCTCTCTACCACCTCCTTCATGATGCTAACCTCTATAGAGGAGTAGTCCGGTAAGCCTGTTCTTGGCATGTCGTTTTTCTGTTTTTTTTTGCTCTCCTTTTTCCTCTCTCTCTGTCTCTCTGTTAGCATGCGTTGCACACTTGCGTGACAGTTTTCTCCCTTTCTGTTTGTGAGTCAACATACTGACTTTTCTCTCTGTCTGGTGGGTGTCCGTTGTAATAGAGTAAGAGAAATATGCAACACAACACACTCAGGTGTTCTGGTGAACCAGGATTTGTGGCGAACCGGTTGCTCTGAATGAAAACTAACGGTTGTGGGATTTGAGACTACCAAAGTACCAGCACGAAGACAGCTGCTGTATAGTGACCGTCGCTAAGAAGGAAATCGGGTTGCTTTCTCTCATAATATCCATGTACCTTTTGGCTAGCGGCTAAAACACAACAGCTCAGCAGATTATGTGTGCGCGCGTGTGCGGGGGGTGTGTGTGTGAGTATGCACTTTTATTTTATTTCCTCTGAGTAAGGTCCCCTGAATCGGATTGAATTGAGGCTGTAGCAGTCAGTCAGTTGCATTCCACACAAGCAGAATTATGGGAAGAATTACACGGGAAATGGAGATAATGCAGATATAAAATGGAGATAATGCATATATAAAATGGAGATAATGCATATATAAAATGGAGATAATGCATATATAAAATGGAGATGATGCAGATATAAAATGGAGATAATGCATATAAAATGGAGATGATGCGGATATAAAATGGAGATAATGCAGCTATAAAATGGAGATAATGCATATATAAAATGGAGATGATGCGGATATAAAATGGAGATAATGTAGATATAAAATGGAGATAATGCAGATATAAAATGGAGATAATGCAGATATAAAATGGAGATGATGTAGATATAAAATGGAGATAATGCATAAATAAAATGGAGATAATGCAGATATATAAGGGAGATTAAGAGAGGAGGAGAAAAGGATACAGCTGAATGAAGCCACACCAGGTCCACAGAAGAGTAGAGAGGACAGGTTCAATTGGATCAGTCATTATGGGCTGTGGATGACTGTGAATTCTCTCTCAACATATTGACATACACACCTATGCATGATCACACACCCACGAATGAATCATCACACTCGCTCGCGCTTGTGAACGAGTCATCCGTGCTCCTCTTAAGCCCTTCTCAGCTCTCTGCTTTCTACTCCATTATGCATGGTTGATCTCAAGAGCATCACAACGATAATGTGTCATGGGTAAATTGGGACTGACTGACTGATCTACACATAATAATAAATAGTTATTTATGATAAGGTAAGGTGATTTGTAGATCAGTCAGTCGGCGGACATTGTCTCACGTCATATAGCATCACTTCTACGTGAAGCTCATCCCTCAACTGATGTTGTTGGCATCCCTTCCTTATGTTTCATATGGATTGATTTGAAACGGGTTCAGCCAGCAAGCAGACACTAGATAGCTAACGTGCTAGCTAGCAAATTTTCGTGCACATTTCAAATACCGATTTTACCACCACAAAAACATACGCTAGATGTAGAATTGGGCAGTGAAGACTTTCCAAAATGAGTTACAGATTTATAGTAACACCCTTTAAAGATAAAGGGTGTTCAGTGGACATTTTCAAATGTTAGGACAGCATATTGTAGCCAAAATTCTTTTTAGCTTTCACCTTTATTTAACTAGGCAAGTCAGTTAAGAACAAATTCTTATTTACAATGACAGCCTACCTACAGAGTCAGCCATAATAGTAACGCCCCTGGAGCAAATTAGGGTTAAGTGTTTTGCTCAAGGACACATCGACAGGTTTTTCCCATTGTCGGCTTGGGTATTCGAAGCCAGCAACCTTTCGGTTACTGGCCCAACGATCTAACCTCTGGGCATCTCTATGTGACTGACAGGATATGTGCTTAGAGAGAACTCTAGGTAACTCTAAATTGTATTTGTGTTTGGTCCCCAATTAGAGGCAGCTGCTATGCGTTGTCTCTAATTGGGGATCCTATATAAGGTGCTTGCCTTCCCACCTGTGTTGTGGGTTATTATTTGTAGTGGTTCTTAGAAGTACCATCGCGTTACGATTGCTGTATCGTTTGTTGTTTGGTTCACTTAAATAAATATGTCGAACTACTACCGCTCTGCGCCTTGTGTCCAACCACCCAGCCGTGACAGAATAACCCACCACAATAGGACAAAGCAGTGGCAGACTTTTGGTGAACTCTTCCAAGACTGTAAGTTGGTTCCTGAGGAAGAGTACCCCCAGGTCCGTGAAGAGGATTCAGGGCAGTGGTGACGCCGACAGGCTCCACGTCGGTGCTCAAAGAGGAAGACCCAGCAAACAGCCCGGGGCGGGGCTATGGGGATGGTCAGGGAGGCCAGGAGACCAACCAGTGCCACTACCCTTGTGTGGGTTCGAGGAGGAGTTCTTACAGGGAGCGGCGGATAAGGACGAGGAGGAGTTCCTGACACAATTCTTTGGGGCGGTATTGGAAGAGCTCGATCAGCCATGGGAGGAGAGGACGACGAGTCGTCGGACGAGGACAGTTTTTAGGACCGCAGGAGGATGTGGAACGAGGGGCTGTCGAGCCCCAGGTCAGAGTCCCCTGTGCCGGTACCCAGCCCGGTATGTCCACGCCGGCTCCCCGCACCAGGCCTCCAGTGCGTGTTCTCAGCCCGGTACCTCCTGTGCCGGCTCCCCGCACCAGGCCTCCAGTGCGTGTTCTCAGCCCGGTACCTCCTGTGTCGGCTCCCCGCACCAGGGCTCCTGTGCCTGTCCCCAGCCCAGAGCTCCCAGTGCCGGTCCCCATCCCGGTACCTCCTGTGTCGGCTCCCCGCACCAGGGCTCCTGTGCCTGTTCCCAGCCCATAGCCCTCAGTGCCGGTTCCCTGCTCCGTACCTCCAGTGCCGACTCCCCGCACCAGGGCTCCTGTGCCGGTCCCCAGCCCAGATCCCCCAGTGCCGGTCCCCAGCCCGGTACCTCCTGTGCCGGCTCCCCGGACCAGGGTTCCTGTGCCTGTTCCCAGCCCAGAGCCCCCATTGCCGGTCCCCAGATCGGTACTTCCAGTACCAGCCTCCGTCCGACCTGGTGCCACATCCTGATCCGGGGCTGAAACCTCAGCCGACACCACACTAAACCCCCCCCCCTCCCCCCCCCTTGGGTGTTCCTGGTCTTGCGGCCCGGAGTACGCGCCTGGGGGGTGGTACTGTTAAAGCATATTCAGGCTGTGGCTCATGCACTCTTAATACTGTTTATACAGCATCAGTCACCAGTCGTAAATCACTGAATATTTGAACAGTTCTTACTAGCACTGCTAATGATGGCGCCACAGGCCTATAAAAATATTGCAGCGCTCCACTTGACCTGTCATTGCTCCAATCACACAGCGGAATGACTATGCTGACTTTCCATTACAGCCATTAATGGTGATGACTCTGGTTGGGCCTTTTGGAGAAGTAGGCTGCTGGTTGTAACTGACTGAGTGTAACTGTTGTGTTGTGAGTGAATCTGTTCTGTTGGGAGTGTAACTGTTGCTTTGTTAGTGTAACTGTTGTGAATGTAACTGTAATATGTTGGAGAAATGTGCTTTACTGATTCATCACTCTCTGACCAGGTATCTCTCCTCTCTTCCTTTTTGCTGGTCATAGAGACGTAGCCCGGTAAGTGTCCCTCCATTCCGTGTCTGTCCCTGTGGCCTGGGGTAAATTACAAACGCTTTTTCTCCCTCTGCTTCCTGTAGCCTGCTGGAGGAGTGGAGGGCAGAGGGTTGACGTGGAGTTGACAGTTGAAACAGATCAGGAAAATATGGCTAATTTGCTACAGTATGGTCCCTGTTGTACTAGGCTTTTATGTCCCTGCGTGAATCTGGATAGTCTTTCCTTGATTCCTCGTATCCTCTGTCTTCACCTCCTTCTTGCTTCCTTCTGATATATTGCGAAGGAGGTGGGTAGAAGGGAAGAGGCGACGCAAGAAATTGAGAAAGGGCGTTTGAGATTCACCCCATCTGTCGACAGCTGGACCCTTTAATCTCACTTCAGCCCCACCTTCTAGTGAATCCTCTGCTTCTCTCTCCCTCTCTCTCTCTCCTTCCATCTCGCATGGTCCCTCCTTCCTTCTTCCTCTATTTTCCTTTTTATCTTGTCTCATTGAGAGTTATTTCATGCACTGTATTCTCACTGAAAAGCAGCTCTCTGTATTGGTCTCTCTCTTTCTCTCCTTTTCTCTCTGTCTTTCACTTTACCTCTGATTTCTGTCTCTCTCTCCATGTTTCTGTATCTATCTCTCTCATTATATGGTCTCATCTGTATCCTATATCTGTCCCTCTCAATTTTGTGCAGGGTATATAATGTCTTGGGCTTACATGAGGCTTTAAAGACCTACTCTTTCAGTCTGTCTCTGACAGTTTTCTGTGCCCACTGAACTCACACTATGTACTGAGTGTACATAACATTATGAACACCTGCTCTTTCCATGACATACACTGACCAGGTAAATCCAGGTGAAAGCTATGATCCCTTATTGATTGTCACCTGTTAATTCCACTTCAATCAGTGTAGATGAAGGGGAGGAGACAGGTTAAAGAAGGATTTTTAAGCCTGGAGACAATTGAGACATGGATTGTTTATGTGTGCCATTTAGAGGGTGAATTGGCCAGACAATAGATTAGAAGTGTCTTTGAACGGGCTATGGTAGTACAATAGGTGCCAGGCGCACCGGTTTGTGTCAAGGACAGCAACACTGTTGGATTTTTCACTCTCAACAGTTTCCTGTGTATATCAGGAATGGTCCACCACCCAAAGGACATCCAGCCAACTTGACACAACTGTGGGAAGCATTGGAGTCAACATGGGCCAGCATCCCTGTGGAACACTTTAGACACCTTGTAGAGTCCATGCTTGACGAAAGGGAGGATACAACTCAATATTAGGAAGGTGTTCTTAATGTTTTGTACACTCAGTGTATATTAGCTTGTCTATACATCCTAATGGCCATTATAAAGTAGATATTATTTGTATTAATGTACATAACTGTATTTTTATTTCACTCTGCAATAAGTACACCTTTTCCAGAAATATATTGTTATATAATCCACTCACGATTCAGACCGTGCATCTCAACACAATGTCATCTCTAATGTCCTTAGGCCACTAGCTCGTAGATTGTTCCACAGTATTTCTGTGTGAGGTAGAGAGATCAGGCCTAGTGGATCTCCACTTCCCTGTGGAGACAGTTGCTAAGTCAGCCCAGCCAATGCTCTCATCCGATTAGCTCATTCTAAGGCTATAGAGACCATTTTCTGACCTTCGCTAGTGGACAGGCTCCCTCCTGGAAATACTGCATGTGCACATTACCACGGTGTGACTCATGGGTTTTTAAACCCATTTGAGTGTGAAATGTAATGTGATATGTTCTGTCTTTTTCAAATGTATGTGTTTTTATTATAGGGGTTGATGACAAAGGACTCTAGTAAGTATCTAAGATGTCTCCTCCTGTTTTGTTGTTTAAAGATAAATGCTTCAGTTGAAAAGCCAAGTCACTGATTAGTTTCAATGTGTTTTAGTGTGTATGATGAGTCAGTTGAGGTGAACGACTGTGAATGAATCTCTCCTCAGGTGAAGAGATACAGGTAGCTCGGCCAAGACGTCCCGCACCCATTGAGGTCCCCACATTAGCAGCCCCGGTGCTACAAATCCCCAGGTACGTCCCTGTCTGTTGCCCACTGACCTGTCACAGACTCACCCCAGTGCTGTGGCTTTGTAGTCATGCACTGGTCTGTACATCCATAGTTTTACATTAACCTCTAATGACTTTCTGTCTCTATTGACAATCAACAATCACCGATTTAGTAACGTTATGTCGAAGGCTGATACATCCCCTTCCTTCCCTTACGACATGAATGCATCTCCTGTTGTAGCGTGCTGAGTGAGGTGACTGAAGCATTGTTTGTCTTAGTTTCTGTGCTGCTCTCCCTGTCTTATCTCCATCCATCTGCAGTAAGAAAGCCATTGTACCAGAGAATGCTACAGCCTACTAACCCTGTCTGTCTGTCCCTGTATATCTGCCTTCCAGAAGTAAGAGAGCCCCAGCAGTACCAGTACCAGAGAAGAAAGCAGCCCCAGGAACAGAGGACGCTACAGCCTTATTTGGGCCTCCGCTGGAGACAGCCTTCGGAGAGCAGAAAACTGAAGGTACAACTCTCTCCCACATCTGGCTGTCTCCGGGTTTTCTTTGATGTTTGATTGGGGTGTGAGTGTGTAGGTGTGTGTGTGTGTGTGTGTGTGTGTGTGTGTGTGTGTGTGTGTGTGTGTGTGTGTCTGTGTGTCAGTGCTGAGCTATTAACCAACATTTTCGATATTAGTTCAATTACTTGAATTGAATTCTGGCTGGCTGGCTGTCTGGCTGTCTGGCTGTCTGGCTGGCTGGCTGTCTGGCTGTCTGGCTGGATGTCTGGCTGGCTGGCTGGCTGTCTGGCTGTCTGGCTGGCTGGCTGGCTGGCTGTCTGGCTGGCTGTCTGGCTGGCTGGCTGTCTGGCTGGCTGGCTGGCTAGCTGTCTGGCTGGCTAGCTGCTACTGCCTGAACAGAGATGAGATGATGACTGAGGAATTAAATCAAAGAAAGTCATCAAATAAAGTAATGACAATGGATTGTTTTCAATGTTTGGCTTTGAATATTAAGGTAATCATTTATTATAAAAATTTTAATAAAAGAGAACCCGAAATCGAAAATTCTGATTTCTTAATTTTTAAAAAAACACAACTGACCTCAAAAAGCACTTAACGCTTAGCACTAGCGTGTGTGTGTGTGTGTGTGTGTGTGTGTATCTCTACCTTGTTATTCTGTGATCGAGCACTGTAACGACAAGGGCTTGTTGTGGAGCACTGACGCTGGCTGTGACACTGAAGACACACTACAGATGCATAGCACCAACAAGATGGATGTTTTCTATTCCCTACACTGCCTTTCGGCTCTAAAGACACTATCCCTCTTCCCTGTCAGCTGCACACACTGCCACTATAGCTGTGTTCGAATACTCAAACTAACCATACTATTTGTGACGTAAATTGAGTATGTAGCATGCTTATTGGTCATAGGATGTAGAGTTAGTATGCCAAAAGTTCCCGGATGCCGTACTACATTCTCCATGTACTAAATATGAAGTATACACGCAGTGTACACTACTTCCTTACTTTTAGGGCCCATAATGCAATTCTTCAGAAGATGGGCGTGGCTTCACAACGGTTTCAGGTTTGAAGAAAATAGTGGGAAATATGCAGCCGGAGTACGACGAGAGCGGATACAAACTCATTGCTAATTATGACAAAAGTTAAGAAAATGTTGAGCAATGTAATAAATGAATGACTTTACGCTAGACTTTATGTTGGCTACGCTATTCTTACGAACTGCATAGCATATCATTACAGCAGTAGGTTCTATCCGGTATGTTAGCTAGCTACCTCGTTAGTTGGCTACTAATACATCTAACTTGCATATGCTATCTCACTAACTACCCAACGTTTATTGACTTGATAATTCACGTCATTCTTAGCTAAGTGGTAATAGTCGTTGTGCGTTCTCAATGGACATAAATTCGTCCTGGTTATCTACTCTGATTTCCAGAGTGCAGAATAACTGATGAATTTACCAACGCTCAACACTCGTTTAATATGGCTGGTGTCAGTAAACGTAGACAAAAAAGTGTAATTAAATTGTTGCCAGCAGCCCAGTTACAGTCACCAACGCTCTGGATAACATGAAAACAGTCTAACCAGCTCTGCTAGGGCGACTAAAATGGTCAGAGTGAGGTGTTCTCTCATTTGTGCCTGGAAGTAGCTAGCAAGCTAGCCAGTTAGCTTGTGTGCTTGACTGCCATTGTGATGGTCAGAACGCTCGGATCAACCCTACTCCTCGGCCAGTGTGCGCTCTGAGAGGGGAAACGCTCAGAATTTACGAATGAACAATCTGACAACACTCTTAATTTAAGAGCACACTCTGGCACGCCAAATTGAATTTACGAACACAACAATATCTAGCTAGTAATTTGTTATGCTAACAACCTAGCAAGAGGTTGCATAGCAACATAATCAACTTCCGGTAGACAGGCGTAGCGCTAGTATACTCAACTGAAAGGATAACGTTTGTTTACAGTATACTAAAATGAACTAATAGTATATAGTATGTATTGTATATACTCATAAAGTATGTAGCATACAGTATGTTAGTATGGGTATTCGAACACAGCCTATGTCTTGCACACTAAAACTCTCACAAACACGCTAGAGATCAGAGGTCAGTGGCATTGAGGTCACATTAGATTCCATCATGGTTGGTTTATTGTCATGTGGCTCCTCCCCTCAACCCTCTCACAGTCAGGCTTCTATGCTGGTGGATTTAGCTCTGCAGGCTCTGACTGGAAAGCTCTTAGCTTGTTATGTAACTACCTGCCGAAGCATAGCTAATGTCACCACATACAGATACAGCAGCCTTTGCTTTTTTTAACACACCATTCAGAGATGGAAGTTTCTCTGTGAGGCTGTTAGTCCCTGCTGATATCCCTGTTTCTCAATGAAGTGGTTATATAAAGTACATGATTCTGTGATACTGATAGGGTTGTAAATAACAGATGAGCTTGTATAAGATGTAGTAGTAGGACATATTCACCACAACTATAGCTAATAAAACCAGCTATAGTTATATACATGACAGGTTTAGGCTAATGATCCAATAATTCAGATTCAATTAATGTCTTTATTCTAGATGCTAACATGCCTATTTTAACATAGTTACCCCGAGGTATATATTTGTAGCTTATTAAACTGACCCCCTCTATGTTATGTCCCCTGTCTGTTCTGAAAGTAGTGGGTATATCTGAGCCAGTGGTGTGTGACGTGTGGGGTGCTCCTCTACCTGAGTCTGAGTCACTGAGCCCAGACTTCTCTTTCACGAGAGCCTTCCCTACAGGCAGTAAGTTTTCCATTTGTGTTTGCACTTCCTGGAATGACTCTAGAATGACTGCACGGAACCATCAACTCACCTCATAAACCACCCCACCCTCATGACTGAAACTAACAAGCGATCTGGACGGAGAAACAGAGGGAGAGAGTCTGTGAACGAGTGCGCCATTAACTCTTTCTCTTCCTCCGCAGCCTGTACTAACCCACTCATTTCATCCGTCATTAGTTAGAGAAATAATTAAATCCATACTAATGTTGAGCATCATGATTCAATTTCCTCTTCCTCCTCTTCCCCCCTGCATCTGCTATGGATTATGGGCCATATGCATGGTGGTGTATGTAATGTATGGCATGGGGCTGGATGGTAGTTCCCTACCTATCCTGTCATGAGCTGGTGTGGCGCAGCCAGGCACTAACTCCCGGTGCCTCTAGATGGCGCCCCCCCTTTAGAGTGACAGGCTGTTCATGGATGCACTGATATCATTGCAGCTCCGCCCCCGCTTCCGCCCAAGAATGTCCCTACTTCCCCCCCTCTGATTGGCTCCCCCTCTGCAGATGCTGCCGGTAAGACCCCTCATCCCTCAACCCCTACTTCGACCCCTTCCTCCAGCCCCCTTCCCTCTAGCTTCTTCTCTATCTCACTTTCTTTTTCTTGCATTTGCTGTAGGAGCTATAGGGGGGATGGGCCCATTGTAGTATCTCTCCCTCTCACTAACTGCTCTGCTCCTCTCTCCCTGCACGTGACTCTGTCTGTCAGGTTTGTCGATAAAGGTAGAAGGCTCAGGGAGGAAGACCTCCATCCCAAACCTGGACAACATTTTTGGCCCAGCGGAACCCCCTGCCTTTGGCGAGGAGTCTGCCGACAAATGGGTCTGCTTCAGCGAGGAATCAGCAGCCTCTGAAACACCGCCGCCTCCAAAGGACCCAGCCCCGCCCCTGCCAACGTCCCAATCCCCTCCAGAAGATACCCCCGCCCTGCCTGTACCCACCTCCCCTCTCCCTCTGGAGGACCCTGTCCCTGCCCCCTCTCTCTCCCCTCTCCCAACCTCCCCTCCCCCACAGGAAGAACCTGTCTCTCCCTTACCCACCTCCCCACCCCCTACAGAGGAACCAGTGCCCGCCCTACCCACAGTCCCACCCTTACCTAAAGACTCTACACCCCCACCCACACCCCCTCCACCAAAGGACCCTACACCCCCACCCACTCCCACACCCACTGTTGTCCCCACTCTCGACTTAACCTCCAGCATCGCCCCTGTTGCCCCTGTCACCTCACCCCCCAGCGTTGCCCCTGTCCCCTCTACAGTCCCCTCTTCTCCCAAAGCAAGTTCACCTGTCTCCCCCACCAGCCCCCCTGCCCCTGTGGAGGCACCCTCACGCACCATCCCCTCGCCCCTAATCTTGGCCGTGGAGGAACGGAAGTCTCCTGAAGCAGCAGCTCTGCCTGTCCCACCTGCCCCGGCCAAAAAAGAGGACCTCAGTGAAACCAACACCACCATGTCACCCAAAGATGTTGGCCAGGTTTCCCGTGTTGCGCCTCCTCCTCCTCCACCCCCTACGTACAGGGCAGTGGTGCCCTCGCCAGGACCCACGACAGGGGGCACGGGTAGTGGTGAGTACCCCTTGCAGGTCAAACTCATCCTAGACAACACGCCCATCCATAACAGCATAACCCACCTGACCTTTGTCAGCATCAGTCTCAGTCCGTAGAGAAGTGCTGATGTATCATGTAGACAGCTAGTTTAAGCACATACTTGATAGGTTGTCATTGTAAAAGAGTATGTTCTTTAATTGACTTACCTGTATAAATAAAGGTTGGATTATAGAAACGACATAATGACCCTCTATTTAAGGCGAGGATTAGGTTTAGGTGGCTTACTGTTTGACTGGAGCGGCCCATTGAAATCAACTGTGAATAGGGGAATTATATTAATTACGCCGGGTTTAATGTTTCGATTGATGCTGACTGATTCCCATTATCAGGCCTGATCACAATCCTCACATGAATACAGTATAAGAGCTGAGAAAGTACTGTACAGCTCTTGTTTAGACCTACGGCTCGTCTTACAAAAATCTAATTTATCACATCGTGGCTGTGTGTGTGTGGATGTGTGTTATCAGAAAGAAGTGGGTTAAGATCCCTAAGCTAATGAACCGTTCCCTGTTGCCGTCTATGTAAAGTTAGACACCCCACACACTCTTGCTTTACAATTATGACGGCCGTTATGTAGTATTGTTCTATTGTAGACTAAAAAGAGAAGTGTGTAGTGTAGACGAGACAGTGTGTGTGTAGTGCACACGACCATGATGAGGGGTATTAGTTTAGTTCTACACAAATGGAACGGGACACCCGGAGTCAGGAATTGAAACACAGCTTGGACAGATCCTGCTGACACAGCACTACGGAATGCCGGAATGAGTGGGTATCATCCCTCAAGATAAACAGTAAAGTGACTGAGTGAGTCCAGTGTTTTTATACCATATCACCCACTACTGCAGGGGTGTCTTTTGGTCTTAAACGAGGTCCAGAGGGCCGCACTGATAATTTGTTTCCTTGCCGTCAAAATTAGCAAATAATTGTCCTCTAGCCATAGTTTTTGGAATGTCTGATGCTCCTTTCTGTCTAGTGATTATTAGTGAACTGGACAGTCAAGAAATTGTATGAATACAGGTCCATCATCATTTCTACATAGTTTCAATTTGGTTTTAGTCATTTTAAAGTATATAGAGTTTTTTTCGAAATTGTTTTAAAGTAATTTTTTTCTCAAACCACTTGCGGCCCGATTGGATCCCCTAGGCCTTATGTTTGACACCCCATGCACTACTGTCTCCCAAAACCTTCCTCGTTGATAGTAAAACCGGTAGCCATGATGGACTAGTGTGTGTTGTGTCTCATTGTCCTTCTATCCAATTCAATTTAGCTCAGTGGAAATTCAATCAAACATAATGTTCTGTAAACAGGAAACCAGGTTACCCAGTCATTATTCCAGAATTAACTAGATGTTCTAGAGCACGTGTCAAACTCATTCTACAGAGGGCCGAGTGTCTGCAGGTTGTCGCTCCTCCCTTGTACTTGACTGATGAATTAAGGTGGCCGATTAGTAAAGAACTCCGCTGACCTGGTTGCCTAAGTCTTAATTGAAAGGAAAATACTAAAACCCGCAGGCACTAGGCCCTCCATGGAATGAGTTTGACACACCTGTTCTAGAGAGACTGTCTGGTCAGTTTTTTGTTTTTCTATCTCTCTGGACAGTGATGTCGTAATGTTCTTCTAACCCAGATGTCCTCTTGTCCCCTTGCAGGAGCTTCCTCTCCGGCTCGACCTGCCACACCGTCAGCTCCATCAGCTGTTGTCAGCAGCCCCACCCCTCCCCCACCTCCACCACGCCCTTCCTCACGACCCAAACTGCCTCCTGGGAAACCTAGCATGGGGGACGTGGTACGTGATGATATCTTTGTTTACACTTGACTTACTGACCACAGTAACAACACCCAACATGCACAGTAACAACACTTCTTATATATCTAAAAAACAGCGTAGGGGGCGTGATACAGTAATAAAAACCTCAAGCAGCACACTCCTCCTCGTGATAATGAAATATCGCTAATAGGATCTCTAACATTAAAACGTCTATCTTTTCTCTCTATCTCTCTATCTCTCTGTCTCTCCATGCAGAGCCGGCCCTTTAGCCCTCCGGTCAGTCACTCGTCCAGTTCCCCTACCATCGCCCCCCTGGCTCGGGCCGAGAGCACTTCCTCTATCTCCTCCAACAATTCCTTGAGCGCAGCCACCACCCCCACCGTCGGTAAAGATCTCACTGTGTCTGTGTCAGGTGTGTGTGCCGTGTCATCTCTCTCATCGCTACCTGTGATAACTGTTACAGCACTTGTTCTGTTACCTGTGTTTTGCGTGTTTGCTTCGGTCAGTCTCTGTGCTGCTGCTGAGATGGCGTCATGCATCGGCTGCGGCTGTTTTTCTGTGACTCTCAACTCTGTCTCTCGATAAACCCTGATGCACTCCTCCAGTGAATGCTTGAGTTACAGTATTCACTCATTGTACACTGCATTTCTATGAATGCGGTAAGGATTTGAAAGACTCCAGCATGCCTAATAAGTCGTAATGGAATGGTTAAATATACTGTAACCATTCACTCAGCTAGAGGAAAGGGTTGTTGTCAGAAGAGCCTAGAGTATATTACAACATAATACAGTCAGTCATAAAGACGCATATGAGATTAATCCCAGAGAACAAAATGTTCAGTCACTTAAACGAAGCGTGGTGTTTTCTGGGTATTTACTGTACACAATACATTCATCATATGTCATTTAGATCTGTGAGGAGAACAGTAGAACAGAATATGATTTGTAACTTACTAAAAAGACTCAGAGTGGAGACAATCTCTGGTCAGGCCTTGTGTGTTTTTCATCCTATAGATTGTTGTATTTGAGTTGTTTGTTTTTTTTCTCCACCTTTTTCATCCATCCATCCTTTTTTTCGTTCACAACGTGCCTTCCTTTCTGTGACACTGTCCGTTTTTTTTATTTTTTTATCACCATAATTACTTACACATTTTTTTTTTCTCTCCTTTGTTTTGATTTGCATTGGTTCTGTTTTTCTTTTTTTTCTTTTGGGCTGTCGCTTTGTTGTGATGTCAGAAGATGACGCTTTTGTAGACAGACTGCCCACGTTTGGGAGGCCCTTTGATTCCCTGGCAGGTACAGTATAGTGTGGATGGAGGGAGGCTTTCTGATAGGGTGGGGGTGGGACCTAGGATGGGGGAATGTTCCATGTTCCACCCAAGCTTTGATGACTGTCCGATGTCATAGGTCATCCGTCCTTGAGAATTTTCTTGCTTTGTTTGTTTGTTTTTTGTCAATCCATCTCAGAGTTGATGGCAGCTATCATATGAGGGGAGTACATTTGAACTGAGATATTGGAGTACGCCACAGATTTCGTTCTCACTTTGATAAATGGTGAAACACCTCGCATCTCACACACACTCTCACACAAAAGCAGTGTTGAATGAAAGCATCCCAATGAGAATTTTTTCAGAGAGCTGGAATGTCAAGCGTCTGTTTTTAATCATCCCTTGACTACAATATTTTTTATTTTTTTACGACTGTACATCCTTTGCTGCCCACATCACCACGGCAATGTCCATTTTTGTGTGATAGTTATTGTGTGTGTGTACTGTATGGAGTACACTGTTTTTTCAAGCATGCTGTTACTCTGCAGTCTGCAGTGCTGTTGGTGTGCTCCTGTGTATAAAGAGTGTAGACGGTCTGAAGAGCTTCTGTGGCATTTGTGGACACTCTATATCCACACTCACACACTCACACTCACTCACTCTGTGAGCGAGACAGAGCCTAAGCTGTTTTTGAAGTCGGGCAGGAGAATTAGCCTGAGTGTTTTCAACTGGTTGGTATTCATCGCTCCACCCGCTCCTCACCACTCAAGTCATCACAGACAGACAGACAGACAGACAGGCAGGCGGCCGGTGAGAGAGCTCTCCAGTGCCCACCTCCCAACCTCACAACCTGACCCCTCCCCCTTTACCAGTCCTCCCCTTAGCCTCTGCCCTCTCACCCTTTCTCTCTACCAATGGGAACGTGTTTCTCCACTACACTATTCTATTCATTCACTCCCACCAGAACACCTGCCCACTATTCACCTCCCCTCCACTCCATCCATCCATTCACTACATCCCAAGGTCCCAACCACCCCCCTCAGCAGTCACACCTTAACGGTGAGCCCACCAACCCCCTCCAGCACCCCTGGTTTTACCCTCATCACTGCCCCCTGGTGTACGTCATTGGGTACAACAGCCAGAGTCCATTTATTCTGAAAGACGATAGCCGGTGTGACACACAAAACAGTCTACTATTGGCATGTGATGGAAAAGTATTAATGATAATGGGAATGAAGATTTTCTATAGCAGTGTGTAGATGAATATTGTATGTGCAGCATGAACGATCTGCCAGGTATCATTCCAGTCAGTCCTCTCCAGGCTTGGCTTGTTCTCGCCATGCTCCTAGAGATCCACCACCATCCACCAAGGGATACTTTATTTCACCTGGTCCAGCACCCTCCCCCACACACACGTACCCGTTTCACACTACTGAGCTGAGCCGAGCTGTACAGAGCTTATCTGACCTGGCTATGGATCCTTTGCTGCATGGAACCATGCTGGAAAGGACAATGTGGAAAGAGATAATCCGAGCCAGAACAATACGGTTCAGGTAATAGTGGGAAAACTCATAGACAGCCTACACACACACACACACCATTTGGTCCTGTTCTGTCCTGGCAGTGTTCTGGCTTGCTGCACCATGCCCCTCTATACCCCACCTCTCCTCACTGTGATGTGCGATAGACCTGCCGTGTGACTCACGCTACTGTCTTTCTCTCTTCCCCTCTCACCCACCCTCCTCACCCACCCTCCTCACCCACTCTCCCTCCTCCCTCCTCCCTCCCCCCACCACAGAGAATGACCAGCCTTCCCTGGTTTGGTTTGACAGAGGGAAGTTTTATTTAACCTTTGAAGGTAAGTTGTGTCTGCACAACGGCTAATGGTAACTGAGTGTACACACTCACCCGACCCGACCTGGGCCTCATCTGTGCAAGCTTCTCCCCCCCCTCCCCCTCCCTCCTCCCACCCCTCCATCCCATGGCCCTCCACTCACTGCCTCCTGAGCCTCTCTACATGCAGCCCCCGTTGTCGTCCTTCTCACACTCCTCCTCGCGTCGTCATTCGTTCTCATTTCACATGCGGTGGCCGCATGTCATTTCCTTAAAGATCATCATTCTCCAGGTACTCTACTAACTCACTGCTCTATAGTCATCTGGGTTTTGATCTTGTCACAATGATTCAGCATCAACAGCATGTCTGGAATCTGCATGACCTCTCTCTCTCTCTCTCTCTCTCTCTCTCTCTCTCTCTCTCTCTCTCTCTCTCTCTCTCTCTCCCCTTTTCATATATCTTACTTTGTCTTTTCAGTGTTTCTGAATCACAATGAAACTGGCCTTTTATTAGTGCTCATAAATATAACGGAACCTGGAATTGTACTCTGTGTACAGTTGTACAACAATGTACAACAGTGGTGAGGGACTTTACATAGTACATCCAGATATGTATATTTCACAAGCAAGGCAATGAGATTATATAGATGCCCCCCCATCATACGCAGGTATTGGTTCTCATTTCAAACATTTTATTCACAGTGGTTCTCTCACACACTCTTTGGTTCTCCATCTTCATCCATACACTGCAGCTGAGAGAGAGTTAGTAAACAGGAAATGGAGTGTACTACAGGAAATAGATGTAGCGGAGCAGCTAGGAGAGGGATGAGAGAAGAGTAGCTTTGTTGGTTTGTGAGGACTGTAGACATGGGTTGTGTTTAATGTTGGTTTGTGAGGACTGTAGACATGGGTTGTGTTTAATGTTGGTTTGTGAGGACTGTAGACATGGGTTGTGTTTAATGTTGGTTTGTGAGGACTGTAGACATGGGTTGTGTTTAATGTTGGTTTGTGAGGACTGTAGACATGGGTTGTGTTTAATGTTGGTTTGTGAGGACTGTAGACATGGGTTGTGTTTAATGTTGGTTTGTGAGGACTGTAGACATGGGTTGTGTTTAATGTTGGTTTGTGAGGACTGTAGACATGGGTTGTGTTTAATGTTGGTTTGTGAGGACTGTAGACATGGGTTGTGTTTAATGTTGGTTTGTGAGGACTGTAGACATGGGTTGTGTTTAATGTTGGTTTGTGAGGACTGTAGACATGGGTTGTGTTTAATGTTGGTTTGTGAGGACTGTAGACATGGGTTGTGTTTAATGTTGGTTTGTGAGGACTGTAGACATGGGTTTTGTTTAATGCTTCTCATACTGTGTTCCTCTGGTCTATTTTCAGTGTGAGTCTCTGTCCGACTCACTCACTCACTCACTCCTCCTCTCTCTCTTTATTGCTATTAAACATGTGTGTGTGCTGATTAAAACAGGCTGCTCCAGGGGCCCCAGCCCTCTCACCATGGGGGCACAGGACACCCTTCCGGTGGCGGCAGCTTTTACTGAGACAGTCAATGCCTTCTTCAAAGGAGCCGACCCCAACAAGTAGGTCCACTCAAAGACCTCTTGATAAGAGCAATGTCTGTCAATGTATGTCTGGCTCTTTTGCTCTCTCTCTCTTTCTCTTTGTCTCTCTTTAGTACTCGATCTCTCGCTCCCTTTATATTATCTCTGTCCCTTTCTCTCGGTCTCTTTTTATTTCATTTGACCGTTTCTATTGTTTCCCTGCTTCACTCTGTGTCCCTCTCTCTCTCCTCTTATGGACATTCTAACCTCCTCCTCCCCTGTCCCTGTCTAAAGGTGTGTTGTGAAGATCACAGGTGAGATGGTACTGTCGTTTCCAGCTGGGATCACTCGGCACTTTGCCAATAACCCGTCCCCTGCCGTGCTAACCTTCAGCATAACCAACTACAGCCGTCTGGAGCATGTGTTGCCTAACCCCCAGCTACTCTGCTGGTAAAGGCCCACTGTAACACCCCCTTCAGTATACTGGAACCCTCACAACATCATACACTGGAGTGTTCATAACATCATCACACTGTACCGTTAACATACTGTACCAAAACACTCTGCTGGTAAAGACCACTGCAACTTCCCTCACATTATAACACTCACAACATCATGAGGCACTGTAGCATTTAGCATTGTCACGTTGAACACGTTAAGTCATACTGTACCAAAACAATACACCCAAGTCCAGTTCTGACTGGGCTCTGAGCCTCTGTTAAGTCATCCCAGGGGTTTGACTAACCACCTCATTCCAAGGTTCACTCTCATACGTACAGATGTTTTTGTGTAGCACGAGTATCTCCGCGCTGCAGTTGTCCAGACCTCTGTCTAGTAGATACAAATAGAACTCATACTCTGTTATGTCTCTGTGTTGGATAACGTTTAGATGGATCAATCATTAGATCATATGATAAAATACCCATTGTGTTCTATTATTGCCCACATAGTGACACCGCCACAACACCCAACCCTGACTGCAAGAACTTCTGGGTGAACATGCCAAACCTGATGACCCATCTGAAGAAGGTGGCTGAGCAGAAGCCCCAGGCCACATACTACAACGTGGACATGCTCAAGTATCAGGTCAGCACCTCTTATAGCAGATTATGCAAAGTTTCTCTAGACATTTCTGTGTCATTGATTCATCTCAATGGTCGTTATGTGTGAAGGTATCAGCGCAGGGCCTCATTTCGACACCCCTGAACCTGGCAGCCAGTTGGCGGTGTACGCCCGCCAGCACAGACCTCCGAATAGACTACAAATACAACGGCAACGCCATGACAACACCCGTGGCACTCAACAACGTCCAGTTCCTGATCCCCGTGGACGGAGGGGTCACCAAGCTACAGGCTGTGCTTCCCCCCGCCGCATGGTAAGACAGAGGAGTATACTGTATGTCAGAACCATATACAATATGTTTCTATTTAACTTAATTCAATATATTTGATAATTCAAAGTAGAAGGCTGCCCCAGTCAGAGACAACCCATAGCTCTATGGCTCAGCCCTGTGCTGAAGAAGGCAATTTTGAGAGTTTGAAAAAGCCACTTTTCCAAACCCAGAGTAAGCCTATTCCTGACTTTTAACGAGTAACAGATTACTTTTGATTCTGTTCTCCCAGGAACGCAGAGCAGCAGAGAATCCTGTGGAAGATTCCCGATATTTCCAAGAAATCTGAAAATGGAGGTAAATAACCTTGTTTTCACCAAAGCACAGGATAAATCACTAATAATATCATACACTGAGTGTACAACACATAAGGAACATCTGCTCTTTCCACGACAGACTGACCAGGTGAATCCAGGTGAAAGCCATGATCCCTTATTGATGTCACTTGTTAAATCCACTTCAAATCAGTGTAGATGAAGGGGAGGAGACAATTGAGACATGGATTGTGAACGTGTGCCGTTCAGAGGGTGAATGGGCAAGACAAAATATTCAGAGGGTGAATGGGCAAGGCAAAAGATTTAAGTGCCTTTGAACGGGGTATGGTAGTAGGTGTCAGTCGCACCGTTTTGATTGTGTCAATAACTGTTTTCCGTGTGTATCAAGAATGGTCCACCACCCAAAGGACATCCAGCCAACTGGACACAGCTGTGGGAAGCATTGGAGTCAATGCCAATTACAGGCTCTAATACTTACTGTTCTAGCTTGGCTTTGCTTGACTAACTTTATTTTGGGTGTATGTTCAGGTATTAAAATCCTTAAGAGCAGAGTGTGATTTACACCATGACATTTGGGGGGTGTTTTTATGAGACAAAAAATGTAGACGCCATTTAAACGGTAAGAATGAATGACCTTTTAATGTGGCATGAACACGACTAGTCATGATATTTTCATCTGATTGTCAAACAAATCACTTCAAAAGTAGGCTAACTACGCATGTTTGTCCAAAATAATTCCAGCATCCAAACAGCATGTATACTCGCATCATTTAATGAATGGACATCTGTTACAAATAATGATTAATGACATTCAGCCGTTGCCATTGACTAGGCCTACATTAATTGATGTGTCTTGCTGACAAATGTACCTTTTTTGTAGCCTGAACAGTCTTCAAACCTGAAATGGGGCTGAAAATGCCTCTGGAAAAACGGGAATGTCACCCTAACACACCTAGTCAATTAGGCTACAATGTGTATTACCATGAACTACAAATAGGCCTTATCGGTAGTCAGTGATGTAGTGGTAAAAAATATACTTGTTTTCCCTCCACTAGGCCTACACCACTGCCGGTAGCCTAACCTCTCAGCCGAGGCAATGTTACGCACATGAACACACGCAGAACAGGTAGCCTACATTCAATATAATAAATCCCTACTTCAGGGATTTGGTTTTTGCCCTAACACTGCACAGCTGATTTAAATGATCAAAGCTTAATGATTAGTTGATTATTTGAATCGGCTGTGTTGTGCCAGGGCAAAAACCTAAACGTGAATCGAGTTTAGGAAACCCTGGCTTACTTGTTGGATGGATTGGATGCCATTGGTGTCTATCTGTAGGCTAGTTGTCTAGTGATATTGTTGACCAGCATCAGCTGATCCAGGAAAGCAAATAAATATTGATAGAAAACAATCAAGCGATATATATGGTCTTCTACTTCTGGCCACGGACGACACGGAGAACAGCGGTTCCCGCGCAACCTGAAAAACTAAGTAATGAGTTCTCTAAATAGCTGACTGACAAAAGCAAACAATGATGAATCAATGGATTCATCTAATGCGTTGGAATAAAGCCATAGGCTATTTTATTACCAAGGACACGTGGCAAACAAATGGCGAAGATGAGGAAGTACACAAGGAAAATCTATATGTGAAGGAGCTCAGCTGAGGCTGAAATTCAGCTCTACTGAGTGGACAACGCTGCCACAGAGGTGGGGGGTGTTTATTTCATTTGGAAGCTTTTATTTTCATATTTACCACTACGTTTTAAACAAATAGGAGAATGCATTTAGGGGAGCTGATGTCTCATTCAGGGGAGCTGAGCCTCCCCTGGCTCTCCCGTAATTTGCACCTTGTTTAAGAGTCTATTGACGCACCTGTGCATCAATATAAGTAACATAATACACAAATCCCCATCAAAATCCGTCAGTTTAAGCTAGAGATATCTGCAGTGGAATGTGTCCGAGCCACAGCGGTGTTTGCCAGACCGTGAGACATCCCGTAAATCGGTATTCTCACGAAAACGTCTGTATCCGAACCGTTTGAGCTACAAATTAATATGACTCTCACGAACACGACGGTGTTTCCCGTTTTGCTTTACGACCCCCACAAGTATCACAGGACTCGTCTGAAAATGAAATTTCCCCCCCGGGGGATCAATAAAGTACCTATCTATCTATCTATCTAAAATAACCCATACAAATTAATGGAAATATGGAGCTAGTTTTGTGCCAACGAAAATAAGGGGTTAAATATGTGTCAAAAAACATCTCCTAGGTAAAGGACAGACACTTCGAAACCTTATTACTTAGGACTTTATTTACTGTCTTTTTTGCCATTCATGAATGTGCTATTCAATGTGTTTCTATGGTTTAACAATTCCATATGTTAGTGAAGTAGAACCGCCCCCAATGATGATATGCTACTGTGTGCTGTGTGTGCTGTGTGTGTGTGTGTGTGTGTGTGTGTGTGTGTGTGTGTGTGTATGTGTGAGATGTCTGTGCATATAACAATAGTGATAGAGCATTTTATTTGTAACGTTATCTCACAAACTTAATGTGCTACAAGTCATAGCATACTGATTCCATTTTTATTGCTGTTATGTTGAGCCGTTCTCTCTTCCTGTGCGTCCCCAGGCGTTGGCTCATTGTTGGCACGGTTCCAGCTGTCGGAGGGTCCCAGTAAGCCCTCCACCTTGGCGGTCCAGTTCACCAGTGAGGGCAGCACTCTGTCAGGCTGTGATATAGAGCTGGCAGGGCCCGGGTACCGCTTCTCACTTGTCAAAAAGAGGTTCGCTGCAGGTAAGACACTGCCTTAAACAATGGAGTAGTAGTATCACCGAATTATCAACTTGAAGGAGCATGTAGAGTAGATCAATGTAACTGTGCATTCTGCATTATTCAGTATTTTGGACTGCGAGCAAGAATGAAATAAAATCACTTGATCGATCATCGTGTATTATCATCAGACTAGACACACATATTACCACGGTGATAGTAATTGGTCTTTATTATGCTGTTGTATTACATTATTATCATACAATATGTTTTGGAATCGCCATTTCATGTATGTATTCAAAAGCATTCGAAACATATGGTAATCTAAGCATGTTTGTCATTTTCAGGAAAATACTTGGCAGACAACTGATACTCCACACTACTACTGCACAACACTACTGAACAGATACACTGAACATCATCATCTCAATGGACTTACACTGAGTAATGAAAACACCACCACCTCCAGACAGACAGACAGACAGACAGACAGACAGACAGACAGACAGACAGACAGACAGACAGACAGACAGACAGACAGACAGACAGACAGACAGACAGACAGACAGACAGACAGACAGACAGACAGACAGACAGAGACAGGCCCAGGCCACATAGCCTACTGTACCCAGCAGTATTGTATAACTTGCATTTAGCGTTGTGGACAGTTTTAAGGTGTAATTATTGTATTTGTAAAACGTATTCATTTCAGAACATCTGTATTGCTGCAGGTATAGACACCCACCCCCAGGTTTACCCTCTCTAAAGCCACATGCCTCTGTCTCTCTCCCCTCTCCAACATGTGGTGGTGTTTAACCCTTAACGCTGCTGCAGCTGCCTAGCTAATCAACCGTACTGCAACCACAAACCCACTAAACGCATTAACAATCATTGTCATTGCGTGAACTAGAGATGAATAGGCGCACCATGATGTCACACTCCTCCAGTCACCTTAACTAGAGGAAAAGGGCGAAGTGAGAGGTTTCTCTCTAGCGAAAATGTGTCCAAAATAATGGGATTTTGGGGGATTTAAGCTTTGCTGCCTGCCTTCCCACCTTTGGGACAACGACTCCCATTGTTAGGGTGAAGACATGAGCATCTCATTATTGTATACAGATTTCTGGCTTAACAGACAGGCCAGTTCTTCCTCATGCTGCCTCTCGCATGCCTCAGTTAGAGCTGCAATAGGATTCTGGGTAATGGAGTTTTTATGCTGTGTGCTTTAACAGTTCATTTGTTAGCCTTCCATACACACTGGTACAACAGGGTCAAAGGAAATAGTTTATTTGGATAATGTCGACTACCACCACACTCATCCTCTCCCTTCTTTGAATGCACTGAATTAATACCCGGTTAAAACATTTACACTCATAATTCTTCAACACAAAATAATAATATTAATATTATCAAGTCCTGAGTAGTTGGGCAGCTGCAACAATAAATCAATCCCTGGTTGCAATATAAAACAAATATAAGATGTTTCCCTTTAGAAAAAACCTGTACAAAGTGTCATTTTAAATTCATAATATATATCTTAAAGGGCGTTTGGTGTTTTCCTTGTATTGTCAAATAGCCTTTCTGTTGTTCCTGAGACGGCAGTGGCAGACTTACTTCAAAGTACATTACATTACAGCATTATATTTTTATTTATTGATGATAATGATTTATTGTATAAAGTATGTGATTCTGTATATGAATAGAATTTGAATGGTATCACAATGAATGATCTTTTTTGTTATCTGTGTAGTCGGGTAACCTGTGTACAGTGTAATGTATCATTTTTGAATTTATTTCAGATATAATTTTTTAAGTCAAGTGCAGAAGAAGATTTGAGCTATATGTGGGCATTGGGTGGGAGAGGGTAAAAAAATAAATGGGAAAAAAATATATGAATATCTACCTGGATGCGTACGTCATGCTTTATGAAAGTTACAACCATGGATCGTCAGTCAGCATTTTACCACTTTAGGCCCTATTTCCATTCACCTCAATGTGTTCCTACCTGCCTACCTGCCTGCCTACCTTCCCACCTACCTGAAACCCCCGGAATGCATATTATTCTGCATCAAACAGCATGCACTCCCCTTCGGATAAAACCAACCAGCGCTTGAATCCATGGCTTTATTTTGCATAATGGTAACGGTCTCTGTGAGATGACATGGTGATGGGGTTTATGAGGGAGGTTAGATGACCAAAATGCTTTTTGTATTTTATGTGTGTACTCCAGACAGTCCTCTATAAGAGAGAGAAATGAATATTATTTTTTAAAACTGATTTTAAAAAAATAGTTTCATGTGAAGAGCACTGTCCTGATAATGTTATAAACGTCCTGAATGCTCTGATATTCAACATAGAGGACAGAAATGTGTGACTTAAGCTTAAAAGGTCTCCTCATGTAGGCATAAGTATGTCCAAATAATATCTGAGCTTCATGAAGCTACACAGCACCATTCATATGCCCGTCATAGAACTGCCATAGAAGTGTCTGTGAGGGTGTTGCACTGTGATTACACGTTGATTGCATGTTGTCTGAACATAAAGTTGGCATTTCTAAGTAAGACATTAATGAACGGTGTGGTGCAGCTCTCTGTATAGCAGTTTAGTAACAAGGGTTCAAGCTACGTTTTCCAGCATGGGTAGTATAATGTACGTCTGCATACAGTTACAGTGTAGTCCTGAAGTGAAGTGCTCCACCAACCAACTCTATGACCTGTTGTTATGTTAAATGTGAGAACTGAAGACCAGAGCAGGGAGTGTGTCTGTGTGTGGCGTGCTGAGCCAGACGTCTTTGGGTTCTGTACTCTTTCTCTCTCTATCAACCACATGAGCAAGCTGTGTTTTGTACAGAAAATGTTAAGAGAAACCGATGGGAAACTTAGTTTGCTCTTTTCCAAAAACCCAATAAAAGTAATGAGCTGGACACGTGTGTATGGAGCTCTCGTTTTCTCTTTGCAACTCACAACAGAAGTGTTTTTCTCAGAAGTTTATTCAAGATGTCCTCCAGTTGTGATGTTACAACATCACGGTTGGCTGTAATTACATCGTCTTTAAGCCTTCCGTGAATAATCAGCTGTTTATGATTGTGTGCTATCAAGGACGGCAAACGGAGATGTTCATGTAATATTGATTAACCTTGTAGTTCAATTTAATGTACTGTATATATTTATGTTTTGCTTCATTTATATTTATATGGATATATTTGTTATTTAATCTGTTGCATCTCCGATGCACAGGATACTGAATATGCAATTGTTTAACGTAACGTATCGTACTAATGAGATGTTCTAAACGTATGCAGGATGACCCACTATGCTATCAAGATTTTCAATCATTGTGAGTTTTCTTGGAAATAAAGTAGGCGTATCAATATGTTTGATCAATTGGTTTGCGTTCTGTTATTTTGGTCCAGTTTCAGTATGGATACAAAGGATGTCTTTCCGTTCAATAAACTTTGAATAATAATAATAATAACCATTTCCACATTAGTATCACACATCCTCCTCACTATGCTGATACACTGAGTGTACAAAACATTAGGAACACCTTCCTAATATTGAGTTGCATCCCATTTTGCCATCAGAACAGCCTCTATTCGTCGGGGCTTGGACTCTACAAAGTGTCGAAAGAGTTCCACAGGGATGCTGGCCCATGTTGACAATGCCTCCCACTGTTGTGTTAAGTTGGCTGGATGTCCTTTGGGTTGTGGACCATTCTTGATACAAAGGGGAAACTGTAGAGCGTGAAAAACCAGGAAGCGTTGCAGTTCTTGACACACTCAAATCGGTAAGCCTGGCACCTACTACCATACCCCGTTCAAACAAAGTCGGAAGTTTATATACACTTAGGTTGAAGTCAATAAAACAATTTTTTCAACCACTCCACAGATTTCATGTTAACAAACTATAGTTTTGGCAAGTCGGTTAGGACATCTACTTTGTGCATGACACAAGTAATTCTTCCAGACAGATTATTTCACTTATAATTCACTATATGACAATTCCAGTGGGTCAGAAGTTTACATACACTAAGTTGACTGTGCCTCGTTACTAAACTAATTGTAGATCTCCACAAGTCTGGTTCATCTTTGGGAGCAATTTCCAAACTCCTTAAGGTACCACCTTCATCTGTACAAACAATAGTACGCAAGTATAAACACCATGGGACCACACAGCCGTCATACCACTCCCAGAACAACAGCAAAGGACCTTGTGAAGATGCTGGAGGAAACAGGTACAAAAGTATCTATATCCACAGTAAAACGAGTCCTATATCGACATAACCTGAAAGGCCGCTCAGCAAGGAAGAAGCCACTGCTCCAAAACCGCTATAAAAAAGCCAGACTACGGTTTGCAACTGCACATGGGGACAAAGATCAACTGTTTGGCCATAATGACCATCGTTATGTTTGGAGGAAAAAGGGGGAGGCTTGCAAGCCGAAGAACACCATCCCAACCGTGAAGCACGGGGGTGGAAGCATCATGCTGTGGGGGTGCTTTGCTGCAGGAGGGACTGGTGCACTTCACAAAATAGATGTCATCATGAAGAAGGAAAATTATGTGGATATATTGAAACAACATCTCAAGACATCAGCCAGGAAGTTAAAGCTTGGTCGCAAATGGGTCTTCCAAATGGACAATGAACCCAAGCATACTTCCAAAGTTGTGGCAAAATGGTTGATGGACAACAAAGTCAAAGTATTGGAAGCCCTGACCTCAATCCTATAGAAGGTTTGTGGGCAGAACTGAAAAACGTGTGCGAACTAGGAGGCCTAGAAACCTGACTCAGTTACACCAGTTCTGTCAGGAGGAATGGGCCATAATTCACCCAACTTATTGTGGGAAGCTTGTGGAAGGCTACCCGAAATGTTTGACCCAAGTTAAACAATTTAAAGGCAATGCTACCAAATACTAATTTAGTTTATGTAAACTTCTGACCCACTGGGAATGTGATGAAAGAAATAAAATCTCACTACTATTATAAAGTGGTGATCCTAACTGACCTAAACCAGGGAATTTTTACTAGGATTAAACGTCAGGAATTGTGAAAAACTGAGTTTAAATGTATTTGGCTAAACTTCCCACTTCAACTTTAAATATTTTGTCTTGCCCTATCATCCACTGAATGGCACACATACACAATCCATGTCTCAATTGTCTTAAGGCTTAAAAATCCTTCTTTAACCTGTCTCCTCCCCTTCATCTACACTGATTGAAGTGGATCTAACAGGTGACAATCAATAAGGGATCATAGCGTCACATTGGATTCACCTGGTCAGTCTATGTCATGGAAATGTTTTGTACACTCTGTGTATTTCCTCTGCCAAACATTCAGATCATCTTCTCCCAGAGGATGAAATATGAGGTAACACCTTTGCAACACACCGTACTTCAGGTAAGACCTGCCAATCATCTGAGTGGGGAATTCCCTTATACAGTACAACTAACTCATTTTACCTGCTCTCTTTGTAGTCTGTGTTGTACTTGCAGACACTATATCTTTCTTTGGGTTTATTCATCTTTAGGTGCTGTGGCATTGTTATTCTCTGTCTTTTGTCCTGTGGCTGATAGCCTCAACTTGCGGTGTCAGTTAAAGCAGCAATCAGCAGTTGAAACAAGAACAAAGTCCCCCGTCCTAGTTTCTCTAAAAACCTGAAGGATGGGGCTGCAACAATGTAAACCCCTCTCAAATTCATAGACCAAGATAGTTTCAAGGACTGACCATCCATAATATCACAATTATAGTTTTAGTCATGTTTTGAGGCTATATATTTACGTTGACTTTGTTTACAAACATTGGAGTAAAACAAGCTTATATTTTGGGTTCTGATGGGGTACGACGGTTGAACTGAGCTTGAGGCATAACAGATGGATGTAGAAACTGTAGACTGTCCCTTTTAAGGCAGATGGAGATGAGTTTATGACTAACTGCGTATCACGAAAGAATGCAGTGAGTCACAATGATCAAAGCGTTGCAATAATCCACATTGAACTAAAGCTTCACTCACGTAACAGAGAAATAAAAGGATCACAACCCATGCATGTCAAGCATGTAAGAACATTTATTAGACTAGGGTTAGCAAAATATATGGTACGATCAGGACTAGTCTTTTCTAAAAGTTACATGAAAGTCCCTGAATTCAGCTTTGGTTCTTAACTCTCTCATCATCAACACATATAACAGGCTGGTTTCTATCCTGTGCATAAACTTCATGAGATGTAAACTATGACAGGAAAACAGTTCCTCTTTGTAATCCAGACACATCAACATGACAAGTAAAAGTCCCCTCAACCACTACGATGTATGACAACAACTAGCTAAAAAGCTCTGATTTCAAACATTTATTTTTGATTGTTCTGTGCAAATATTGTGATTGGCTGAAATGGTTGAGGGTACAATATAATACCTCACATTCTTTTATTTCTTTTTTTATGGATGCATTTGTTTTACCTCACCGGGTGAGAGGAGTTTGCACATTTTAGACTGTTCCAATGTCGTAAAGTGACACCGGGGCACAAGGTGAGATAAAACAAATGCACCCTATTTCTGTTTTCCTGAAGAAGGCAAGACAGGTTTAGAGAAGAGGAGAGCAAGTCTGTTTGGGAGCGGGCGGAAAGGTTAACCACAAAGACCCCCGGGTCTCAACAGAGGAAAGTGAGGTCGCTCTTCCTGCAGCCCACTTGGCAGCACACGGTGGTCAGCATGTTGTTCAGGTCCCGTCTGCTGAACTCTGTCCCCAGACTGGCCTTCAGGTCCTCCAGGCTGCTCTGCTGCTCCTCCCCATTTGCCAAACCTGCACATGACATTGATCAATATCATTGACTATCACATAAAATAACATGCTATTACAGTCTAATATGAATTCAGGTATTTCATACAATTACTCCATCTTGCTTTACAAAAACTCTTCATCAAGAATGAAAGCAGTCAACAAAAATAATGTTATCCAAGCATACTTTCTCTCACGGTCCCTATTCTGGTCAGATTTTGTGTGGGTGACTGCTTGCCGATTGTCTGTGAGTGATATCTTATCTGCTGTCTATGTTTAACAGTATAATTGCTGTCAAATGAGGAAACCCCTAAATGATTGTGCAGGTTTTGCCAATGCTATCTGTCTTATCCAGTATCTGTTCCTCTAACTGGTTCTAATTAGCATGGCTAATATGCTAACTGGGTTAGCCTGCTGCAGTCTGTCCAATGGGAACATGCTGGCTGACCATGATAGCATCAGCATTATAATCAGATGAGGAGACCTGGGTTCCACTTGGTTTTAATGTTCCAGAGAACAGTACTGCATAACAGACCTCCATGACCCAGCCAGAGGATCAACTGCCTGCCTGCCTGCCTGCCTTCCTGACTGACTGCACACCCCACTGGAGCAGCATCACTGTACATTGCTGCTGACAGACCCCATCACTGACTTACAGATACATTGTCTGGTCAATTTATGTCATTCTGTTAATCAAGTGGAATAATTCCTGACGTTAGACAGACAGACAGACAGACAGACAGACAGACAGACAGACAGACAGACAGACAGACAGACAGACAGACAGACAGACAGACAGACAGACAGACAGACAGACAGACAGAGAGGTGTGAGTGAAGATACTACATTAAATACGTTTAAAGATGTGTGCATTACCAGGTCTGTAAATCTAAGGGGTAAAATGGAGAAGTAGTCAGGAGGAGAAGGGTGGGGTAACAGAGATGGTTTAAAGTAGAAGGTAGAGATGGTTAACTCACCCTCCAGTTGCTCCGGTTCAATGAGAAGCCGTCTCCAGCGGGAGCCTCCACAGGTGTAGACGACGGCCCTGAGAAACTCTCTGCCACACAGCTTCACTGTGCTCACCTCCGCCCTTACCTGGCTCAACCCCACTGCCACACACAGCAGCAGTAGTACTGGCAACACACGCATCACGGCTGGCTGGATTGTTATCGGTGGGTCTGCGTTCGTCTGTTTCTCTGGTCTACTTCTTTCTTCTGTGTTTCTCTCGATCTCTCTTGCTGAGGCGGTAACACAGTGGATTGATCTCTGGACCAAGGCGTGCACTTCCTCCTATATATACCATCCTCCTTTCAGCTCATCAGTGCCCCCCCTCCCCCTCATCCCTTCCCCACCTCATCCCCATCATCTCTCTTCAGTCAAATTATTTTATGTTTCCGGTCATGTCCACCATCACCAACTGTGATCTGACTGAGAGTGAGTCCCATCAGGTAATCAGTTCTTTACTGCCCCAATCTACAATCAGATTACCTGTCCAGAGGAGCCGAGGGTGCCCTCTCTACCTCTCCACTTTAACGAGTTGATTGCAGTGACCTTCCCTTTAAAGCACAGCTAATTCAGTCACATGTTGGGATAACCTCCAGCCAAACAGATGGCTCATGTGTTTATAGTATTTATGTCAGACAATTCACCTTCCCATAACAGCAGTTAAATGTCCCAAATTGAAGGGAAAGTTTAAATGTCGTTGTAGTTTTAATACACTGTCTTATGTGAAATGACATCATGGCATGACATTAGTGGTTCCCTCAAGGGTAGTTTCCTCATTAGTTGACAGAAATACACCCCTTATATTGTTTCGATGAATTGATATACAGTCTCTAGTGAGTCTACACATCCCTTGCGCAGTTATACACGCTGCCTTAAAATGTTATCTCAAAAGGGAATACATTGTTTGTTTTTCTACCTATCTACACATTGTGAAATAAATATTATAGAAAATGTTCCTAATTAACTACAAATAACAAAACAAATATGTCTCTCCACCCCAGAGTTAATACTTGTTGGAAGCACCTTTGACAGCGATAACAGCTGTGACTCTTTTTTGAAAAAGATTCTGACAACTTTGCACAATTCTTAGGGAAACATACAGTATATCCATAATTTGGTCGGGAGTCATCGATGGACAGCAATATTCAAACCTTGTCTCTGATCTTCAAGCATATTCAAGTCAGGAATGATACTGGACAATTCAGGAACACTCAATGCCTATTGTAAAGCCATTCTGGTGTGTGTAATTGTCCGATTGTCAGGCTCTGGCCATAGAGAAGCCTATTTGCTTCTCTATGTAGCCATGGTCAGAGTCTGACAGTTTCTATTCTTTCTGTTTCTGTGTGGGTTTTGGGTTGGATCCCTAATTAGAGGCAGCTGCACCGCATTGTCTCTAATTAGGGATCCTGTATATGTTTGTATGTCCTTCATTTTTGTGTGGGTCGTTATTCCTCCAGTCACGGGTAAGGTAGTGTGTTTCGTTTTTGTTTGGTGTGCAATTTCCATTACGTTTGTCATATCGTGTTTGTGTTTGGACAGTTCGTCATTATCTAATTTGATTTGTCGAATCATTAAAATGTCGAACTATCACTGCGCTGCGCCTTGGTCTCTGTTTCCACCCACTCGTGACAGAACGACCCACCTCCAGTCCCTGCCGGTAACAAGCAGACCCATAACATGATGCTGCCACCACAATAATTGAAAATAGGTTTTCACTCTGTTGATTTTTTTTTAATTTAGGCCAAAAAGTTCATGTCTTTGCCGTGTTGTCTTGCAGTATTACTTAGCGGCCTTGTTGCAAACAGAATGGATGATTTGGAGTGTATTTTTCAACACAGTCTTCCTTCTTTTCACTTTGTCATACAGGCCAGTAATGTGGAGTGAAAGCAATGTTGTCTGTATTTTCAAGTGTTGTGGTTGCAGCATCATGTTATGGGTCTGCTTGTCACCGGCAGGGAACTGGGGAGTTTGTCAGGATCAAAATAAATATGAAAGAAGCAGATAAAAGTTAGATGAAACGCTGCCTCAGTCTTCTGAATACCTAACCCTGGGATAGGGTTTTATTTTTCAACGGGACAATTAAAAATATTTTTATGCCAAAGACACATCAGAATGGCTTTCCAATAGCCATTAAGTGTTCCTGAATGGTCCAGAGACCAGTTTTGAAAAATGCTGGCCTTAAATTACTTCAACAAAATTTACAGAAATACCTCATTTACATACAGATGGGAGAACAAGTATTTGATACACTGCCGATTTTGCAGGTTTTCCCACTTACAAAGCATGTAGAAATCTGTAATTTTTATCACAGGTACTCTTCAACTGTGAGTGACGGAAAAAATCCAGAAAATCACATTGTATGATTTTTAAGTAATTAATTTGCATTTTATTGCATGACATAAGTATTTGATACATCAGAAAAGCAGAACTTAATATTTGGTACAGAAACCTTTGTTTGTAATTACAGAGATCATATGTTTCCTGTAGTTATTGACCAGGTTTGCACACACTGCAGCAGGGATTTTGGCCCACTCCTCCATACAGACCTTCTCCAGATCCTTCAGGTTTCGGGGCTGTCGCTGGGCAATACGGACTTTCAGCTCCCTCCAAAGATTTTCTATTGGGTTCAGGTCTGGAGACTGGCTAGGCCACTCCAGGACCTTGAGATGCTTCTTACGGAGCCACTCCTTAGTTGCCCTGGCTGTGTGTTTCGGGTTGTTGTCATGCTGGAAGACCCAGCCACGACCCATCTTCAATGCTCTTACTGAGGGAAGGAGGTTGTTGGCCAAGATCTCACAATACATGGCCCCCATCCATCCTCCCCTCAATACGGTGCAGTCGTCCTGTCCCCTTTGCAGAAAAGCATCCCCAAAGAATGATGTTTCCACCTCCATGCTTCATGGTTGGGATGGTGTTCTTGGGGTTGTACTCATCCTTCTTCTTCCTCCAAACACAGCGAGTGGAGTTTAGACCAAAAAGCTCTATTTTTGTCTCATCAGACCACATGACCTTCTCCCATTCCTCCTCTGGATCATCCAGATGGTCATTGGCAAACTTCAGACGGGCCTGGACATGCGCTGGCTTGAGCAGGGAGACCTTGCGTGCGCTGAATGATTTTAATCCATGACGGCGTAGTGTGTTACTAATGGTTTTCTTTGAGACTGTGGTCCCAGCTCTCTTCAGGTCATTGACCAGGTCCTGCCGTGTAGTTCTGGGCTGATCCCTCACCTTCCTCATGATCATTGATGCCCCACAAGGTGAGATCTTGCATGGTGCCCCAGACCGAGGGAGATTGACCGTCATCTTGAACTTCTTCCATTTTCTAATAATTGCGGCAACAGTTGTTGCCTTCTCATCAAGCTGCTTGCCTATTGTCCTGTAGCCCATCCCAGCCTTGTGCAGGTCTACAATTTTATCCCTGATGTCCTTACACAGCTCTCTGGTCTTGGCCATTGTGGAGAGGTTGGAGTCTGTTTGATTAAGTGTGTGGACAGCTGTCTTTTTATACAGGTAACGAGTTCAAACAGGTGCAGTTAATACAGGTAATGACTGGAGAACAGGAGGGCTTCTTAAAGAAAAACTAACAGGTCTGTGAGAGCCGGAATTCTTACTGGTTGGTAGGTGATCAAATACTTATGTCATGCAATAAAATGCAAATTAATTATTAAAAAAAATCATACAATGTGATTTTCTGGATTTTTGTTTTAGATTCCGTCTCTCACAGTTGAAGAGTACCTATGATAAAAATTACAGACCTCTACATGCTTTGTAAGTAGGAAAACCTGCAAAATCGGCAGTGTATCAAATACTTGTTCTCCCCACTGTAGGTATTCAGACCCTTTGCTATGAGACTCGAAATTGATCTCAGGTGCATCCTGTTTCCATTGATCATCCTTGAGATGTTTCTACAACTTGAGGCACAGATTTGGGGAAGGGTACCAAAAAATGTCTGCAGCATTGAAGGTCCCCAAGAACACAGTGTTCTCCATCATTCTTAAATGGAAGAAGTTTGGAACCACCAATACTCTTTCTAGAGCTGGCAGCCCAGCCAAACTGAGCAATCGGGGGAGAAGGGCCTTGGTCAGGGAGGTGAACAAGAACCTGATGGTCACTCTGACAGAGCTCTAGAGTTCCTCTGTGGAGATGGGAGAACCTTCCAGAAGGACAACCATCTCTGCAGCACTTCACCAATCAGGCCTTCATAGTAGAGTGGCCAGACGGAAGCCACTCTTCAGTAAAAGGCACATGACAGCCCGCTTATAGATTTCCAAAAGTCACCTAAAGACTCTCAGACCATGAGAAACAAGATTCTCTGGTCTTATAAAACCAAGATGTAACTCTTTGGCCTGAATGCCAAGCATGACCTCACACCATCCCTACTGTGAAGCATGGTGGTGGCAGCATCATGCTGTGGGGGTGTTTTTCAGCGGCAGGGACTGGGAGACTAGTATGGATCGAGACAAAGATGAACAAAGCAAAGTACAGAGAGATGCTTGATGAAAAACTGCTCCAGAGCGCTCAGGACCTCAGACTGGGGCGAAGGTTCACCTTCCAACAGGACAACAACCCTAAGTAGTACACAGTCAAGACAAAGCAGGAGTCTTTGAATGTCCTTGAGTGGCATGCCCTCCAGGACATCTACAGCACTCTGTGTCAAAGGAAGGCTAAGAAGACTATCAAGGACATCAGCCACTCAAGTCACGATCTGTTAACCCATACTCACAAAAACACACTTACTGTACACACACACACAGCCATCGCAGCTGTCCCATGTATATAGAGACATTAAACACTGGACTATTTCTTTTATACTGTTTTTCACACTGTGTACTCATATACTGTATTGTTCACATATCTCATTCAAATATACAGTTTCTACTACTGTACATATCATTCTTAGTATATATTTCTGGTGTATATACTCATGGATTGCATGTGGATTACTGATAATGTGTTATCTGGGTTGTTAACTGCATTCCCAGCTAACAATTCTAGGGAGAGAGAATGTTTTTGTAATGTTACCCTGTAATGTTTCCCAGATGTTTGTGTCCAGTTTTCCGTTAGTTAGGGGACCATTCAAAAATCTCCTGGGAACCTATTTAGCATGTTTTGGTGTTAGAGTTAAGAGAACATTCCCTAAATGTCAAACAGAATTTACCCAGAACGTTGTTGCCATGTTCTCAGAATATAAAATATTAATATTCTAGACACGTTTCATTGGATGATTGCAAGAACATTCCTATGTCTAGTTTTCTGAGGTTTAGGAGAATATTCTCACCAAATATACACAGAACATGGTGGCCATGTTCTCAGAATATATTATATTAAAGTTAGACACGTTTCATGGGAACGTTGCAGGACCATTTCTGTGTTATCAGTTACCTGATGGTTCCAAAGAAACGTTAATAATCCAATAATCCATTCATAGCGCTTTGTCTGTTGGTAAAGGACACACAGGGCCAGATGTACTAACGCTTTTGCGCCGACTTCAGGCGTATTTGTTTCGCAAAGTGCGCATAAAACCATGGCGAGGTATGTACGAACGGGACGCACCGAGATGAAAGCGCAGACTGCCTGTCTTGAGAACTGAAAATGGCAAAATGCGCTTTTCGTGTCATGCATATGCATTCATGGGATGGTCAAGGGGAAAGTGCTAGTGTCACATAAAGAGATGGGAGGGGAAGCGTAAACTGCGCCTAATTATGTATTCCGCGTTATGTACAGAAAAAGACGGTGAAAGCGCGCCTCTATTTTGCGCTGAAAATTCTCCGCCTCTTAAAAGCAGGTGTAACTTAGGAAGCGGGCTAAGGAGACGAGCTGAACACAAGAATCACACCTTTTCAGTTGAGTGAAAACAAAATCATTAAGCATTACAGATTAAGCAGCTATGCAATATTACAGTTACTGGAAGAAATCAAAGATGACATCGAATCTCTGACTCAGCATTCTTTTGTGTGGGTGTGGAATTCCGGGCTTGTATGATGTTTAAATTTGCTGTTACCTCATGAACAAGCAGATCAAACTCATTATCTCTAAATGTTTGTTTTCGCTGTTTTGCCTGACTTGGTGGCTGATCCATGATGGAAAAAGAGGAGGAGGCCCATTCAATTGTGCGTTTAAATACGCGCAATGTACGGTATAGTGGGTGGGGCCAGGCGCTGATTACCTGATGAACTGCAGGTTTGGTACATAAGTCTTGGCCATGGCGCTATTAACGCTGCGTTCACAAATGTACGTACATCTGGCCCTCAGTGCTTTTAACACAGTGTTTTCAACTTACGTATTTGACACACATGATTACAGTGTGCATGTTAATTTATACAGTAATTATTAGTCAACAGTCCTCACCTGGGAATTGAACTAACAACCTCTTGGTCCGCATCCCGAACTTTCTGCTCCATGTCTGTGTCAGTTAATCTGACTAATCTCGCATCATTGATTTGATTGACTTATTTCAGCAATTTAAGTGCTTTCAGTAGGTTTGTCTAATGTTGGTGGGGCATGTTAATTAAGCAATAAGGTCCGAGGGGTCTGGTATATTGCCAATATACCACGGCTAAGGGCTTTTCTTAGGCACGAGTGCCTGGACACAGCCCTTAGCCGTGGTATATTGGCCATATACCACAAATCTGCAAGGTGCCTTATTGTTATTATAAACTGGTTACCAAAGTAATTAGAGCAGTAAAAATAAATGTTTTGTCATACCTGTGGTAGACACCCATCAAGTAGTTTCAGATCTACACAAGTGCCTAGGGAGGAGGGGGTAGGGATTATCTGATCTAATTAAAATGAGATTCTCAGTGAAAGATGGGAATCTGTAGGATTTTCCCTTCGGCATGAATTATGACCCCATTTCCACTACCTCACAAATTATCAGTATTTATTAATTCTAGATAGCTAGAGTCTTAAAGAGAACTCTTTTTGAAATCTACACAACACATACCACGTAGAACAGACAAGTATTATTAACTCATTTGGATTAGATGAGATACAGTTGAAGTCGGAAGTTTATATACACTTAGGTTGAGGTCATCAAAAATCATTTTTCAACCTCTCCACAGATTTCATGTTAACAAACTATAGTTTTGGCAAGTCGGTTAGGACATCTACTTTGTGCATGACACAAGTAATTCTTCCAACAATTAGTACGCAAGTAACAACATGGGACCACGCAGCCCTCATACCACTCAGGAAATCAATCCCAGAAAAAAAGCAAAGGACCTTGTGAAGATGCTGGAGGAAACAGGTACAAAAGTATCTTTATCCACAGTAAAACGAGTCCTATATCAGCAAGGAAGAATCCACTGCTCCAAAACTGCCATAAAAAAGCCAGACTACGGTTTGCAACTGCACATGGAGACAAAGATCGTACTTTTTGGAGAAATGTCCTCTGGTCAGATTAAACAAAAATGGAACTGTTTGGCCATAATGACCATTGTTATGTTTGGAGGAAAAAGGGGAAGGCTTGCAAGCCGAAGAACACCATCCCAACCGTGAAGCACGGGTGGTGGCAGCATCATGTTGTGGGGGTGCTTTGCTGCAGGAGGGACTGGTGCACTTCACAAAATAGATGGCATCATGAGGAAGGAAAATTACCTGGCCAAGACAAAGCAAAGCAGTGCGACAAAAACAACACAATAGAGAATCTATATACAGAGTGCAAATGTAGTTCAAAATGCAGTAAGGTTAGGTAGGACAATAAATAGGCCATAGTGGCGAAATAAGTTACAAATTAGAATTAACACTGGAGTGATAGATGTGCAGATGATGATGTGAAAATAGAGATACTGGAGTGTAAAACGAGCGAAAATAATAAATATGGGGATGAGGTAGTAGGGTGGACTATTTACAGAGGGCTATATACAGGTGCAGTGATTGGGTCTTCCAAATGGACAATGACCCCAAGCATACTTCC
This sequence comes from Thymallus thymallus, assembly GCA_023634145.1. Taxonomy (NCBI): domain Eukaryota; kingdom Metazoa; phylum Chordata; class Actinopteri; order Salmoniformes; family Salmonidae; genus Thymallus; species Thymallus thymallus. The sequence continues at coordinate 3,392,820 of CM042392.1, read as the reverse complement.
AAAGTTGTGGCAAAATGGCTTAAGGACAACAAAGTCAAGGTATTGGAGTGGCCATCACAAAGCCCTGACCTCAATCCTATAGAACATTTGTGGGCAGAACTGAAAAAGCGTGTGCGAGCAAGGAGGCCTACAAACCTGACTCAGTTACACCAGTTCTGTCAGGAGGAATGGGCCAAAATTCACCCAACTTATTGTGGGAAGCTTGTGGAAGGCTACCCGAAACGTTTGACCCAAGTTAAACAATTTAAAGGCAATGCTACCAAATACTAATTGAGCGTATGTAAACTTCTGACCCACTGGGAATATGATGAAAGACATAAAAGCTGAAATAAACCATTCTCTCTACTATTATTCTGACATTTCACATTCTTAAAATAAAGTGGTGATCCTAACTGACCTAAGACAGGGAATTTTTACTAGGATTAAATGTCAGGAATTGTGGAAAACTGAGTTTAAATGTATTTGGCTAAGGTGTATGTAAACTTCCGACTTCAACTGTAGGTGTAACTGTTGCCAAATAATGACATCAACATACAGTATATTGCTAATAATGCAACAGTAGGGTGACTCCCCTAGCGGGTCTCAAACCCAGGCCACTGTACCATGTGCTTATTGGACCAGAAGAAACCCTAACCCCTCCTCCCCAGGCACTAACGGAGATGAAACATCTTGATCGGGGCAAGCAATAGGCTGACTGCAATTGAAAGTACATCTCAGCTTTGTTAAAAGTGCACTCAAGAAAAAACGATTTTTATTGATCATAGTCATTCCCATCTACATTGGACAACTACACAGAAAGCCCTTAAATTACCGCAATAAGTAAATCAAACCAATGATGACAATAGTCAGATTAACGGATAAATAAAGTACCTATCTATCTAGTCAGATTAACGGCTATATAAAGTACCTATCTATCTAGTCAGATTAACGGATAAATAAAGTACCTATCTATTTAGTCAGATTAACGGATAAATAAAGTACCTATCTATCTAGTCAGATTAACGGATAAATAAAGTACCTATCTATCTAGTCAGATTAACGGATAAATAAAGTACCTATCTATCTAGTCAGATTAACGGATAAATAAAGTACCTATCTATCTAGTCAGATTAACGGATAAATAAAGTACCTATCTATCTAGTCAGATTAACGGATAAATAAAGTACCTATCTATTTAGTCAGATTAACGGATAAATAAAGTACCTATCTATCTAGTCAGATTAACGGATAAATAAAGTACCTATCTATCTAGTCAGATTAACGGATAAATAAAGTACCTATCTATCTAGTCAGATTAACGGATAAATAAAGTACCTATCTATCTAGTCAGATTAACGGATAAATAAAGTACCTATCTATCTAGTCAGATTAACGGATACCTGACATGGACGTGGTGGAGTAGCAGGAAGCTCGGAGTACTATGAACAAAGAGGTTGTGAGTTCAAATTCCAGGTGAACACATGTTAAATAAAAATAACTGCATAAATGAACATGCACAATGTAATCATCCATGTCAAACATGTATGTTAAAAGCAGCATGTGTCCCTAACCTTGCCAACAGACAAAGAGTTATCAATGGATCAGTGGTTCACCAATTGGGACCTTAATTCGCACAGTAACAAGGCATGATCTATATTGACATTTTTGTGGGGGAGAACGTTTCTTTCTGACCATCAGGCGACATCCTGACAACTGATACACAGAAATGTTCCTGCAACGTTCCCATGAATCGTGTCTAGAACATGAATACCTTATATTGTGGTTCTGTGTACGTTGTTTGACGTTGATCGAAAATTCTCCTAACCCACAGGAGACTGGACACATGAAAGTTCTTGCAATGATCCCATGAAATGTGTCTAGAATATTCATATCTGATAACATGGTAACCACCTTCTCTTTTATATTAACGGAATGGTCTCATGGAAACATTTCTTGCACATCACGGGAAAATTGACCTAATGAGACTCTTAAGGGAACGTTCTCTAAAGCTGTGGGAAAGTTTGTTGTTACCTGGGTTCGTTCTGACATTAGTGACATTAGGTGCTAGTAACTTAAGCATTTTGCTGCACCGTTAGGAGCTAGTAACTCAAGCATTTTGCTGCACCGTTAGGAGCTAGTAACTCAAGCATTTTGCTGCACCGTTAGGAGCTAGTAACTCAAGCATTTTGCTGCACCGTTAGGAGCTAGTAACTCAAGCATTTTGCTGCACCGTTAGGAGCTAGTAACTCAAGCATTTTGCTGCAGCCGCTATAACATCTGCTAAACTGTGTACGCGAACAATAAACTTTGATTTGACATCCTGACCTACAGGGCGAACCCCTCGGACCCAGTGGTTATTCAGGAAAAGGCCTAATGTGTCAGTGCTCTTCAGTTTTGTCAGATCTCCCTTTGGCAAATATGTATTTTGACCTCAATGGGACTTCCTAGTTAATTAACCTTTTACTGCAGTGGGCTAAATCTGGGTCACAGATGGTTTCTTGGTAATCTGCTGAGCTAACATATGGATTTTGATGGTCATACCATGGATCATTTAGCGATTTATATTTAGAATTTAGGTATAAAAACATGTTCAAATTATTTGATATTGAGTTTGGCCTTGCATTAAATAACACATTCATAAATGGCAAAACAGACAGTCCAAAAAATGTATAAAAAAGGGTTTGAAGTCTATTTCCTATTGAGACATAAGAAAGCTCAGGAAATATTCTAGTTTTTTTTTTACAATTTTTTTTGTTGGCACAAACCTACCTCCATACTTCCATAATTGTTTTACACTAGTACCTGGTGACCTTCAGAGTCCCATGACACTTGTGGGGGTCATAGAGCAAAAAGGAGAACATCATGTCCGTGAGAGTCTCCCCTTTCCACAGTGGGGTCATATTAGTTTGTGGCCCAAATGGTTCAGATGCTACAGACAGAAGTTAGAACATCGGCGGTACTGATTTCAGACTAGTCCCGTGGGGCTTGTGGGGGTTGTAGAGCAAAACGTAGAAAACTATTGTGTTTGTGAGAGTCTCGTCTTTCCATAGAGTGTTAGAGTTAGTAGGTCAAACCATTCGGACACTGCAAATGTTTTTGTGAGTAGACTGATTTTAGGGATGTCACATGGTCTGACAAACAGCCCTGTAGCTCTGTCACTTTCCACTGCAGACGCGGAGGGCTGACCTAGGCGGATGTGGTGGATTGAGACGCAGCCCATGCAAAAACAAAACAGATCTCTAGCTTAAATTGACGGATGTTTATGGGGGTTTTGTATTATGTTAATTAGATTGACGCTAGATTGATTAAAATCCTGTTGTCTGCTTTGATGAAAACCACTGATTTGGAAACAAGGGTAGTGATCCCAAGTGGTGCAGTGGTCTAAGATACTGCATCTCAGTGCTAGAGGTGTCACTACAGACAACCTAGTTCAAATCCAGACTGTATCACAACCGGCTGTGATTGTGATTGGGAGTCCCATAGGGCGGTGCACAATTGGCCCCAGCGTCGTCCGAGTTTGGCCGGTGTAGGCCGTCATTGTAAATAAGAATTTGTTCTTAACTGACTTGCCTCGTTAAATAAAGGTTACATCCAGACAACAGATAGATAGATCCAGAGAGATAAAAGCCATAATGGGAAATCTGTTTACCAGATTTTTATGTTTTTCTGCCCATTTGCTCCTGAAGCATTAGATTCCACTCCGTTTGAGCCTTTTTACTCCCATATCAATGACCTTTAACACTTTCTGAAATGTCAGGCAAAACCTTTAACTACATAATGACAGCCATTAGCTGAGTTGTGGGAGGCTGACGTGTGTGTGTGTGTGTGTGTGTGTGTGACAGTCACTCAGAGACCCTCCATTACATTTCATCAGAACAAGCTCGCTCAATGACACCGTCCTTTATGATTGGACCAACAAGATCAGCAGCTTCATAGAATCAGGAAGAACTTCCTTTAAAATGGATGACATATCAATTCCAGGTATTTCAGGGTTACGCTATTACTGAAGACTGGAACTGGGCATTGGACCAGATAAACATGAAAATAAGACAGAAACATTTGGCTGATATAGATATTGATCTACACTTTAGAGTGAGTGTACAAGCATAAACATGTTATGGTAATAATAAAATATAATATCAATATAAAAGCAGGCAAAAATGCAGTCCATCTGCAGACATCCTCTTCCCTAATCTCATTGGAGGTCTAAAATGGAGACATTCAGTCTCCTTCAGTACTTCCCTGGGACCAAACATTATGGAGACAGCCAACGATGAGGCAGGCTTGTGGGAGACATAAGACCCAGTGTGTCCCTCTACCCTCCACCCATGGCAAGATCTGTCCCTCTCACAGATGGTATTTTGTTTTATTGGTCCATTGTTGATAACGGTCTCACATTTCTTTTGCATGTCAGCAGTCAAATTTTCAAGATATATGACTGTCAAGAAGCAAAGAGTCACATCATCATGATAATCCAAAATAGTTTTGAGTGGAGTTTCCCTTTAAAGAGATTCTCCGGTACGTTTGAATACTTTTTAGCCAGTAGTTCTGAAAGTAGCCCTCACAAAGCAAAAGTGGTCCAGAGGGGCCTTCCGAGCTGCGCAGTAGTCTAAGGCACTGTATCGCAGTGCTTGAGGCGTCATTACAGATCCGGGTTCGATCCCAGGATGTGTCGCAGCCGGCTGCGACTGGGAGACCCATGAGGCGGCATACAATTGGCCCAGCGTTGTCCGGGTTAGGGGAGGAGTTGGCGGCCGGGATGTCCAATCGCGCTCTAGCGACTCCTGTGGTGCACGCTGACACGGTCACCAGTTGTACGGTGTTTCTTCAACAAATTGGTGCGGCTGGCTTCTGGGTTAAGCGAGCAGTGTGTAAAGAAGCAGTGCAGCTTGGCAGGGGTCGTGTTTCGGAGGACGCACGGCTCTCGACCTTCGCGTCTCCCGAGTCCGTACGGGAGTTGCAGCGATGGGACAAGACTGTAACGACCAATTGGATATCACGAAATTGGGGAGAAAAGCGGGTTTAAAAAACCCACTGAAAATACATTGTATATTGCTCTCTGCTGTGTCCCTTGAGCCATTGGGCCCTCCCTGCAACCTCATTGGGTAATGCTGGGCAGGCCTCTTGCTAGCTGTCACTCAAATGTAAGGTGCTGAAGCTCATTGGGTAGGACTCAAATTGCTAGCGGACTGGCCCAAGTGGGGGGAAATGTATGGAAAATGGCACTGCACAGTTTCAAGAAAACAGGTGCTTTCAAACAAGGGATTTCATGGGTAATTGAGGTAAGACAGTCATTCTGCTCATAGATCATTTTCAATGGTAAACTTCACATTGACACATCTAGCCCAAAGCGGGATGTTTAAAAAATACTCTCTTAGTCGCCAAAGTACCGGAGCAAGTAGCAATCAGCAGTTGAAACAATGACAGTGTCCTCCCCACCACTGTTAAAGCAGGGGGATGGGCCTGGAGAAATGTTACCACTCTCAAACTCAAAGACAGCCATGGAGGCAAGGACTGACCATCCATGATGTGAACATGATCATTTTAACCATGTTTATTATGCTGTACAATGTTTGTTTACATAGCCTTTGTTTACAAACATTGGAGTAAAACGAGCTCCTATTTTGGGTTCTGGTACGCAGTTGAACTGAGCTCATGAGGCATTTATAAGTCATGTTGTTTGAGAGTCAATGTACCAACTGCTAATTACCCCTTTAGGTGGTCTGGCATCAGACTGATTATCACACAGAGAACAGTTTGAAGCAGGTTTAAAAGGTAAAGCCCTCAGTGGTTGAGATGGTGACACACAGGGCATGTAGAACAGGACATACTGCACAAAGATGAGTCACTCTGTAACACCAGAGCAATAAAACACTGTAATTGCAAGGTTCAACAAGACCCATCTTTCTACACTTTCCTGTAGTTGAGACAATGCAGCTGTCTTGTACTCAAAAACTAAGTCTTCCCTGACACAGAATTCAGCCTAGTCTTGGACTAAAAAGCACTTTCAATGAAGATTCACCTGAAGAGTGTGATGTAAAATGCAGCCACACTCTAGTCTCCAGCTCAGCTGAGTCCCCACTCCCACGGTGAGGTTCTTGAGCTGGTAGACACTGACCCGTCTAACCTCCCCCACCAGGTTGCAGTCTGTCTCAGTAGCAAACAGCAGGAAGGTCAGCTTCACCCCAGGACTGGCAAGGCTCACGATGGTGGGGTCCAGGCTGGGGAGAGGGACAAGGGAGATGGTTATTCATACACTAGGCCATGATGGTCAAAGTAAAGTGTTGATCAATAATATCTTTGGAAAATCATTTTTAAGAGAAGGAACTAGATAGAGAGGGAGAGAAAGTGATCCCAAGTGGCGCAGTGGTCTAAGGCACTGCATCTCAGTGCTAGAGGCGTCACTACAGACATCCTGGTTCGAATCCAGGCTGTATCACAACCGGCCGTGATTGGGAGTCCCATAGGGGCGGCACACAATTGGCCTAGGTTGGCCGGTGTAGGCCGTCATTGTAAATAAGAATTTGTTCTTATCTGAGAGACTACTCACCTGCTGGCTCCCAGGTCCCAGATCTCCGCGCGTCCCTTGTTGATGGACCCAAACACGGTGGCCCACTTGGGGGAACACATGACGTCATAGACTGCCCTCTAGGTGGACGTGAAGCCCTGCCGCCACAGCTGGCTAATTAGAGGAGCAGCTCAGGAAGATGTCCGAGCAGAACAGAGACCATGTGATGCAGAACAGAGACCATGTGACGCAGAACAGAGACCATGTGACGCAGTACAGAGACCATGTGACGCAGTACAGAGACCATGTGATGCAGAACAGAGACCATGTGATGCAGTACAGAGACCATGTGATGCAGTACAGAGACCATGTGATGCAGTACAGAGACCATGTGATGCAGTACAGAGACCATGTGACGCAGTACAGAGACCATGTGATGCAGAACAGAGACCATGTGATGCAGAACAGAGACCATGTGATGCAGTACAGAGACCATGTGATGCAGTACAGAGACCATGTGATGCAGTACAGAGACCATGTGATGCAGAACAGAGACCATGTGATGCAGAACAGAGACCATGTGATGCAGTACAGAGACCATGTGATGCAGTACAGAGACCATGTGATGCAGAACAGAGACCATGTGATGCAGAACAGAGACCATGTGATGCAGTACAGAGACCATGTGATGCAGTACAGAGACCATGTGATGCAGTACAGAGACCATGTGATGCAGTACAGAGACCATGTGATGCAGAACAGAGGCCCCTGGGAGCAAGAATAAGATTAGAGTTGTGGTTGTGGTTGGGGTTGAACCGGGCTGTGGACATGAAGGGTTAGGGTTGTGGTTGGGGTTGAACCGGGCTGTGGACATGAAGGGTTAGGGTTGTGGTTGGGGTTGAACCGGGATGTGGACATGAAGGGTTAGGGTTGTGGTTGGGGTTGAACCGGGCTGTGGACATGAAGGGTTAGGGTTGTGGTTGGGGTTGAACCGGGATGTGGACATGAAGGGTTAGGGTTAGGGTTGTGGTTGGGGTTGAACCGGGCTGTGGACATGAAGGGTTAGGGTTGTGGTTGGGGTTAAACCGGGCTGTGGACATGAAGGGTTAGGGTTGTGGCTAGGGTTGAACCGGGCTGTGGACATGAAGGGTTAGGGTTGTGGTTGGGGTTAAACCGGGCTGTGGACATGAAGGGTTAGGGTTGTGGCTAGGGTTGAACCGGGCTGTGGACATGAAGGGTTAGGGTTGTGGTTGGGGTTAAACCGGGCTGTGGACATGAAGCTAGGGTTAGGGTTGTGGTTGAATTAGGGTTAGGGTTGAACTGCTCCTACCTTGCGTGCTCTGTAGGTCTCAAGGAACGCCTTGTTGTAAGAACAGGAACACTTGTGGATGTGGTCCTAAAAACACAAGACCAATAAATAAAGTATTAACACAAATTATTAACACAGAAGTAATGCATGTGCAGTACGTAATACATCGCGAATGAATGACATAATGGGATGGACACTGTTCGTCAACGGCCTGTGTTCCGAAATGAATTTGAAGACCTAGCGAAGTAACCAAAGCAATGCATGTGTAACTGTCCTTTGGGACAATTTAAGAACATGAAAACACTCTGGTCGCTCACCGTGGGATGGAAGTCAACACAGAGCCCCGGCGCCTGGTGTGCTGTCATGCCTCGCTCTTCCTCTCTTTCTCTCCAGCTTGCTTCTTGGCTTTCTCATTCCTTGTCCTCTTCAGCTTCATCAGGTCCGGGGAGGCACAGGTTAGAGCACATTGTGGTTATACTTATTAATGGAAGGTTATGAGGGGAAATGTCTACAACAGTTGTCTGCAAAAGTGTCTACAGAAATTGGACGAATAGCCTCCAGAGAGTGGATGTTGAAAACACTAAGATGAAGGTTTCCCACAACTTTCAGATATTCAAGTAAAACTGTACCTATGCAGTCGAGGCCTTTCCACAGGAACCACTTGCTGATCCTGCCGTCTGCAGACACAGAGATGAGTGTCTCTCCCTTGTTGTCCCCTGACGGACCCCTCTCATGGTCTGTCCACCTCACCTGCCAAACTGGGCTAGTGTGTTTGTGGGCACAGTCACTACACAGGGATAAACACTGTGCTTCAACTAACAATTAGACTGAGGTTTCTATACAGATGCAGTGAACCTCCCGTGCAGGGTTGGTGTTTTTCTAGGCGCAGTCACTACGCAGGTTTCCTGTAGAACTCTCACAGAATCTGTGACACAGATGCCAGCTTTGTTACTATGTCACGTCTGTGTGAGATGAGATCAGTAGACATTTCAGTGTCTACTGGAAATGGGGATTAAAAATAGATAGAGATTCTCTGTCATCCCACCTTAGGTAACCAGCTTGTAACAGAAATGCAGACTGGGAATATAAATGTACCGGAGATACTGTAATAATTCATAAGTCATTCTGTTTCAATGATAAACTCCACTGACTAATAATTTTAATTTTTAATTGTACCTTTATTTAACTCGGCGAGTCAGTTAAGAACAAATTCTTATTTACAATGACGGCCTACACCGGCTAAACTGGGCCAATTGTGCGCCTCCCCTGTGGGACTCCCAATCACGGCCGGTTGTGATACAGCCTGGATTCGTGTAGTGGTATTATCATAAAGCAGAAATGTTGGTGGATGTGGGCTATCCTTAGTAAATCATGTAGTCTGTCCGTCTGTGAGTGCCACCTGCTGTCTATGAGAAATAAGACATGTAGATTTTGCCTGCTGTCAATGACGGGTGTCTTCTGTCTGGTCTCGACGTTGTAGGTGGCTATGATGCCGTCATGCATCCCCACTGCTAGCTGACTGGTGTTGCTAGCAGACAAGTCCAAAGCAGTCACTTCACTCTCACAGGTAAAGATCCTCTCAGGCCACTGTAGATCCAAAAACGTAATAGCTTAGTCACTAGAAAACTAACCTCTAACCTGACACAGGTACAGTAGCCTGGTATCAGATCTGTTTGTGCTGTCTTGCCAAATATGTGTCATGGTAAAGACCATAGGAATTGGCTATACCGCAAACACAGATATGGTACCAGGTTACAGGCACAGCACTATTGTGGAAACTAATGATATGAATGGAAATAAGACATGGATGAGAGGTCTACTTTATTGAGGACCTGAATATTGACTGGTTTTCATCAAGCTGTCCGCTCAAGAGGAAGCTTCTCACTGTAACAAGTGCCTGTAATCTGGTTCAGGTTATTAATCAACCTAGCAGGGTGTTTACAAACACTACATGAAGAAGATCATCCACATGTATCGATCACATTTTTACTAATACTGTGGTTCTAAAGCTGTATCAATAGAGGCGTCACTACAGACACCCTGGTTCGAATCCAGGCTGTATCACAACCGGCCGTGATTGGGAGTCCCATAGGGCAGCGCACAATTGGCCTAGCGTCGTCTGAGTTTGGACGGTGTCGGCCGTCATTATAAATGAGAATTTGTTCTTAACTGACTTGCCTAGTTAAATAAAGGTTAAATAAAAAAACGCTCCTGGTATAGAGGCATGAGAGGCTATTTAGAGGTTTAAAGGTGATAGGCAAAGGTTCTCATTTTTCGTAGAACTGTGTTTATACAATCTCTGGGCAGATTGACTAGGCTGTGCTTAGGTGGTAGCCAATGTGACTGTAAGAGAGGTGAGATTCACCAGGAGCAGCCAGACACTCTGTGAAGCTAGAGACAATTAGCTGCTTTCCATTAATTTTTTCTTCAGCTAGCTAACTGTTATCTCCTTCTTTTTTCTTCAGCTAGCTAACTGTTATCTTCTTTTTTCTTCAGCTAGCTAACTGTTATCTCCTTCTTTTTTCTTCAGCTAGCTAACTGTTATCTCCTTCTTTTTTTCTTCAGCTAGCTAACTGTTTTCTCCTTTTTTCTTCAGCTAGCTAACTGTTTTCTCCTTCTTTTTTCTTCAGCTAGCTAACTGTTATCTCCTTTTTTCTTCTTCTTTTTTTCTGTATACTGCAATTCAGCTTTTAGCTGCCAGTTTGTAAAAGACTGCCTAATCAAAATAAATATATTGATATAAGAACAACTGTCAGGCTCTGGTCATAGGGAAGCCTTTGGCTCCTCTAGTTGTCTATGGTCAGAGCCTGAGAGATCTATGTATTATGTTTCTATGTTGGTTTTGTGTTGGTCCCCAATTAGAGGCAGCTGCTTTGCATTGCTTTGCGCTCCACTAAACGTCTGCATGGAATGCTCCACGTGCTTATCATTCCCCATTCTGGTCTTACAGAGCTCCATGTACACATTGTTCCTCTTTCTATCAGACTGGGTGAAGGACATATACTACCATTCAAAAGTTTGGGGTCACTTAGAAATGTCCTTGTTTTTTTAAGAAAAGCTACTTTTTTTTGTCCATTTAAAATAACATAAAATTTATCAGAAATACAGTGTAGACATTGTTAATGTTGTAAATAACTATTGTAGCTGGAAAAGGCTAATTTGTAATGGAATATTTACATAGGCGTACAGAAGCACATTATCAGCAACGATCACTGCCTAGAAGGCCAGCATCCCGGAGTCGCCTCTTCACTATTGTTTGTGTTTTGCGGGTACTATTTATTGAAGCTGCCAGTTGAGGACTTGTGAGGCATCTGTTTCTCAAACTAGACACTCTGATGTACTTGTCCTCTTGCTCAGTTGTGCACCGGGGCCTCCCACTCCTCTTTCTATTATGGTTAGAACCAGTTTGTGCTGTTCTGTGAAGGGAGTAGTACACAGTGTTGTATGAGATCTTCAGTTTCTTGCCAATTTCTAGCATGGAATAGCCTTCATTTCTCAGAACAATCATAGACTGATGAGTTTCAGAAGAAAGTTATTTGTTTCTGGCCATTTTGAGCCTGTAATCGAACCCACAAATGCTGACGCTACAGATACTCAACTAGTCTAAAGAAGACCAGTTTTATTGCTTCTTTAATCAGCACAACAGTTTTCAGCTGTGCTAACATAATTGCAAAATGGTTTTCTAATGATCAATTAGCCTTTTAAAATTATAAACTTGGACTAACACAACGTGCCATTGGAACACAGGAGTGATGGTTGCTGATAATGGGCCTCTGTACGCCTATGTAGATATTCCATAAAACATCTGATGTTTTCAGCTACAAGAGTAATTTACAACATTAACAATGTCTACACGGTATTTCTGATCAATTTTATGTTATTACGGTAGTGTAAATTGCATCAAAACAACATTTCATGCGTGGATCTGTTATACATTATGAGCTACTGAGGCCTGAGCCTGGAATCAAGATAATTTCAATCTACTGTACATATGAGCAATTACAGTCTGGAAAGAGTGAGTGCTTACTTGACATATTCAGCTTCCTCAGAGTCCACAGACACAGAGATGGCCAGCATGTCCAGTAGCCAGAGGGTCTCTGACTCGTTAAGGTACAGATCCACCACGTCATCCAATATCTCCTCCTTTATCAACACCTTCACCTCCTCCCTCATCACCTGGACATCTGACAGGAGATAAATATACATCAACAACATAAATAAAAGCATCCAGGTTTTCATAATTGTCCATTTGTTTTCCATAACTGTGCATCCCGGTATTCTCAGATGACATATACTTGCAATAAAACTGTCAGATAATACAATGAATTGTAATCATAGTTATATAGCTGGCAGGGCAGCAGCATAGGTCTACTCATGAAACATCATCAGTGAATGAAACGAGAGTTAAAGGACCGTCAACTTGAGAGACTGATGGAGATGTCTCTTCATTCGTCGACTCCATCGTGGCCTGGCTCCCTATGGACACTGTGCTGCATTCAAACACTGACCTGACATATGACAGCCAGCATTACACTGCCATTACAACCAGTCATATTATTTAACTAAATGCATGTTGCTCTGGTGTTACCTGGCAAAGGGCCCAGAGAAGCTAGCGTTGGTTGTTCTCTGGTATCTTGCATTGTCACTGGCAAAGACCTGTGGGTTTCAGAGTGGGTTCATTCAGTTTTGTTGTGGCGGTGGACTTTTGGATGGTCTCATGGTTATGTGCTTGTCCATAACATAACATAACATAACATAACATAACATCATGCATTCTCTAAATTAATCAGTTTTGAAAATACAATTCTGTATTTCTACTCCAGCCCGGTAGGTGGCAGTACACTGAGGATAGTTATCCGGGGAGGGCTGCGTTACTCTAGAGGAAGCATGTCTAGCTGGCGTTCTTCTGTCGTGGAACTAACTAACATGCTGTGAATCAAAACACTAGCTCGTCGTTACACCTTTCAATCGGTTTCTTACACAAGGTGAGTTTGCCATCTTACTTGCTCCCTTGCTTTTGGAGAGCTTAGCTAGCTAACTTTGCTAACGCGGCTAGCTTTACAGACAGCTAATCACACCTGTCTGAAAGGTTCAATCAAACATAACGTTATTGGTTTGTGGTTTCCTCTTGTATTTGAATGCATCTAGCTTAAAACCTGGTACTGTCAATGGATACAATATTTTACCATTGGATAATGTAATCGTTTTATGGTATATAACTGCCCAACAAAATAAGTGTCATGATATAACTTCGCTAGCCTTAATTGCTGACCTTGGGTTTATTTTCTCATAACATCTAAAGGTAATTTTTTTAAAGAGCAATTTCACCTCTGTCAAACAATTCTATGTATTGTTTTTAATAATTCAAGGATATCGACACCAGTCTACTACAATGGAACTCCTGATGCATCACCTTCGGCAGAGAGTCTTCCCCTGCCTACCCAGAGCCCTGAACACTCCCTGTAAAAGCCTTTCGAGCTGTGCTGCTGGACATGCCCCAACGCCAACACCCACTGACTCCATCTCCCGGCCTAGCACACACCTTCCCCTAGTCTCCCGTCTCTTCCAGCCCTCCAACCTGCGTGATGTCGGCCAGGAGAAGCGCTCTCAGGGGGATATGACCTGCAAGAGCCAGAGACTGATGCAGCAGGCAGGTCTCATCCACCCCTCCAACCCTGGCTGCTACTACTACCTCCCGGCCACTGTGCGCTCCATGGAGAAGCTGGTGAGGCTGATCGACCAGGAGATGCAGGGGATCGGTGGGCAGAAGCTGGACATGCCCAGCCTGTGTTCAGCAGAGCTGTGGAGACGCAGTGAGCGCTGGGACCTGATGGGGAAAGAGCTGTTCCGCTTGAGGGACCGCCACGGGGCAGAATACTGCCTGGGCCCCACCCATGAGGAGGCTGTGACAGAGCTGCTGGCCTCTCAGGGAACCCTGTCCTACAGACAGCTGCCTCTGCTGCTCTACCAGGTATAGGCTACAGTATGGCACCCAATTAAGCCTGATTCATTAGTTTATTCAGAGGGTGGCTTCTTTCCTCTTTTCATACACTTTGGTAATAAACTGATATGTGTTTCATTTGTATACGCAGATCACCCGCAAGTTCCGTGATGAGCCGAAGCCTCGGTTTGGGCTTCTACGCGGGCGGGAGTTCTACATGAAGGACATGTACACGTTTGACATGAGCGAAGAGGCTGCATACCACACGTATGAATCTGTGTGTCAGTCTTACACCCGCCTTTTCTCCCGGCTAGGCCTGTGCATTGTCCAGGTCCACGCTGACACAGGGAACATCGGAGGTAAACTCTCCCATGAGTTTCAGCTCCCCGCAGACATTGGAGAGGACAGACTACTGGTCTGTGGGAGCTGCTCCTTCTCTGCCAATGTGGAGACCATGGAACCAGGCCGGACAGACTGCCCACAGTGCAAGGAGGGGACCCTGGTGGAGTCTAAGGGCATAGAGGTAGGCCATACGTTCTACCTAGGCACCAAGTACTCTCACATATTCAACGCTACATTCAACAACACCCAGAACAAGCCTGCCGTCACTGAGATGGGCTGCTTCGGGCTGGGGGTGACCCGAATCCTTGCTGCCGCCATCGAGGTGATGTCCACGGAGGAGGCTATCCGCTGGCCTGGGCTGCTTGCCCCCTACCAGGTCTGTGTTCTACCCCCTAAAAGGGGCAGTAAGGTGGATGAGGTGGCTGGTTTAGCTGAGGAGCTGGCCCTTACTCTGGGGGAGGCTCTGCCTAGGCTAAGAGGTGAGGTGATTCTGGATGACCGTACACAGATGACCATTGGTAAGAGGCTGAAGGATGCCGGTCGGCTTGGATACCCGTACGTGGTGGTAGTGGGGCAGAAGACTGCCGAGGAGACACCCAGGTTTGAGGTGATCTGCCAGCAGACTGGTGAGACAATGTTCCTTAGTAGGGATGGGCTGGTAGACCTACTCAGATGTGTGGAGACTGTTTGAGTTGGACTGATCTCGACCTTGAACTGGACTAAACTATTGAACTCCATGGAACTAATGCTTCTCTTAAATGGGAATACTTGTGGTTGGGTGGGATGATGACAATTAGCAAAGAGGCTACTGCTCAACAGGCCTATACCTACTACAACCAATCTTTGTCTGATGCGAATTGAGCTGGAATGACATTAAATCTATTATTACACTGAGATGGACATGCAGGTGGTGGGTAGGGTGGAAGAGTAGCCATACATGTTTGATGTCTGTCATGAAAATCAATAAAGACATTTGTATTCATTATTGCCTTGTATCAATGTTTCAACCGGACAAAAATATAGTGCAAATTATAGAACTCTCCACAAACATTGCTGCGGAACAATTCAATCAAAGCTATGTTCCCTCTACGGAAGCAGTTTGATGTGGCACCGCAACATTCACATGTAAACAGCGTGTATTATTTTGTTTTGCATATTTTCTGGGATTTATGTTTATTTCCATGAGTGTCGCTGCAGTAGTTAATACCAAGACACTGTAAATTAACAACTAGTTTAATCTTCAAATACATCCACCTTATTTGGAGGGAATATGGCGACGATGGCATGGATGACTTTATGGAGGAATTCAAAAAAGAGAAATATAGCAATGCCTTTTCTGAAAAAGAACTGGTAAGACGTAACTAATACATGACGATGACAGACCACTAGAAGGTATGAGAGTCATTACTGTACTTTATACCCAGTGCTGATGTAGGACCAACAGTCCCGAGAGTCTGAAAGACGAGGGGAACGACTACTTCAAGGAGAAGAACTACAAGAAGGCTATAGCCTCCTATACGGCTGGGCTGAAGAAGACCTGCAATGACTTTAATGTTAATGCCATCCTGCACACTAACCGGGCAGCAGCACACTTCCACCTGGGTACTGTTCTTAGAATCGTAGATCTCATGATATTGGTCCTAGTACAGTGGTTCCCATGTTGCTCTGCCCGGAGCACCGCTGACGTACGTGTGCATTTTACCAGTAGGCCTATGGTCTCGTACCCCCCTGTGGATAGGCCAAGTACCTTCAGGGGTCCTAGTACCCCTGGTCGGGAACCACTGGTCTAGTAGCCTGTTTGTGAGTCTTCCAACGATTGTTCTGGGATGTTTGTTGCAATCCTTCACTGGCTTACTCTCGCCTTGCAGGGAGTTTGAACCAGACCACCTCAAAGCATTAATCAGAGGTTTGTCTATAGAATAAACATTTTAATTTTCTACTGGAAGACACATCTAGAGACACAACATTTTATGAGGCAAGTGTGTGTCAGAGTTGGGGTCAATAACATTTAAATTCCAGTCAATTCAGGAAGTACAGTGAAATTCCAATTCTCGTCAACGCTTTTCAATTAAGAAAATGTGGAATTGGAATTTGGTTTTAGTTTCTGAAATGGAATTGACCCCAAACCCTGATGTGTTTTTTAGTTTGCAGTTCTGCACTCATTACTCCTCCTCTCTCATCCTCCATGTCCTGTCTTGACTGTGCCTAGGTGCCACACAGACGCCCTGTGTAAAGAGGGACTCAAGCTGCAGCCGACCGACAAGAAGCTGCTGGAGCTGAGAGCTACAGGGGACAAACACAAGGCACGACCATCTATGATCCACAACTCTTAAATTATGTTCATTTTTACTTATTTTCTTTTGTCGTCTCAATCTTAAAGGATTACAGGTGGAAAAGCGGTTAGGAAGGATCTTTGTAAATGGAGTCAATATTTTATGTAAAACTATGCAATGGTTGTATTTGTGGTTTAGAGATGCGGCAGAGAGAGATGCAAGGAAGGCAAAGGTTAAAGAGGAAAAGGAGTGCAGTGAGAGCGAGGCCCTACTGGCTGCCGTAAAGGTGAGTAGGATGGTAGAAGGATATCACAAAAGACTTGCATCATATCTCATGATTCCTGTATAAGTTAATGAGGAAACAGCTGCATGGCAATACATTGTTTTTTTTTGTTTTTTTTACACAGGAACGTGGCATCCAGTTACTAATGCCTCATCAGCGTCCTAAGAGCAGGTCTGACAGTGAGGATGATGATGGAGGCTCCTGTAGAGCCATGGCAGGGCTGGACCTGGATGGTCTTTGTTCTACGGAGGCCACAGGTGTGAAGGTGTTCCTGGACGAACAGGGAATCATGCACTGGCCAGTTCTCTTCCTGTACCCCGAATACCAACAAACAGACTTCATCTCAGCCTTCAGCGAGTGCCCCAGGTATGATCTCGCTCTCTCGCTCAACAGAATGTGGGGTTGGAAGGGTCTACATAAAAAGCAGACAGTACATGTAGATTTGTTGGTTCTATAAATCATCAAATACTCTACAATACCAACCCCAACTCAACCAAAATACGACTACAAGGAGTGTCTAAAATAGACCATTGCATTGCTAAGTAAAATAATATGGAACATAGCATAATGATGAAAATAACATTTGCTTTTCAGCTTCCTAGATCACCTGACTCATGTTTGGAGAGGAACTCCCACCTTGAGACATTAACAGGAAGTACTCTCCCCAAAACCTTCAGGTTAGTATATTTTACTTTGTTGGTTTCATTCAACAGTTTTTGGCTTATACATTGTCTCCGAAATCGTGTTTTCCTTAGTTGGTTCAAACTATTTTGCCATAGTGTCTGCTCTACTCCACAGCTGTTCTTTGAAGACCACGAGAAAGAGTCATTACATCAAGTTAACCCCGAGACGCCTCTCATTAAAATCCTTCAGCATAAAAGGTACAGAATGCATTTGTTTTTCCTCACTAATTTGTTTGAACTCACTTGTATACTGTGACTTGCTGATATGTTTTCTCATGGCTCCTCCTGCTTATTTGACAGGTGTTTTATACAGGCAGGAACTCCCAGCTTCATCATTCTGGTAAAGGGGTCACCATTCTGCGAGGAGTTCTTATCAGAAAGGAAAAGCCATGGACTTGTAACACATTCTCTTCATCAGTCAGCCTAGACCTGTCAATCTAATGAACAATGAACTCTGACCAGTGAATACAAAAATGGAGTTAAATTGCATAGAAGAGTAGCTGCACATACTCTTGTCAAACTTCAATCTGACTAAACCATATTTTCTAGCTTGGTAGGAAGTTACGAACATTCTCCAGCTGCCTGTGTGCAACAGTACTGCGTAGCCCCAAAGCAGTATTACCCAATAAACTGTCTGTCCTTATGAAAATACTGTTAATAATAATACTTATTGTTTTATTTTTTTTTATTCCAGCCCCCGTCCCTGCAGGAGGTCTTTTGCCTTTTGGTAGGCCGTCATTGTAAATAAGAATTTGTTCTTAACTGACTTGTCTAGTTAAATAAAGGTTAAATAAATATGAAATAGTTTCACAGAGGGGAAGCGTAATAATGAAGTTTAATTGTCTGTAAAAACCCTTGGGCCAGATTAAATCAGTAAACCATTGAATCACCCAGCATTATCGTTGAGTCAAAATTAGCTGTGTGAATATCACCGTTGTTGGAAAGGTATGGTCCATCACTAAAGTATTAGGTGTGTCCTTATTGCTTACTGAATGAATCGGATAGAATCAGAAAAAGTTTGTTTGTGTCTTATATAAATTCCTTGAATGACTGAGGCACGGGTTCCAGAAGAATAAGAACATGGCATGTTTAGTGCAAGACTGGGAAAACCTTTTAGAAAAGGAACCTGTCCGTTCCAGTCAGAGCTTGATCTTTGGTTCTCCATCAAAATAAATCCCCCTTCCCAAGGACATAGGCTAGACTTAGCCAAAGGTCTCTTCCTGGCCGTCTGGTTGGGCTGCAATGTCCACATCAGGCTCCAGCCTGCCCCTGCTGATCCCTGGAGAGCTCTGTCCCCTCCGCGATGTATTCCCTGCACAGGGTCCTCAGCTTGGCCTGCATTGCATCCTCTGGGTGCCTCTCCTGGGCCCTCTGTACCCACACCTCCAGCTGGGTGATAGCTGCTCCAGGGTTGGGGCCGCTATGGGTGAACAGTCCCAGCAGGGCCTTCAGAAGGCACCTTCTCCAAGTCAGCCTTCGCCTCAGTCATGTTATGTCTGTCAGGGAGCCCTCCCTGGCCCTGTTTAGCCCTCTCCAGGTCCCTCACATATGCCATCATGTTGATCTGAGAGTAAACACACGTCATGTAAATGTTGTGTGTATTCTGTGATTGTCATGCATCTCTCCCTGAGTGTCACGTTCTCTTGGTTTAGATTAACTGTTTGGTTTAGTGACATTGCATTAGTGAAGTGGCTTTGGTGTGTTAATAAGAGAAGTTGAACGTTGTGCTTAGACGTGTTAAGTCTCCTGCAGGAGGTCTCTGCACCTTGGTGCAGGATCAGTAGACCTGCCAGTTGAGTTCAGAGTTAGGCAGCATGTTGAGAGCCATGTTACAGATCCCTGTGGACATCTCATGTTTCCCCAGCAGATAGAAAACCGTGGCCAGCCTGTTCAGGATGAACGCATCGTCTGCTTCTAGACAGTCAATATTACAATCTCTTTGACACTAACGTCAATGATGACAGGGCTTTGCTCTCTTGTAAAACCTGGTCAGCATTAGAGGTTCTGAAATGTTTTCAACCCCCACACAAGGGCATATACATGAATAGAATATAACAAGTCTATAGACCTTTATATGTGCTCAGGAAGCAGACACATAAATCAGCTCTTATATCAGCTAAGAGTTGTACAAACGTGTCATATGGCTTTACTGCTATGGCTTTACTGCTATGGCTTTACTGTTTGTCCTAGTGCTTGTAACCACTCAAAGGATAGGTCTGTGGGGAGAGGGGGGGCAGGTAGAATGATACTGAAAGATTCATCAATACATTTAGACACAGAACTCATCTTGTGGTTCAGATGAAGAGCGACCGAGCAAAAATAATCTATTCATTTTTTTCCTATAATGAACAAAAATATAAACGCAACATGCAACAATTTCAAATATTTTACTGAGTTACAGTTCATACAAGGAAATCAATCAATTTAAATAAATTCATTTGGCCCTAATCTATGGATTTCACATGGCTGGGAATATAGATATGCCACTTTTGGTCATATACAGTGGGGAGAACAAGTATTTGATACACTGCCGATTTTGCAGGTTTTCCCACTTACAAAGCATGTAGAAGTCTGTAATTTTTATCATAGGTACTCTTCAACTGTGAGTGACGGAATCTAAAACAAAAATCCAGAAAATCACATTGTATGATTTTTAAGTAATTAATTTGCATTTTATTGCATGACATAAGTATTTGATACATCAGAAAAGCAGAACTTAATATTTGGTAGAGAAACCTTTGTTTGCAATTACAGAGATCATACGTTTCCTGTAGTTCTTGACCAGGTTTGCACACACTGCAGCAGGGATTTTGGCCCACTCCTCCATCCAGATCCTTCAGGTTTCGGGGCTGTCGCTGGGCAATACGGACTTTCAGCTCCCTCCAAAGATTTTCTATTGGGTTCAGGTCTGGAGACTGGCTAGGCCACTCCAGGACCTTGAGATGCTTCTTACGGAGCCACTCCTTAGTTGCCCTGGCTGTGTGTTTTGGGTCGTTGTCATGCTGGAAGACCCAGCCACGACCCATCTTCAATGCTCTTACTGAGGGAAGGAGGTTGTTGGCCAAGATCTCGCGATACATGGCCCCATCCATTCTCCCCTCAATACGGTGCAGTCGTCCTGTCCCCTTTGCAGAAAAGCATCCCCAAAGAATGATGTTTCCACCTCCATGCTTCACGGTTGGGATGGTGTTCTTGGGGTTGTACTCATCCTTCTTCTTCCTCCAAACACGGCGAGTGGAGTTTAGACCAAAAAGCTCTATTTTTGTCTCATCAGACCACATGACCTTCTCCCATTCCTCCTCTGGATCATCCAGATGGTCATTGGCAAACTTCAGACGGGCCTGGACATGCGCTGGCTTGAGCAGGGGGACCTTGCGTGCGCTGCAGGATTTTAATCCATGACGGCGCAGTGTGTTACTAATGGTTTTCTTTGAGACTGTGGTCCCAGCTCTCTTCAGGTCATTGACCAGGTCCTGCCGTGTAGTTCTGGGCTGATCCCTCACCTTCCTCATGATCATTGATGCCCCACGAGGTGAGATCTTGCATGGTGCCCCAGACCAAGGGAGATTGACCGTCATCTTGAACTTCTTCCATTTTCTAATAATTGCGCCAACAGTTGTTGCCTTCTCACCAAGCTGCTTGCCTATTGTCCTGTAGCCCATCCCAGCCTTGTGCAGGTCTACAATTTTATCCCTGATGTCCTTACACAGCTGTTTGATTGAGTGTGTGGAGTCTGTTTGATTGAGTGTGTGGACAGGTGTCTTTTATACAGGTAACGAGTTCAAACAGGTGCAGTTAATACAGGTAATGAGTGGAGAACAGGAGGGCTTCTTAAAGAAAACTAACAGGTCTGTGAGAGACGGAATTCTTACTGGTTGGTAGGTGATCAAATACTTATGTCATGCAATAAAATGCAAATTAATTATTTAAAAATCATACAATGTGATTTTCTGGATTTTTGTTTTAGATTCCGTCTCTCACAGTTGAAGTGTACCTATGATAAAAATTACAGACCTCTACATGCTTTGTAAGTAGGAAAACCTGCAAAATCGGCAGTGTATCAAATACTTGTTCTCCCCACTGTATATGGGTCTCGCAATGGGCCTCAGGATCTCCTCACGATATTTCTGCACATTCAAATTGCCATCGATAAAATGCAATTGTGTTCATAGTTTGTGGCTTATTCCTGCCCATAACAACCCCACCGCAACCATGGGGCACTGTTCACATCCTGGACATACTCTAAAACTACATTGAAGACGGCTTATGGTAGAGAATGAACATTCAATTATCTGGCAACAGCTCTGCCAATTGCACACACCTGTGGCGTTGTGTGACAAAACTGCACATTTTAGAGTGGCCTTTTTTTGTCCCCAGCACAAGGTTCACCTGTGTTATGATACTATTTTTGAATCAGCTTCTTGATATTGCCAGACCTGTCAAGTGGATGGATTATCTTGGCAATGGAGAAATGCTCACTAACAGGGATGTAAAAAAACATTTGTGCACAACATTTGAGAGAAATAAGGTTTTTGTATGTATGGAACATTTCTGGGATCTTTTATCTCAGCTCATGAAACAGGGACCAACACATGTTGCGTTTATATTTTTGTTCAAAACACAATTGACCCTATATAGATGGTTGCCATTTTGAAATACCATCTTATATTTTCATATGTTGGTATATGAAAATAAGCAACATCAAGTTCTTTACTGAATCAATTTATTTGATGTGAAATGACTTTCTTTGTAAATAATCAAACATGCGATCTCACCAGTTCTCCTCCATAGTCCAAAGCTCTGTTGTATAGGGACAGAGCAGCGGTCAGTCTCTCCCTCTGGTCCTCCTTTCTGTCCAGCTCTACAACATAGGGATGGGCGTAGATGTATCCTTTTAGGGAAGTTCAATGAAAATATCAGACATTCCCAACCTCCGTTCTTAACCATAAGATAAAATGTTACAGTACCCAGCCTCTACCTCTAGCTCTGCCCTGGGTATCCCTCCTCCGCAGCTCCCCCGGCCCACTGGGCTCGATGTCCTCCTCCTGTGTTGCCTTCCTCCATGGGTTCCTCCTATTTATTTATTTATTTATTGCCTATTTAACTTGGTCATTCATTGAGAATGTATCATTTTTTAGTAATGACCTGAGACTTCTGTCCTTTTAACCTACTTCGTACTGTCAGATTCGACTGACTGACATGCTGTTGTCTTCTTCCCCCAGGGATAGACAGTTAATACAGGTTGGGCTAGGGACGAGGGTAGGGGTAGGGCCTGGGAGGAACGGCATGCAGTAGTACAGTCTATCTCATATCTCACTCATTGGAATAGGACATTTGAATGTGGCTGAACATTCATGGCCCCCTTTATTTGTGTATCTCTTCATGGTGAGGGAAAACCATACATGGAGTGGTGTATTAAATATCTGACTGATATTTCGTAGGGCTATGGTCTTATTTTATGGCTCACGTGTCAGCTTTGTGTTTTTACAGACTAGGATTATTGCTTTAAACAGGTGTCATAACAACAGTGGGTAGGTTGAATTTCTATCTTCTTGACTTTCACTCAACCTTAAAAAAATATGTTTTAGGTGCTTAGATCATCTTTCATCTTGTCTGCTGTTGCCATGGTAGTGACCCAAAGTGATAGTGGGAGTGGGAGTGGGAGCCGGGGAGAGAGGCACTTGGCAAAGAGCCCTTTGACTTGGTACGTATGTAGCTCAGTTGGTAGAGCATGGCGCTTGCAACGCCAAGGTTGTGGGTTTGATGCCCAAGGGGGACCAGTACGAAAAAACTATGAAAATGTATGCATTCACTACTGTAAGTCGCTCTGGATAAGAGTGTCTGCTAAATGACTAGAATGTCAATATAACGTATGCTGAGATGAAGAACAGTATGCAGATCCTCCAAATGTCAATTAACTTGATTAACCCTCTCAACACAGATAATATTAATATGAAATGTTTCTGTTGTATCATGATCTGTCCAGTATAGATTAGTGGATTTATTTTTCTTAAGATACCACCATCTGTTTTCTCAACCATTTAAGTGAGTCCTCTTCTCACCACCAGAGGGCGAACATACATTATATACTGTGTGACACCACACTGTTGATGTAAAAAACGGAAACGTCTGATTGTAGCGATTTAATTCATGTTGAAAGTGATATTGTTTCATGACGAAAGCCTCAAGGGTCACGGTCCGGGAGAATGCATATAAGTAAATGGTGTCATCACAAAATAGTTTAGGATATATTTGGGAACTTCTATTTTATTCACTAAATGCTTTAAGAGCAGGAATTGTGATCTCTGCGAACCATTTGAGACAATAGTACCATTTCTAAGAGGCCAAGTTTGTAAAGTGTGTTAACAGATATCACACCAGAGCCCTTTCTCTCCTGGTCAGACATTTGACCTTTAGACAGTACACAGTCAGACTCCCTCCACCTCCACCACCAAATGGTTTTGTTCACCTCAACTGGAAAATGTGAGTCTATTGTGATTTTCTTCTTATGTTAGTTTTCCCTCCTAAATTACTTTAACAGGAGGGAACCCACCATTGTGCTGTCTGCATCTGCTTGGTGATTTCATCAGTCTAGGACAAGGGCCAGGGAGAACACCCAAGAATCTCAATTGCGTACTCCTCGTGTCCTCTCTCCTCGCCTGCATCTCAAAACCCATTGGATGAGAAAGTCAGAGGTCCCTTCCAATGGTTTTGAGAAGGAGGCGAGGAGAGAGGACGCAAGGAGTATGCAATTGAGATTCTCTCAGAGAGGATGAGGGGAAGAGGGAAAGAAGGGACGGGGAAAGGAGGGGAACACGCATCCCACTTGGCACAGACGTAAATTCAATGTCTATTCCACATTGGTTCAATGTAATTTATTTGAAATGACGTGGAAATAACGTTGATTCAACCAGTGTCATGTCAAGTCATATAACTGGACAGAGTCAGGGTTTCATGGGGATCATTTGTGTACTGTAGCTAGCTGCTGTAATTGACCTGTTATGAAGTAATTTCTGTTCCTTACTTAGTCATGTAATCTGACAGTCAGAGAGTTTTCTTGGGTTTCTAAATGTATGTGTGTGTTGTACAGTTGTAAAACCTCAAAGATACAGCTGTTGGGTGGGCAGATTTCTAACTGTGAGGGGGTAGGGTTGAATTATTCACATTTTAATTTCTCCGTACTTGCCATGGTATTCACCCGTCCTCAAGTGCGAGTGCAATTACATAGTATGAAAATTGCACATTATATTTTTTGAGTTGTCAGTTCAGTTTTAGCATGACATGTTCTACTTCATCAGCCCCAAAGAGGCCTCATACAAACCGAGAGGCTAGGAGAAATGTTAACCCAGCGTTTCCCAAACTAACACTCCACAGCTGATTCCAATTATCAAAGCTTGATTAGTTGATTATTTGAATCAGCTGTGTAGTGCCAGGGCAAAAAAACAAAACGTCCACCCTTGGGGTCCCCAGGACCGAGTTTGGGAAACCCTGTGTTAACCCCTAATAATCCCAAGAGACTTTCTCTGTATTGGATGATTATGATGTGTGTCCAACATTCTGTAAATGTTAAAGGTTTGGTGTTGGGAAACTAAGTATTAATAACTAGGTCTGTCCTGACTCCTGACACACACTGTTACGTCCCTTGACTAATTCCCTGTGTTTGTATATTGGTACGTTTTTTGCCTCCATCTATCAATCTCTATGTTCTTCCCAGGTGATCCTGTTTGATTTTGATTCATCGGTTCCTCCCCTGTGCTGTGAGCTGTCAATCAGACGCCGCTTCCTGTTATTTAAACCCTGACTGTTCCTGTTTGGAGAGAAGATGTGTTAGTCCAATGTATGTACGGTCAATAGCACGTTATGTTTCCTACTAGGGATGTGTTAGTCCTGTTTTTGTACGGTCAATAGCACGTTATGTTTCCTACTAGGGATGTGTTAGTCCTGTTTTTGTACGGTCAATAGCACGTTATGTTTCCTACTAGGGATGTGTTAGTCCTGTTTTTGTACGGTCAATAGCACGTTATGTTTCCTACTAGGGATGTGTTAGTCCTGTTTTTGTACGGTCAATAGCACGTTATGTTTCCTACTAGGGATGTGTTAGTCCTGTTTTTGTACGGTCAATAGCACGTTATGTTTCCTACTAGGGATGTGTATCGTAAGTGGAGGTTCGTCCGGGATCCTCATATCCCAAATAGGCGTTGGCCCATTCTTTGGTTGCAGGTTAGGGTGTGGAATGAGGAGTTGTGGTGGCAATGTCTGGTGTCAAAACAATGAATCAACTACTGTTAAGATAGGGTTCTCCATTTTAGTGTTGTGATAATGGCCACCTCATTAGTGTCACTGTTTTTGGAAACACCTTCATTGGACTTGTTAAGGCGGTGTCGGAAGGTTGACCTGTGTGCGATTGCAAAACACTTCCATATTCCTGTTGCGAAGCAAGTAGTCAAGGTGGACCTACAGCAACTGGTTTGGGAGGGCCTGGTGGAGAGGCAAGTTCTGGGAGGCCCCAGTGCTGGGGAACCCCCAGCTACGTCCTCTGTGTTAGGAATAGGCGAAATCGAGGCGGTGAGCTCAGAGGAAAAAGGTAGCCTTCTTACAGGGCTGGTGGAGGTCAACCCTGAAGGAGATGTTGCTAAAACCCCTTTCACCTTACCCTGTTTTGATCCCTTATCTCCTTCTTCAACAGGTTCTAGCTTTGGTGCTAGGTTGAAAGTCAGAATGGCTCGACTGGAGTTTGAAAGCTGTTCGACCCACACTTCCTGTGAGAGGTGTAACCCTTATTTTAGGTAATGACATAGCAGGTGGCAAAGTGATGCCTGTTCTGGAAGTCTTAGACAAACCAGAGGTACCCGATGCGTCTGAAGATGGGTTGGCAAGAGTTTCCTGAAGCCTTCCCAGCATGCTTTGTCACGTGAGCACAGTCTCGACGGCAGGGAGATGTGATTAACTTGGCTGATTCTATATTAGGCCCAAAATTTGCTTCAGATGAAATGCCTCCTGATCCATCTTTGAGTTGTAGACAGGAGGCCATCCTAGAAGAGGACTTGACTAGTGGTGGAGTTTCCTTTAGTAGCCAAAAGGAGGACGTGACCCTACGTAAGTGTTTCTTGTCAGTTCTTACTCCTGAAGCGGATAGGCAGACAAAAGTAGCTTACTTCCTGGAAAATGGACTCCTGCTGAGAAAGTGGAGCTCTCACAGCTCAGAGAGTGAGTGGAGAACTGTGGTTAAAATCGTGGTGCCTAGGCAGTACCGTAGGCACGTGATCAGGCATGGTCAGGTCATTTAGGAATTACTAAAACATATGACCTGAGACATTTCTTTTGGCCAGGATTTAAGTCGAGATGTAGCTTGATATGTATGTATGCCAAGTTACAGGAAAGCCAAATCAAAGCATTGCCTGTTGAGGAATAGGCACTAAACTGCTCACCCATAAAGTCATAGAGTGAGGCATGATATGTTGGGCAGTGGGTGTTGTAGGAAGATATGTAGCTGTAGCTAATGGCATAAAGTCATAGAGTGAGGCATGATATGTTGGGCAGTGGGTGTTGTAGGAAGATATGTAGCTGTAGCTAATGGCATAAAGTCATAGAGTGAGGGATGATATGTTGGGCAGTGGGTGTTGTAGGAAGATATGTAGCTGTAGCTAATGGCATAAAGTCATAGAGTGAGGGATGATATGTTGGGCAGTGGGTGTTGTAGGAAGATATGTAGCTGTAGCTAATGGCATAAAGTCATAGAGTGAGGGATGATATGTTGGGCAGTGGGTGTTGTAGGAAGATATGTAGCTGTAGCTAATGGCATAAAGTCATAGAGTGAGGGATGATATGTTGGGCAGTGGGTGTTGTAGGAAGATATGTAGCTGTAGCTAATGGCATAAAGTCATAGAGTGAGGGATGATATGTTGGGCAGTGGGTGTTGTAGGAAGATATGTAGCTGTAGCTAATGGCATAAAGTCATAGAGTGAGGGATGATATGTTGGGCAGTGGGTGTTGTAGGAAGATATGTAGCTGTAGCTAATGGCATAAAGTCATAGAGTGAGGGATGATATGTTGGGCAGTGGGTGTTGTAGGAAGATATGTAGCTGTAGCTAATGGCATAAAGTCATCTGGCCAGCAGCTGTGTGTGCGTGCGTGTGCGTGCGTGTGCGCGTGTGAAATGGGTGTGATTTGATAGAGCTGTATGTTGAAGAGAAAGATAAACCAGATGAATGACTGAGTCAGTAGATGACATTGACGTCTGTCCCACTAGATTTGACCCTGATCTCCCACACTAACAAATTGAACAGGTAAGTCAATATTTTGCATGGTTAAATTAACTATGCAGGTAAATGTACCTTTAGAGTAATATGTAATATGTCTCGGATTACACCATCTGTTGTTAACTAATAAAGCCAGCCCCCCCCACCCTTACTCTAACCGGAAGAAACGCTATCCCTGTCCGCTCTGATGGTCTGGAAACCGCCGATAGTGACGTTCTCTATGGGGACGTTATCATTCAGCCATGTTTCAGTAAAACACAATAGGCTAGCTTCCCGGTAGTCTCTTTGTCCATGGACCAGCCCATCGACCTCGTCCATCTTGTTATGTAGCGATCTCACGTTGCCCATAATGATAGACGGTATAGCCGGCTTGTACTTCCTCAGCTTTGCCTTACACCTCAATCCCTCCCTGCGTCCACGCCGTCGCCTTTTCAACTGGGGGTGCAATAGCGCTAAGTGTGCTAAATCCAGGAGCTGGGCTCGGTTGTAAATAATCGAGGACTTGCGTGTACGAGAAAAATTCAAAGTGCCTCAGTGATAAAAAGGACCGCTAAAACCTTCATAAAACAGTAGCACTCCATAATCCTGAACTATTATAGTTCAACTGTTGCAAAAAAAAAACTCAAAAAAAACAACAAAAAAAACAATTCACATTACTTTATGCTTAACAGGCGACCAGCAGGGCGGCGCCAATCCATAGAACACCCAATATTCATAAATATGCTGTAATATACAAATACCTTGCAACCAACCTGCTTGCACCAATCCCATGTATTAAAATAAAATACCAATATTATGATTACAGTAGCATTTACTTTCTTACAGTATAGTAGGCTAATTTTACAGTATTGTACTGTCTCTTTGCTCTGATATTACAATAACAGCAAGCTGGTGGTAAGTTATTGTGAATATTACAGTAACATACTTTGCACTAGCCAGAGATGGGCAAAGATACTGTACATCAAAAGGTATCTTGTTACAAACACAAAATGCCTTTTAGACCAATGTGTCCTTAACTACAACAACATTCTATATGTTGTTATGGTGCAGATGAAACAAAAAGGTCCCTTTTCAACCAGGTTGTGACCAGAATAAGAAGTCATACTGAGGTCTTTTCAACCAGGTTGTGACCAGAATAAGAAGTCATACTGAGGTCTTTTCAACCAGGTTGTTACCAGAATAAGAAGTCATACTGAGGTCTTTTCAACCAGGTTGTTACCAGAATAAGAAGTCATACTGATGTCTTTTCAACCAGGTTGTTACCAGAATAAGAAGTCATACTGATGTCTTTTCAACCAGGTTGTTACCAGAATAAGAAGTCATACTGAGGTCTTTTCAACCAGGTTGTTACCAGAATAAGAAGTCATACTGAGGTCTTTTCAACCAGGTTGTTACCAGAATAAGAAGTCACACTGATGTCTTTTCAACCAGGTTGTCTTTTTTTCAACATTGTACTGCAGTTTTATTTTGCATGTTTATCTTACATGCTGGTAGGCCTAGAACAAATATCATGGAAGTGAATGTGCACTTTGCAATTGGATGGACTGCACCTACAAAAAACACTGCCATAGCCGGTAATGAAAGCAGAAGCATTTATAGCATCGGAGATTCTCTAAATTAGGGACCATCTCTGATAGCTTTAGGACCTCAGAGACTGTCACAAATTTGAGCTTTTATTGACCTAGCAAATTAGATGACTTGGAGGTGAAAATTGGTATTTCATCACCTGACGAATAAAAACCTCATGTCCCTACTCCTGGAAAAGTGAATCAGCCAGACAGGGCCGGCTCTAGCCTTTACGGGCGATAAGTCAGATTTGGTTTGCTCGCTACAAAACATTTTAGTGGCCTCCCTCTTGACAGTGTAAGTTTTAAAGTAACTTTCCTGCAGTCAAATGTGATTGTTGTATATTTATTTTCTCACTATGAGGTTGGGATAATGCTGTGAAATTGTGAATATGATAATGCCATTTTAGTGTAAGAGCTGTTTGAAAAGGCAGCCTACATTTTCACTCTGTTTTGCTGGGATGGAGTTTTGGCATTTCCGTGATGACATCACCATGTGGTAAATTAGTTAATAGACCAATAAGAAGGAGGGTTCCAAACCTCTCTGTCAGTAACAGCTAATTGTCTGTTTTACCCTCCCCCTTCCCCTCCCAGACAGTCCCATGCGATTTTTGACCATTTTAATTGAAAACAATCACAGTAAGGTACTTAATTGTTACCGAGAAATAATTTGATAAAGATAAAAACGTCTGCATTGCACAAAAAAATAATTTCCTGCAATTCTACTCATTTTGTAATGACATGCCATGTTTATATGATATCTGAGTGACAGTGACTAACCAAATCAATGCGAGCCCACTGGAGTTCAGGGCCCCTGGGCACGTGCCCGGTCGGTATTCCACCATGAATACTACAAGTTTAGATAGCTGGCTAGACTAACTACCAATCTAAAAATTGTTAACTGACATGGCTAATCAAATCAAACTTTATTTGTCTCATGCGCCGAATACAGGTGTAGACCTTACAGTGAAATGCTTACTAATAAGCCCTCAACCAACAATACAACAGGTGTAGACCTTAAAGCGAAATGCTTACTAACAAGCCCTTAACCAACAATACAACAGGTGTAGACCTTACAGTGAAATGCTGACCTACAAGCCCTTAACCAACAATACAACAGGTGTAGACCTTACAGTGAAATGCTTACTGTATTTTGTATTTTAAGGGAATTACTATTATTACCCCAAATGATATCATACACACATTTAGCTATTAAAGTATCTCTTCCTGTCATTTACCTGTACAGTTTGTGTAAACATGCAAGTATTCACTTATCTGTAAATATAACTGTATACCTAACTGTACAGCTAATTTAACCATGCAAAATGTTCACTTACCTGTTCATTTACCCAGTCTGTCTATTAAGTAAACTATTATTACCCTCGCTCATATCATACGCATTTTTAGCTACTGAAGTATTTCTCTGCCATCGACCTGTATAGTATAGTTAACCATCCAACATCCACCAATGTATAGTGTACATATTCAGCCAACCACTCATACTATGCAATGTCCTTTTATAGCTTTTTTTTGCACTACAGATATCTTGTATTTCTATACTTTTTCATACTGCCGCTCTATGTATCATGTACCGTGTATCTGTCTTTTGTGTACTTTCGTTGTGGCATTTTGCACCTGCCCTGTGTTTTTGTTGTAGCTGCTTGACAATGAAATTTCCCCCCCGGGGGATCAATAAAGTATCTATCTATCTATCTATCTATCTATCTATCTATCTATCTATCTATCTATCTATCTATCTATCTATCTATCTATCTATCTATCTATCTATCTATCTATCTATCTATCTATCTATCTATCTATCTATCTATCTATCTATCTATCTATCTTACTAACAAGCCCTTAACCAACAATACAACAGGTGTAGACCTTACAGTGAAATGCTTACTAACAAGCCCTTAACCAACAATGCAGCTCAAGAAAGAGTAAAACAAATTTAACAATAAAGAGTAACACAATAATGAGGCTATATACAGGGGGAACTGAGTCATTGTCCAGGGGTACAGGTTAGTCGATGTAATTGAGGTAATATGTACATAGGTTGCAGCGTATGTGAAGAGTGGCAGAGAGTGTCTATGTGTGAGTGTGTGTGTGGCATCAATCCTGAATGGCAGAAAGCTACCTTACGGTCGGATGCTGAGCAGTTGCCATACCAGGCGGTGATGCAACCGGTCAGGATGCTCTCGATGGTGCAGCTGTAGAACTCTTTGAGGATCTGGGGACTAATTGAATGGCTGTTAGTGACTGACATAACAAGAGAAAAACTGCTGATGCAAAACCATTTTTTGAAATTGCACCTGGTGCATTCTAGTTTTATTATTCATAATAATAAGTTGAGACCCCGACTGAATAGGCCCAAGTCCAGCGTGTTGACTGTGTACAGTATGCCACAAGACCCTAATCCGCTTCGGTGCTAAACTGCACATGCAAACCCTGCTGAAAAGAACATTACTCCAATGTGTATTATTGTAATGGTTCTAGTGTCTTACATACAATGGGTGCATTGCCAACAAACTATGCACATGTTTATATAGATTGGTGTCTATTAATTGAGTAGCACTTAGATAACTGGTCTTTAGTTCAATCAGATTTTAACCAAAAAACTGATATCTATCCGATATCAACCAATGTCAAAAAGACTAACTGAAAAATATGGTTGTAATCTGGTTATATGACATCCCGACCAGATTTCATCCAGTAAAAGACGTCTTTATCACGTCGTATGCCCACTGGGATGTAACAAAAGGGTTGCAACTTTCACTGGGGATAGGGGGATCATGCCATAAATGATCTGTTGATATGAAACCCATCCAATTGCCAGCTAGAGCTTTCACTAATGCTGCTGCCACTGAACAGATCGATCTCTTCTAGAAAAGTAGGTTATCAACATCAGCCAAGTAAGAAGGCTTTTAAATAGGCTTTTAAATCCAACCAGCTCTCACAGTCTCACGTCAGAATTAGACGTTCATCTATGTTTCTAAAACATCAAAAATCTACGTTTTTCCAAATGTAAACTTTAGAAATGTTTAAGTTCAGGCATTAACTCCAAATGCTTAAGGCAAGGGTTAAGGTTTGGGGTAGGCTTTCATTTTTTTTTTTTTTGACAAACAATTTTCTATCACTGGATTCAAACTTGCAACCTTTGGAATCAGAGGCAGATACTTACGCCCAACCGCTTCTCGTGGGGTGAGCCTGATGTCACGCATCATGTCTAAAACATGGGGAAAAGGGGACATAAAGTCAATTTAGATGCATCTACAAATTCAATGTTTTACACAATATTGTATCATATTTGATGAGTTTGTGTTTGTATCGTAAAAACATTTATTTGTGAGCTAGCTAGCCAACTTTAGCTAATGTAGCTAACTAGTCAACCAAGGTGCCTAACTAGCTAGCCCACCAGGCAATATTTAGCTAGCTAACTAGTTAACATTAGCTCACCGTTCGTGTAGTCAGACTTTTCTAAGTGGTGACATGCTAGCTAATGAACTATCCTTGCCATGGTGCCAGCCTAACATTAGCTAGCAGGTCTGACTACACGAACTGTGAGGTAACGTTAACTAGCTAACATTAGCTAAATATCCCTTCCCTGGTGGGCTAACACTAACTAGCATGTCACCACGTGAAAAAGTATGACTACCAAACTGTGAGCTAACCTTAACTAGCTGGCTAGCTCACTAAATACTTGTCAATAAAAAGGTCACAACAGTCATTATGCTAGCCTATGCTGGTTTTTACTTGTAAGGATGGTAATGTGCATTGTACACGTAACTACAGTCGGTGGTTATCAAGCTAATTTTCATAAGCACTTAGCTATCCACAGATCTTTGACCTAACCAAAACAGCTTGTTAGCAGCTATCAAACAGGGCTTACCTTATCACACAGCTCCAGAGACGCATCAATAAAACAATAAAATGCATTTGTGCTTATCGGAGTATTGGTTACAATCCGGTACATAGCACAGAACCATCCTTGCAGCTGGCTTCAGATCGACGGAGAGACCTAAGTTTAGTTAGTTTGCTACAAAGGCGATGGTAATTCTAGTAATTCAAAAATGTTAAGGTAGCTAGCTAGGTAATTAAAAAAATTCTAAACAAGAATACACACAAGAAATACACGATATCAAACTAAAAAGGCTATAACATCTACTTGATAGGTTACTGCATGGAGAAATGTGCCTTGAGGACGTGTAGTTCTGTATGATAGCCACATTAGCGTCTAATTAGCGTTTCATTTTTGGGGGACAATTACAGGCGAATATATTGTTAAAAGTTACCTCGTCCGAGAGAGATTTGCACAGTTATGCAAATGTCACACCAGGGTAAGCCTACACGAAACACAGACTATATATGAAGTAGTTAAAATTCCTCAAAACGTTTGAGCCAAGTTAAACAATTTAAAGGCAATGCTACCAAATACTAATTGAGTATATGTAAACTTCTGACCCACTGGGAATGTGATGAAAGAAATAAAAGCTGAAATAAATCATTCTCTCTACTATTATTTTGATATTTCACATTCTTAAAATAAAGTGGTGATCCTAACTGACCTAAGACAGGGAATTTTTACTAGGATTAAATGTCAGGAATTGTGTAAAACTGAGTTTAAATGTAAGGTTTATGTAAACTTCTGACTTCAACTGTAAATAAACAACGACATATCAGTCATAGCAAGAAAAAAATCTGTAACCGTTACTCAGAATGTCATTGTAGTTTACGTTTTCTGTTGGTTTATTCTGTATATTAGACGTCTTTGAACATCATCGCTGCTATTTCCAAA
The DNA here is from genome assembly GCA_023634145.1 of Thymallus thymallus. Classification (NCBI taxonomy): domain Eukaryota; kingdom Metazoa; phylum Chordata; class Actinopteri; order Salmoniformes; family Salmonidae; genus Thymallus; species Thymallus thymallus. Next base: position 3,358,880 of record CM042392.1, on the reverse strand, counting down.
GCTTTTGAAAAGCTAACATAAGTGTATGTGATAGAAGGGAGCAATCTTCTGTTGGATGAAAAATGATTATTGTGATATAATACTTATTTAATTGACAAAGTATAGCAGTTGAAATTTGGCCACAGAATCAATTTTGGAAAAATACTATTTTCAATGTCGTATAGATTATATATTTTCAACGTCACGATTTTTACCTTTTGTTCAGCTTCTAAAATGCACCTTATTTCAACATCCGGAAAATATCTATTTTCAATGTCCAACACATTTTCGACATCCGGAAAAACATTTTTAACCTTTTAATTCAGCACGTGAAATGCACAGGATGTCAACGTTGTGGAACGTCATTTGGTTTACTGGGAACAGGCTATAACAGCGCACTAACTTCGCCATATCGACCGTGTTTGCAATGGTAATAGGTTTTGTTCTACAGCCATAGTGTTTCCTAGTGTTTGGCATATTTGTAAAACTACAAAAGGACCTGGTGCATTATTTATCCCATCATCTCTCTGACGCATTGATTGTAGAGGAGTCGTGTAGGTCATAGGATGCCAGACGTGACCATTAGACGTTTCTGTTATTATAAGGATTTCCAAGAAACACAGCTGAGGACCTAGGTTACTTTTGACTTCACAAAGGACGGGAGATTATGGACGAAGGCACAGCTGCCAACGAGCCTATTCCAGATGTAATAGATTTGGAGGTGAAAATCGGACGGAAGACACCGGAGGGTTTGCTCAAGTGGATGCGGGAAGAGTCGTCCACGCAACGCGGAGATGCCAAGTTCAACACGCCGGAGACCGGAGAACGAGACATCACGGAGAGGAAGAGCCTGGATGAGAAGATACGAAAATTAAAAGTCGATATGGTAAGGATTTTTATTGGGGTTGTGACTGTTGTAGGCCCATATATATAGTTATTTACACGTTATTTTATTTTGCTGTTAGAATGATCATGAACAGGCTGAAACGGTTGCTCTGCTTTTGGCATTTAATCTGAAATATCCCCTAATAACTCAGCATGATCTTGTTTCGTGGTCAGTAGGACTACGGTGACCAAGATATTAATGTACTGTTCATCTTAGTCCTAAATCCTCTGTCTGAAAACAAGGCATTCATTCCAATCAATAATTCAGCTGCTCTTAAGACCTAACGTAGCTGAGAACCCAAATACGTTTTCAGGGTAAACGGAAGTTCGGTTGTAAATCTTGAGGAAACATTCCGCTTTATTCCGACCCGGGGAGAGTGGCCCTCACCATGCCAACAGGTTGAAGTTACTAGGGAATAAAGGGATAATTTAGCCTTTGGGCTTCAGATCATTGCTTGACATTTAAGCCTATCCATTATAATCTAGAATCATAAAGTTGTTGTTGACAGGTCATGATGAGGTGAGTTACTATTCTATTACAGAATGGCAAACATCTGGCAGTCTATTTTAATTTACAATCTAACTATCGTTTATTTAGACTATAACTCCCAAGCCTATTGCAAGCCTGGCCAGACATCTTTAATTGATAGCATACATTCCCGGTTTACCATAACAGATGCCATCACAGCTCTCCCCTTGGTGCAGAAAACAGGACTCCAGAGGAGAATTTCGGGCTTGCTGTTGTTTTCCACTTGCGCACAGATATCTTGCATTCCTATGGTAAGGGGCCGGGGGAACTACAGTTTAACTGACACCCGGCCCAGAAAGACCATTTCCATACATGGCCACATAGAGAAGTCAGATTTGAAAGGTCCTAATAAGACATCTTGGTAATCACTTTTGTGCACAAAACATCTCCAGAGAGACTTACATTTTTATACTAGTCCCCCGTGGGAATCAAACCCACAACCCTGCCGTTGCATGCGCCATGCTCTACCAACTGAGCTACACAGGACTACATCCATTGAGCTATTCAAATAATTGTCCCTGAGGCTGATTTTGTATGCCGTCTCCAGTTCTTATTATACCTCATTGGTAAAGACAGGCGCATGCGGTGGCTGTGGACCAATGATATATATAAACCCTGGGTTGTTGATGCTGGGTATTGGCCAATGACAGGCTTTGAAGCCTCACATTGGCACTCCTCAGAAAAATCAGTCCTCCATATTTCAATTAAATGTTTCAAGGACATAATTAATGTATTTTTGTTGTACTGGGGAAAGTAACATTAGTACTTTCAAAAAAATTATACTTGAAGGAAATGTTTTTTAATATTTTTTTAAATGTTTTATTTGTATGTTTAGCTCACATAATTTAATGTAAAAGTATGCATTAATGTGTATGTAATAGAATAAATGTTTTAAAATTATACTGAACAAAAATATAAACGCAACATGCAACAATTTCAACAATTTTACAGTTCATATAAGGAAATCAGTCAATTGAAATAAATTCATTAGGCCCTAATCTATGGATTTCACGACTAGGCAGGGATGCAGCCATGGGTAGGCCCACCCACTTGGGAAACCGGCCCACCTACTGGGGAGCCAGGCCCAGCCAATCAGAGTTAGTTGTTCCCCACAAAAGGGTTTTATTACAGACATAAATGCTCCTCAGTTTCATCAGCTGTGCTGGTGACTGGTCTCAGACGATTCCGCAGGTGAAGAAGCCGGGTGTGGAAGCCCTGGGCTGCCGTGGTTACACGTGGTCTGTGGTTTTGAGGCAGGTCCAAATTCTCTAAAACGACATTGGCGGCAGCTTATGTTAGATAAATGAACAGTACATTCTTTAGCAACAGCTCTGGTGGACATTCCTGCAGTCAGAATGCCAATTGCACGCTCCCTCAACTTGAGACATCTGTTGCATTGTCATGTGTGACAAAACTACACATTTTAGAGTGGCCTTTTATTGTCCCCAGCACAAGGTGCACCAGCTTCTTGATATGCCATACCTGTCAGGTAGATGGCTTATATTGCCAAAGGAGAAATGCTCACTAACAGGGATTATAAGCAAATTTGTGCACAACATTTGAGAGATATAAGCATATCAGAAAAGCAAATTATTTGTCCATTTATATAACATAAAATGTATCATAAATACAGTGTAGACATTGTTAATGTTGTAAATGACTATTGTAGCTGGAAATGGCAGATTTTTTAATGGAATATCTACATAGGCGTACAGAGGCCCATTATCAGCAACCATCACTCCTGTGTTCCAATGGCACATTTATCATTTTAAAAGGCTAATTGATCATTACAGGCTCAAAATGGCCAGAAACAAATCTTCTGAAACTCGTCAGTTTATGCTTTCTCTGAGAAATGAAGGCTATTCCATGCGAGAAATTGCCAAGAAACTGAAGATGTCGTACAATGCTGTGTACTACTCCCTTCACAGAACAGTGCAAACTGCTTCTAACCAGAATAGAAAGAGGAGTGGGAGGCCACGGTGCACAACTGAGCAAGAGGACAAGTACATTAGAGTGTCTAGTTTGAGAAACAGACGCCTCACAAGTCCCGCAATACACCAGTCTCAACGTCAACAGAAGCTGCGACTCCGGGATGCTGGCCTTCTAGGCAGAGTTGCAATGAAAAAGCCATATCTCAGACTGACTAATAAAAAGAAAAGATTAAGATGGGGAAAAAAAACACAGACACTGGACAGAGGAAGATTATTATTATTATTTTTTAAATGTATATTATTATTTTTATTTTTTTTCACCTAACACTCTGTAACAATGTATAGTGTACATATTCAGCCATCCACCCATACTATGCTATGTCTTTTTTATAGCTTTTTTGCACTCCAGACTTCTTGTATTTTTATACTTTTTCATACTGCCGCTCTATGTATCATGTATCGTGTATCTGTCTTTTGTGTACTTACGTTCTGGCATTTGGCACCTGACCTGTGTTTTTTTTGTAGCTGCTTGACGAAGAAATGTCCCCTCGGGGATCAATAAAGTACCTATCTACAGTGGGGAGAACAAGTATTTGATACACTACCGATTTTGCAGGTTTTCCCACTTACAAAGCATGTAGAAGTCTATAATTTTTATCATAGGTACTCTTCAACTGTGAGTGACGGAATCTAAAACAAAAATCCAGAAAATCACATTGTATGATTTTTAATTAATTAATTTGCATTTTATTGCATGACATAAGTATTTGATACATCAGAAAAGCAGAACTTAATATTTGGTACAGAAACCTTTGTTTGCAATTACAGAGATCATACATTTCCTGTAGTTCTTGACCAGGTTTGCACACACTGCAGCAGGGATTTTGGCCCACTCCTCCATACAGATCCTTCAGGTTTCGGGGCTGTCGCTGGGCAATACGGACTTTCAGCTCCCTCCAAAGATTTTCTATTGGGTTCAGGTCTGGAGACTGGCTAGGCCACTCCAGGACCTTGAGATGCTTCTTACGGAGCCACTCCTTAGTTGCCCTGGCTGTGTGTTTCGGGTCGTTGTCATGCTGGAAGACCCAGCCACAACCCATTTTCAATGCTCTTACTGAGGGAAGGAGGTTGTTGGCCAAGATCTCACAATACATGGACCATCCATCCTCCCCTCAATACGGTGCAGTCGTCCTGTCCCCTTTGCAGAAAAGCATCCCCAAAGAATGATGTTTCCACCTCCATGCTTCACGGTTGGGATGGTGTTATTGGGGTTGTACTCATCCTTCTTCTTCCTCCAAACACGGCGAGTGGAGTTTAGACCAAAAAGCTCTATTTTTGTCTCATCAGACCACATGACCTTCTCCCATTCCTCCTCTGGATCATCCAGATGGTCATTGGCAAACTTCAGACGGGCCTGGACATGCGCTGGCTTGAGCAGGGGGACCTTGTGTGGGCTGCAGGATTTTAATCCATGACGGCGTAGTGTGTTACTAATGGTTTTCTTTCTTTTAACATCTGTACCACCCATGAACAGAATGGTCAGATTAACATCCTTACCACCCTTGAACAGTATGGTCAAATTAACATCTGTACCACCCATGAACAGAATGGTCAAATTAACATCCTACCACCCTTGAACAGAATGGTCTTCCCTCAGGTGTCGTTTTGTCATCTGCTCTGACTGGCCTGACAATGACCACAGACTACCACCAAGAAACTGGCCAAAAAAATCATCATATAATGCCATGTGTTGTAGGAAATGTGCCCATAATAATCCAGTCTATAATGTTAATCCAAACATGCTTTGCCAGCAATATAGTCAGTAGGCCTACCTCAAGGGAATAGCCAGCTATATGATTTGAGTGCTAATGGTACTGTACACAGTGCTGACATGGTGGACCAGTAGTGAGTGGTTTGATCGAACTAAACAGGGAGGGTTCACCAACAATCGTAAATCTATGGTTCGGCCAGCATCACGTAACAACCCCTTGATTTGATTGCAGCCAACCATCATCACCAATCATCAGCCCCGCTGAGCCAGAGGACGCAGACAGAGGCTGCGTCCCAAATGGTACCCTATTCCTTCTGCACTATTTCTGATCAGGGCTCTGGTCAAAAGTAGGGCACTATGTAGGGAAAGGATGCCATTTGGGACGCTTCCAGAGGCTCCAGTGATTAAGAGCTAGCCTACCTCTTAGTCAGAGTAGTGAAGCTGCCAGGGCTGGGCTGCTCTGTGTTGGACCTGTATTTCATCTCTCTGAGTGGGGCTGGGTAGCAGGAGGACAGAGGGGCATACAGGCTACATACATGTGTGCTTGCACATGCTCGTGCACACTCACCTTCTTTCTTCATCTATGATTGTATTTTTTACACACACACACACACACACACACACACACACACACACACACACACACACACACACACACACACACACTCCCACTCCTTTGTTGCTTTTTCTCACCTTCTCTAACTGCACTCTGATTATGTGCCCAGGTTTGAATCAGGGAGCCAGCTGTCATTGAATCTCCCCTCACCTGTCTCACTGCATGTGTGCGTGCCTGCCCGGGCATATGTGTGTGGACGGAACATATGGGTGAATGGACAATCAATGAGGACTCACGAGATACTACCACCAGAGCAGAGTAAAGACCTCTAACACTTTAACACAGGGCTCTGTTATGAGCAGACCGTTAGGGAATCTTTCATTAATAAAGACAATTCTGTTTATTTAGCCCAAGTATGAGAGAGGCTCCTAAAAGTTTATCTTAGCCCGCCTGCCTGCCTGCCTGTCTGCCTGTCTGTCTGTCTGTCTGTGCATGTGTGTGACCCTCTCCCACAGAGCTAGGACAGTAAGAGATAACTACTCCATAAATATTTACATTCTTATGTGGGAACTTTCTGTTCTGTCTCAATAAATTAGACACAACAAGAGGTATCTATCACCATATTAGTATTCTTTTTTACTCCTCTTAAGTCTAATAGTTATTTTGAACGTACGTCATCAGTTGATCACATTGTTTCAGATCTATGAAAGGGAGGGAGAGAAAGAGGGAGAGAGAGAAAAAGAGAGGGTGTTTGATTAATGTAACAGATGTTGGGGTTATCTCTTCAACTGTCTGACATCTGGGCCTCATTGATCCAGACACAAATGGCTTTGTTGAGACAGACCGAGACACAGATTATTCTCAGAGTCTATTCTAAGACTGTTAGGTGCTCAGTGTCAGGCTGTCTGATTACTGTCTGACAGTGGCGATTTTAGCATGTACACTGAATATTACTCAATCAAGGGTTTTTTCTTTATTTGCACTATTTTTTACATTGTATCCAAAACTATGACATAACACATATGGAATCATGTAGTAACCAAAAAAGTGTTAAACAAATGAAAATATATTTAATATTTGAGGTAAAAATAGACCAAATTATTAGGGTGAGGCACATGGGCTACTAACAGCTTACTACACAACATACACTTAGTATTACTTTCTTATCTACAGTATACATATCTCCCTGGCATATTACATCATTTATGCAGCAGCATACAATACATTTTTGCTGTGGTCACTTGAACAGGAAGGTGGTGTGGCGGTCCTTCATGGGCAAATCTTGTCATCAAAGTGATTGCTTTGCAATGCTTACAGTTAGCCCACTGTCACTGATTCCTTCCAAACCACTCATTGTTGAATTTGCGATTTCCAACTTGTTGTGTAATGTTTATGTCCAATGACCGATGAGCACCGATACGTTTTATCTATCATTTCTCTTCATTGTTTCTCCTCATATGACTCAAGGATTGAAAATGATTTTCCAATAGATTGTCCACTTGATTCATGATGACTGGTAGCTAAGATTTTGAAAGTATGATGTTGACATGATCAGTCCAATCAAAGCTACTGTAGATATATCGTGATTTGACGTGATTTTATCTGAGGCCAATGACCCTGAGCCTTCTTGGAAGGGCACTTCTAATGTAACTCTATGGCAGCAGCCAAGGGGCTTGAATTGTTTAGGTCTACCCTTAGACTAGGCGGTGACGTAGTGTCCCCATGAGTGACAGAACACTAATTCAATCACAGCGCTATGCTCCGTATTTTCTGCTGGCTTGCCCTACAACGACAGAAAGCACTGAGCTAGGCTCCACAGAAAGCACTGAGCTAGACTCCACAGAAAGCACTGAGCTAGACTCCACAGAAAGCACTGAGCTAGGCTCACTGGTTGCCCTGTTCTCGTGGCAACAGGTCATACATCTTGCTGCTGTGGTGACGCACTCTGGTATTTCACCTAATAGATATGGGAGTTTATCAAGATGGGATTTGCTTTCACTTTTTTTGTGGATCTGTGTAATCTGAGGGAAATATGTGTCTTATATGGTCGTACATTTGGCAGGAGGTTAGGAAGTGCAGCTCAGTTTACTCCTCATGTTGTGGGCAGTGTGCACACTCTCAATAGCTATGCTCACTGAGTCTATACATAGTCAAAGCTTTCCTTAATTTTGGGTCAGTCACAGTGTATTCTCTGTTTAGGACCAAATAACATTCCAGTTTACGCTGTTTTGTTGTTGTTGATTCTTTCCGATCTCTTTTTGTGTGTTGTCCTGGGGCTCTGTGGGGTCTGTCTGTGTTTGTGTTGCTGTCCTGACAGACCCCACAGAGCCCCAGGACAGAAACACACACACAAAAAGAGATAGTCACATTGGAAAGAATCATCTCTTTTTGTGTGTGTGTTTCTGTCCTGGGGCTCTGTGGGGTCTGTCAGGACAGCAACACAAACACAGACAGACCCCACAGAGTCCCAGGACAGCAACACAAACACAGACAGACCCCACAGAGTCCCTGGACAACACACAAAAAGAGATCGGAAAGAATCAACAACAACAAAACAGCGTAAACTGGAATGTTATTTGGTCCTAAACAGAGAATACACTGTGACTGACCCAAAATTAAGGAAAGCTTTGACTATGTATAGACTCAGTGAGCATAGCCATTGAGAGTGTGCACACTGCCCACAACATGAGGAGTAAACTGAGCTGCACTTCCTAACTTCCTGCCAAATGTACGACCATATAAGACACATATTTCCCTCAGATTACACAGACCCACAAAAAAAGTGAAAGCAAATCCCATCTTGATAAACTCCCATATCTATTAGGTGAAATACCAGAGTGCGTCACCACAGCAGCAAGATGTATGACCTGTTGCCACGAGAACAGGGCAACCAGTGAAGAACAAAACACCATTGTAATTACAACCTATATTTATCTGTTTATTTTTTTCCCCTTTCTTACTTCAACTATTTGCCCCTTGTTACAACACTGCCAATAATATAACATTTAAAATCTTTGTTTTAACTTATTTGAGTAAACTTTTTACAGTTCATTTCTGATTGTTTATTGCCCTTTTGGTTTATTATCTATTTCACTTGCTTTGGCAATGTAAACATATGTCTCCCATGCCAATAAAGCCTGAGAGAGTGAGAGTTTGAGTTGGTTTATTCCCCTGCAAAGCTGCAGCAGTGCGTCATTGTCAGACTGGTCTCAGCATGGGAGCATGTCTATGGCTCGCTGGTCTGTAGGGTCAGCTGTGTGTGCGTTCATACTAGTCATAACACTGGGTGTGTTTGTGTGTGCGTGTGAGTGGCGTGCGTGCATAGATTTCTGCTTGTTGAAATGGCACATCGAGCCTGAAAATCAGATTTTCCCCTTGAGTAAGAGGTTCTATCCCTGGCACTGTCGATAAAGTTACATCTCAAGAAGTATCGAGTGCTAGCTTGTCATATTATGATGAAGGCTGAGGAAACTAGAGTGCTCGTGTACACACACACACACACAAAGAGTGCTGTTTATTCTGTGTGAGTTCAGCTGTGTGGCAAGCCGGATGCCGGTGAAAGAATCTCCAGAATCCTGTGGATTAGCCGGGAGCTGTCTGGCCCGGCGCCTCCATCGGAAAACCGGAATCATTTTGGCTGTGAAAACAGCTCTACCATCCTCAAGGCCGCTGAGGGCTAAACTCCCAAGTCAATAAGCTCCCTTCTCCCCCCCATACTGCAGACTGTCCCTAAGACAGCCCTATAGAAAGGTTGGCATTGATACTGGCACACAGACTGGCATGGAGAGAGCATACAGATGGACACTCAGCCAGACCTGAGCCTCTTCAGCAGCTTAGCATGGTGTGCCTGCCACCTCAAATCAAATCAAAGTTTATTTCAGATTTGCAGATGTTATCGCAGGTGCAGCGAAAATGCTTGTGTTACTAGCTCCAACAGTGAACTAATACCTAGCAATACCAAATACCACATAATCCAAAAAGTAATAAATAAATAAATGAATTAATACAAGTCGGAACAAAAATCAATTAGCAACCCAAATAGCACTGTAACAGTAATCCAGATGAAATCTACATGCATCTACACCGGATGAATTTACTCAAGATATACTAGGAATTACATGTACAGCAGTATACAGTGGGGAGAACAAGTATTTGATACACTGCCAATTTTGCAGGTTTTCCTACTTACAAAGCATGTAGAAGTCTGTAATTTTTATCATAGGTACTCTTCAACTGTGAGTGACGGAATCTAAAACAAAAATCCAGAAAATCATATTGTATTTTTTTTTTTAAGTAATTAATTTGCATTTTATTGCATGACATAAGTATTTGATACATCAGAAAAGCAGAACTTAATATTTGGTACAGAAACCTTTGTTTGCAATTACAGAGATCATATGTTTCCTGTAGTTCTTGACCAGGTTTGCACACACTGCAGCAGGGATTTTGGCCCACTCCTCCATACAGACCTTCTCCAGATCCTTCAGGTTTCGGGGCTGTCGCTGGGCAATACGGACTTTCAGCTCCCTACAAAGATTTTCTATTGGGTTCAGGTCTGGAGACTGGCTAGGCCACTCCAGGACCTTGAGATGCTTCTTACGGAGCCACTCCTTAGTTGCCCTGGCTGTGTGTTTCGGCTTGTTGTCATGCTGGAAGACCCAGCCACGACCCATCTTCAATGCTCTTACTGAGGGAAGGAGGTTGTTGGCCAAGATCTCGCGATACATGGCCCCATCCATCCTCCCCTCAATGCAGTGCAGTCGTCCTGTCCCCTTTGCAGAAAAGCATCCCCAAAGAATTATTTTTCCACCTCCATTCTTCACGGTTGGGATGGTGTTCTTGGGGTTGTACTCATCCTTCTTCTTCCTCCAAACACGGCGAGTGGAGTTTAGACCAAAAAGCTCTATTTTTGTCTCATCAGACCACAAGACCTTCTCCCATTCCTCCTCTGGATCATCCAGATGGTCATTGGCAAACTTCAGACGGGCCTGGACATGCGCTAGCTTGAGCAGGGGGACCTTGCGTGCGCTGCAGGATTTTAATCCATGACGGCGTAGTGTGTTACTAATGGTTTTCTTTGAGACTGTGGTCCCAGCTCTCTTCAGGTCATTGACCAGCTCCTGCCGTGTAGTTCTGGGCTGATCCCTCACCTTCCTCATGATCATTGATGCCCCACGAGGTGAGATCTTGCATGGTGCCCCAGACCGAGGGTGATTGACCGTCATCTTGAACTTCTTCCATTTTCTAATAATTGCGCCAACAGTTGTTGCCTTCTCACCAAGCTGCTTGCCTATTGTCCTGTAAACCATCCCAGCCTTGTGCAGGTCTACAATTTTATCCCTGATGTCCTTTCACAGCTCTCTGGTCTTGGCCATTGTGGAGAGGTTGGAGTCTGTTTGATTGAGTGTGTGGACAGGTGTCTTTTATACAGGTAACGAGTTCAAACAGGTGCAGTTAATACAGGTAATGAGTGGAGAACAGGAGGGCTTCTTAAAGAAAAACTAACAGGTCTGTGAGAGCCGGAATTCTTACTGGTTGGTAGGTGATCAAATACTTATGTCATGCAATAAAATGCAAATTAATTATTTAAAAATCATACAATGTCATTTTCTGGATTTTTGATAAAAATTACAGACCTCTACATGCTTTGTAAGTAGGAAAACCGATACGGCAGTGTATCAAATACTTGTTCTCCCCACTGTATATATATATATGTATATGTATATATATGTATGTGAATGGTGTGTACTGTGAATGGTGTGTACAGACAGTATATATATATGCATTTATATGTATGTGAATGGTGTGTATAGACAGTATTGACAGTATACATTTGGCTAAGGTGTTTACATACATACATTTAACTTGGGTCAAACGTTCCGGGTAGCCTTCCACAAGCTTCCCACAATAAGTTGGGTGAATTTTGGCCCAATGCCTCCTGACAGAACTGGTGTAACTGAGTTAGGTTTGTAGGCCTCCTTGCTCGCACATGCCTTTTCAGTTCTGCCCATACATTTTCTATAGGATTGAGGTCAGGGCTTTGTGATGGCCACTCAAATACCTTGACTTTGTTGTCCTTAAGCCATTTTGCCACAACTTTAGAAGTATGCTTGGGGTCATTGTCCATTTGGAAGACCCATTTGCGACCAAGCTTTAACTTCCTGGCTGATGTCTTGAAATGTTGTTTCAATATATCCACATAATTTTCCTTCCTCATGATGCCATCTATTTTGTGAAGTGCACCAGTCCCTCCTGCAGCAAAGCACCCCCACAACATGATGCTGCCACCCCCGTGCTTCACGGTTGGGATGGTGTTCTTAGGCTTGCAAGCCTTCCTAACTCAGTTGCCGGAGAGGAAGGAAACCTGTCACGAGTGGGTGTAGAGAGAGACCAAGGCAAAGCACAGCGATAGTTCGACATGTTTATTATAAATAAACTTTAAATGTAACGAACTATTACAAAACAAAACAACGTAGCAATGAAACTGAAACACTCACTTGGCTGTGACATGAGACGTACAAACATCTAACAATGACCCACACAACAGGTGTGGGGAAAGGCAACTTAAATAGAATCCCCAATCAGAGACAACGTCTCTCAGCTGCCTCTAATTGGGGATTCAACACAAAAAGGAAAACATAGATCTAGTTGACCTAGATCTGTCAGGCTCTGACCATGGCTATCTAGAGGAGCCAAAGAGCTCCCTATGGCCAGAGCCTGACATCACCCTTTTTCCTCCAAACATAACGATGGTCATTATGGCCAAACAGTTCTATTTTTGTTTCATCAGACCAGAGGACATTTCTCCAAAAAGTACGATCTTTGTCCCCATGTGCAGTTGAAAAATGTCCACAAAAGGTTCTTCCAGGAACCAAACATCCCAACTGAAATACTTGTATTTGAATTTGAGAGGACAGCAGGACCCTGAAAATGTAAACATCTCCTCAATTTAAGGTAAGATTTCTCCCTTTATGATCTAAATTGATATTGTTTTATGATACCATTTATATTTTTATATTTGTGCAAACGGTTGTGTTACTTGACACTTTCTCCCTTTAAAAAAGTATTTCTAAACAAGAAAATGGACACAATTCAATGGATATGAATCAACAAAGAGGTAGGAATATGTTGAAGGCTACAGCCGCGTTGGTCGCAGTTTCTTTTAGGAGTCAGTCGCAGTCAGTCGCAGCAGCCGTCGGACCTCTTCAATGAAGATCCCAGAGGCCTTCACATTATGGACAAGGTATGTGTGTGTGAAAACCGTTGTTCATTCACATGCTGTCATTTTTACTGCAGAACCTCAGATATGGATACTGTCGTGTGCACGTTTTGTTAATCATCTGTATAATTTGATGTGTTTTTGTATTCACAGGCTCCACCCTCCCTACGCCTCTGATGAATATAACAGGAAACCTGTTCGATCACCATGCACTGCTAAATCAGAGGACATCAACACGCCAGAGGATATACCTATTGGATTTGGGGCTGGGAGTGTTATGTTCTGCTTTGCCACTAAAATCATAATAAATTCTGACAACTAAAATACTGTGTTATTGTTGTTATTGTTATGCTGGTTATTAATAATAATAATAATATTAATAATAACGAACCTCAAAAGGTTATTTGTGGAACCGTTAATGGGGGTTCTTTGATGAACCCTTTAAAATGGTTCTTATAAGACATTATAAGGGTTCCCCCACAGATTAAATTTGAAGAACCCCTAAAGGATCCTCCAGGAACCTTTTCTTTTAAAGAGTGCTCTCCTGGGTCCATTGCTTTCCTCCTCTCTGCTGAATCAATAAAGTATTCTTCTTCTCCATAGGTCCACCTGCGCTGGCTGGATGTTAAGATCCTGCAGCAGCTGCTGGCGGTGCACGAGGGGATCGAGGCATGTAAGTGGCTCCTGGAGGAGCGCGGCACCCTGACCAGCCGCTGCAGCAGCCTGACCAGCAGCCAGTACAGCCTGGTAGAGGGCCCTGGAGGAGACACCTCCTGGAGAGGCAGCTGGAGCAGTCTGCAGGACCCACTCAACGACAAGCTGGATAACATCTCTATAGGTAGCTACCTGGACACCCTGGCTGACGACATGGATGAGTACTGCCACTCTAGTTCTGAGTCTGCGCTGTGTTCTACTCCACTGAGGACTGAGATGCCCACTCGGACTGGGGGAGGGACATGGAGAGATGCTGGAGCAGGAGCAGGGGCAGTGTCTGGGGCAGGGGTTGGGGCTGGGACAGGTAGAGGGGCAGGAGCTGGGTTAGGACCAGGCACAGGGGGCAAGGTAGTTGTTGGGCCTGGCTCTCCCCAAGTCAAGCCAGATATCCCCAAAGAGGAGCCTCCCATTTGGACTAAGGTCAAAAAGGCAGTGAAAGGAACCACCATCACCAAGGACACCAAGGACTCCAGCCAAACACAGCAGCCCAGTAAGAGCAATGGCGTCCTGGAGAAGGCAGTCAGGCAAGCAGGAGGACCTGCTGAATCGGCCCGGGCCTGCCTGGCTGAGAAGCTAGGGAAAAACCAGAGCCCCAAACTCAAACCCTATCAGAATGGCAAGATAGACCTGGACGGCTGCAAGATGAACGGTACGATGCACCTGGAGTATGACGCCCATTGGCGATGGTTGCAGTCGCAGGACGATGTTACATTTCTGTGAGGTGGATGTGTTACGTCACTAAAGACACTTAGCCCGCTCCCATGTGATGACCAAACAGGTCAAAGGTTAAGAAAGAGGGGGGCCTTGGACTGGTGTTGTGGTTGTTTGCCTGTATTATACAAACTTCTACCATTGCCCTTTTGCAAGACATGAGGTGTAAATGAGTAGAACACAGCATCATTACGTTATGTTCTATTCACTCTAAATGTAACTGCACTAACTTTCTAGAACATTGTCAGTATTATATTGGGGAGAAAGTAGACATTTTTCTGAAACAAGTATGCATTGTAACATACAGTACCAGAGAAAATTAACAATTTCCAAAAATAAAATAAATATATTTGTTAAAATCACTCACATCTATAGAACCTAGATCCTGACCAAAGTTTGCCCTCACTGATCAATCCCATGTCAAATTGATTGTTAAACACCCTATCCACGAATAATAGATACCTGAATCCTTCTCATACATACTGTACCATAGTATACAAAGAGCATCTAGAATGTTCCTACTGTTTGCACACAAGTGCTATTGTGGATGTCCTACTTAAAGTACTTAACCAGTCAATGCAATATGTACTATAATCAGTGAAAAGCAATGCAATTCACCTGTGCGTCAGGTTCTTATGTGGGTGGTTGTGTTAGAAACATGTCTCAATATGGCTGAATATTAATATTGTTATTTTGTGGATTATACATCATTTTTCTTTTGGAAAGCAGATGTTGTCATCGGTGTAATCCTTAACTATTATTGCCTGTATCTCCCGTTCCAAGATGACTGCGTTGTTTTTCAGTTCTCTGCTGTCTGTGTCTTAATGAGTCCAACTGTCTCTGTCCTTTTACTCAGTGTTGAGCGGTGTGACGTTATTACAGTCATCAGAGAAGAAAATAAATATCCCTCTAAGCCTTTGTATTCGGTTATAAACAACCCACTCTCTCACAGAACCATCACTACTGAAAGCTAGTAATGTCAACACTCCAAGGCAGGGGTTGCCAGGACGACTGAGAGAGAGAGTGAGAGAGAGAGCAAGTGTGTATGTCCATGTCTGAGTGCGTCCATGTGAGTGCACGTGTATGTATTAATGTGTGTGTGTGTGTGTGTGCACATATGTCCGTTTGCAACTGGCTTGCAGTGCACAGCTGCTCTGTTAGATTTAGATAAGGACGTAGGGGTCTCAAGGGCTGTTCTTCAGTATGCTGGCCCCATCTTTTTGGGAAAACAACACATTTCACTGCACCTATCTGGTGTACCGTGCCTTCGGAAAGTATTCAGACCCCTTGACTTTTTCCACATTTTGTTTTTACGTTACAGCCTTATTCTAAAATTGATTTTAATTTTTTTTTAAATCCTCAGCAATCTGCACACAATACCCCATAATGACAAAGTGTAAATGGGTTTTTAGACATCTTTGAAAATATCTATATATATTTTTTTTAAATACCTTATTTACATACAGTCATGTGAAAAAGTAAGTACACCCCCTGGAAAGTTGTAATCTTCACTTCAACACTATTGACAGATAAAGGTTACCCAATTTAACAAATCACAAAAAATATATATATAATTTGAAAATATTATGCAATTAAAATAAACAAAAATGGCTTTTCCTTATGGGGAAAAAGTTAGTACACCCCTACCTTTACCATCACATAAAATTGCTAAAATTAGAATTAGGTACCAAAACAAGTGCAAATGATTAGAAAACATTAGAGAGAAACTTAATTGCATAACATTTTCAAATTATTTTATATTTTTTTGTGATTTGTTATATTAGGTTTCCTTTATCTGTCAATAGTGTTGAAGTGAAGATTACATATCCATCTGTCCAAATAAGTTTTAAAAAAGAGAACTTTCCAAGGGGTGGTAGAGGTAGAGGTTCGTAAATAGGTCAGAGTCAGACAGGTACAGGATTGCAGGCAGGCTCGGGGTAAGGTTAGGCAGAAATGGTCAGAACCGGGAAGACTAGGAAACAGACACTGGAAGACGGGAAAGCACGCTGGTAAGACCTGACAAGACAAACTGGCAGCAGGCAAGCAGAGAACCCAGGTATAAATACACAGGGGATAATGAGGAAGATGGGCGACACCTGGAGACAAGTACAAAAACAGGTGAAACAGATCAGTATTCAGACCCTTTGCTATGAGACTCGAAATTGAGCTCAGGTGCATTGTGTTTCCATTGATCATCCTTGAGCTGTTTCTACAACTTGATTGGAGTCCACCTGTGGTAAATTCAATTGATTGGACATGATTTGGAAAAGCACACGCCTGTCTATATAAGGTCCCACAGTTGACAGTGCATGTCAGAGCAAAAACCAAGCCATGAGGTTGAAGGAATTGTCTGTAGAGCTCAGAAACAGGATTGTGTTGAGGCACAGATCTGGGGAAGGGTACCAAAACATTTCTGTAGCATTGAAGGTCCCCAAGAACACAGTAGCCTCCATCATTCTTAAATGGAAGAAGTTTGGAACCACCAAGACTCTTCCTAGAGCGGGCCGCCCGGACAAACTGAGCAATTGGGTCAGGGAGGTCAAGATTCTCTGGTCTGATGAATGCAAAATTGAACTATTTGGCCTGAATGCCAAGTGCCACGTCTGTCACCATCTGGCACCATCCCTATGGTGAAGCATGATGGTGGCAGCATCATACTGTGGGTATGTTTTTCAATGTTAGGGACTGGGAGACTAGTCAGGATCGAGGCAAAGAGGAACGGAGCACAGAGATCCTTGATGAGAACTTGCTCCAGAGCGCTCAGGACCTCAGACTTAAGGTTAACCTTCCAACAGGACAACAACCCGGGACAAGTCTCTGAATGTCCTTGAGTGGCCCAGCCAGAGCCCAGACTTGAACCTGATCGAACATCTCCGGAGAGACCTGAAATACCTGTCATCCAACCTGACAGAGCTTGAGAGAATCTGCAGAAAATAAAGTGAGAACCTTGTACATGCACAAGCTTGTAGCGTCATACCCAAGAAGACTTGAGGCTGTAATCGCTGCCAAAGGTCCTTTAACAAGGTACTGGGTAAAGTTTCTGAATTCTTATGTAAATGTGATATTTCAGTTTTTGCTTTGCCATTATGGGATATAGTGGTGTAGATTGATGAGGGAAAAAAACTATTTAATGCATTTTAGAATAAAACTAACCTAACAGAATGTGGAAAAAGTGAAGGGTCTGAATACTTTCTGAAGTCACTGTATGTAACAATAAAAGGTGAAAAAGATCTCCCATCTCATTCTACCCTGGTGCCATTAGTCATAGTCATGCTGAGAGGACAATGCACTTGATAATGGATACCAGATGACATCATAAGCGTATCATTCAACTACATTAGTGTAACAAATCCATTTTTTAAGGACTGTTTTCAGTTGAATTAAGTTAGGATTTCCCTTAGTGATTTTTTTATTTTTTTGGCTTCTGTATACTCATGCTTTTACGACCTTGTTAGCTGTCTTAGTTCTATTGTTCTAGGGTGTCTGTCTCTGTGTGATGCCTTTGCTTGCCTGGCTCCAGTTCTGTAGCACTCAGCACTCCTATCAGAGCAGTGTTTTAATATGTTTCAGATGAGTTCTCACTTACAGACCTCAGCGAGACTCAGTGACGCGCAGGCAGGGCTTACCCTGTGATTATCTAATAAAAAAAGCTCTTATAAATGTATATATGATCTAAATCGAAAAAAATGTACTGAAACTGAATCAACCTCAGAAAAAAACGCACCACATCATTCCTTTCCAAACATCAAGGCCATTAAAATCTTTGACGTGCGCTGCCTTTCCTGATTCCATCCAGTCACTGTTAATGGACAGGTTCAGCTTTACCTAGTTTGAAGTAGCTTAATTCGAGACAGATTTCATATTTTGTGCATGCGTACTGCCTAAACGTGTGGGTATTGCCCTGGGGTAAGCTGTGCATATTTGCCCGTGTCTCTGTAACAAGTGTTGCATTTCATGTACAATTACACAAAATCTGAATAGTTCCCATGCCTGATATTTGTGTGCATTCCTTTTGTTGTTGTAAGTGCCCTTTTTAATGTCGCGCACTTCCTTCTCCTTCTGTATTCCCCCTCATAAACATCCCCTGTCCACCTTACATCTTCCTTATATACTGCGTTCATGTGGAAAAGGTAGGTTACGTTAAAATTGTCCCATGAAAATCATTATCAATCCTATATGTTAAAACACTTATGAGTTTATATGTTCACTGACAGTGTGTTATAATGGTCTCCCACCAATATATTGTGGTATGTATTTCAGTAATTTCTGAACTTTTTCTGTTGAGTTGTGAATGCTGTGCAAGCTTGCTAGTTATAGTCCTTTTCTCTGTACATGTCGTCGTTGGCATGGCTGTTCATGCCCCCTTTCGTTGTTAATGTGTACTTTGCAGAGGAGTTGGTATATAAGGGCAGCACAGAATTTGTTTATGGACGTTTTTCCTGTCATTATCAGAGAATAAAAGATTAACACCAACCCTGATCCTTTGGTCAAATCAGCCAATCAAAACACAACGCAGAGACTCTACACCGGTCACATCTACATCATTTGGCACTTACATCCTCCCCTGAACTGAACAAAACTAGCTAGCTAGCTAGCTAACAAAAACACATCAAACTATTTTCCATGTTGAAAAAATTGGAACGTCAGAGTGGAACGTCAACTAGAATGAAAGTTAAGACCAGACAGAGGCAGCGTACAGGAGCTCTACACGCAAGACGTGACATGACAGGCAACCACCATGACACCATCACCCTCACTTCCAGCTGCCGGGCAAGAGAACAGTGCTGGACTGTCCACTTGTCTGAAACATCATTACCAATTAATATTTTTACCCTGACTTTTACATATCTTGGGTATTTACTTTTGCTTTGAGAAGGTAATGGGCCTTGGGGATGTGTCTCCCACACCGTGGGCCTGCTGTGTGCATGCTGAATAAAATAATGGACACAGGGCTCTCCTGTGACTTCTCCAACTCTGTCACCGAGAGGGAAGGGCAGACATATGGACTTAATTTAGAAGTTAGGAGTTTGTAGGTTAGGCTACTGTTGAATCATTAGAATAGACAACATCCATTTGGGTGTATTTGATTTATCAAGCTAGAGTTTTGTTTTGATGAGACACTTTTTTTTAAACTGCATTTTTCAGTCATTTCGATTGTTGACGTGGACATTTTGTTAGAACCTTGTTTATTATATAGGTGTGTGTAATAATATTTCACATAATAATATTATGTGTGTGTAATAATATTTCACATAATAATATTATGTGTGTGTGTTTCCGCGTGCCGAGCTTTGGAAGAATTGTAAATCCATTGTGGAAGACTATGGGGTTTTCTTTGCAAATTATTCTGATGAAATGTGCCAATATTGGTCTTTTAGTGCCACCTTTTAGTTGTAACTGTGGATGCTACATCGTTCTATGGCTGAGCTGAGTTCAGCAGTGTGTCATTTTGTCGGATGTAATTTAAATATGCCGCCATCGGAGACGATCGCTTGTGTGTCTTGGCTACATTGGTATTTACAATTGGTGAATTTTTTTGTAAATTTTGGTTAATAACCAATGTCACTCTGGTTGTTGGAGCTATTGGTTGTATGGTGAACTTGGGCTTCATCAAGTTTTATTTGTGAGTAAATCTAGCTTTGATAATAGCCCGTGCTTACACAGCCACCGACCTCACCGCACCCACTGGCTACACTACACCCACCCCTCCCTATTTCCATCTCTCCACCTCCTTTTAAACTGTGGTGTTTTTCTTTCTCTTCCTCCGTTTTTTTTTATCCTGATTTCCATGACTTGCTGGAAACACACGTCCAGTGGCAACATGACTTGCTGGAAACACATGTCCAGTGGCAACATGACTTGCTGGAAACACACGTCCAGTGTCAACATGACTTGCTGGAAACACACGTCCAGTGGCAACATGACTTGCTGGAAACACATGTCCAGTGGCAACATGACTTGCTGGAAACACACGTCCAGTGGCAACATGACTTGCTGGAAACACACGTCCAGTGGCAACATGACTTTCTGGAAACACACGTCCAGTGGCAACATGACTTGCTGGAAACACACGTCCAGTGGCAACATGACTTGCTGGATACACACGTACAGTGGCAACATGACTTGCTAGAAACACACGTCCAGTGGCAACATGACTTTCTGGAAACACACGTCCAGTGGCAACATGACTTGCTGGAAACACACGTCCAGTGGCAACATGACTTGCTGGATACACACGTACAGTGGCAACATGACTTGCTAGAAACACACGTCCAGTGGCAACATGACTTGCTGGAAACACACGTCCAGTGCCAACATGACTTGCTGGAAACACACGTCCAGTGGCAACATGACTTGCTGGAAACACACGTCCAGTGGCAACATGGCTTGCTGGAAACACACGTCCAGTGGCAACATGACTTGCTGGAAACACACGTCCAGTGGCAACATGACTTGCTGGAAACACACGTCCAGTGGCAACATGACTTGCTGGAAACACACATCCAGTGGCAACATGACTTGCTGGAAACACACGTCCAGTGGCAACATGACTTGCTAGAAACACACGTCCAGTGCCAACATGACTTGCTGGATACACACGTACAGTGGCAACATGACTTGCTAGAAACACACGTCCAGTGCCAACATGACTTGCTGGATACACACGTCCAGTGGCAACATGACTTGCTGGAAACACACGTCCAGTGCCAACATGACTTGCTGGAAACACACGTCCAGTGGCAACATGACTTGCTGGAAACACACGTCCAGTGGCAACATGACTTGCTGGAAACACACGTCCAGTGGCAACATGACTTGCTGGAAACCCACGTCCAGTGGCAACATGACTTGCTGAAAACACACGTCCAGTGGCAAGATGACTTGCTGGAAACACACGTCCAGTGCCAACATGACTTGCTGGATACACACGTCCAGTGGCAACATGACTTGCTGGATACACACGTCCAGTGTCAACATGACTTGCTGGATACACACGTCCAGTGGCAACATGACTTTAGTGCACGTCTACTCAAGGGCCATGGTACAATAAGGGCGACAATGGGGAAACACTGTCCATAACTCAGTCCTGGGGATTAGGAAGGGGAACTGTGCCAAAACAGGCCTCCAAATTGATGCTTTGCCTTACAGACCCATGACTGCATCATTTAAATCACTATCCCCTCTTTTGTCTGTCTGTCTGTCTGGGCCTCTGGTAAGAAATAGAATGTGCATGCCTGTAAATGAAGTAAAAGACTGTCCATGGTTAGATGTTGGGTGTTGGAAAGCTCATATTAGGCCTCTGAATTCATTACTTTAACAGATGTGTTGGCTGGTACTAAGTCATGGCATGCCAACGGGTCAGTGTTTCCTTTCTAGTTTCTTCTCAAATTAGCCCATGATCATCAAACATGTCAGATCATATATAAATACCAGATATTTTCCTAATAGTTTAACTTACTAACGGCCCGTCATCAGATCCCAGCTCTCAGCATGGGGAATTCTGTCTCTGTTGGCATTCAGTTGGCCTGTACTCGATTCTGTCTCTGTTGGCATTCAGTTGGCCTGTACTAGATTCTGTCTCTGTTGGCATTCAGTTGGCCTGTACTCGATTCTGTCTCTGTTGGCATTCAGTTGGCCTGTACTCGATTCTGTCTCTGTTGTCATTCAGTTGGCCTGTACTCGATTCTGTCTCTGTTGGCATTCAGTTGGCCTGTACTCGATTCTGTCTCTGTTGGCATTCAGTTGGCCTGTACTCGATTGAAATCGCTCAGGATAAGAGCATCTGCTAAATGACTAAAATGTGAAATGCAATTGTTATATTCATTAAAAAATATATATATACAGTATATACAGTATATATATATATTGATGTCACAAATGTATCATTTGTACAGTTTTTTTAATAAATAATTGAGTTATTTATCACATTTGACTGTTTAAAACAGTACTACATATGCTTCTGAGACTGAGGCGGATACAGCATATAGTATTTTGCAACAATATACTACAGTATATAGTACTGTATATTTGTCTTTCTGAAATGAAACCATCAAGTCATTGAACAACCCCATGCCATGATTAGATGGTTAGAAAACATACCAATCTCTTTCATAAGTTATGTAGATAATAAAAGCTTATTTACCAACATTTCTGAAAATGTATTTACAGCATAGCATTTTGTAATTAAACTCTTTATATGTAGGCCTGTAAGAATCTGGAATGTGGGAAAAGAGTTCTCAAGAAGTAGAGAAGAGTGGGGTAAGATGGGACATGATGGGACATGTTTACATTCAGCATCACTACGTCAAGGGAAATATAGTATTCTTTCTAACAAATATATCTACAGTGCCTTGACTTATTCCACATGTTGTTATGTTATAGCCTGATTCAAAATTGATTCAGTTCTTTTTTTCCCTTATCAATCTACACACTATATCCCATAATTACAAAGCAAAAATAAATGAAACATCACATTTACACAGGTTTTCAGACCCTTTACTCAGTACTTTGTTCAAGCACCTTTGGCAGTGATTACAGCTTCGAGTCTTCTTGGGTATGATGCTACAAGCTTGGCACACCTGTATTTGGGGAGTTTCTCCCAGTCTTCTCTGCAGGTCCTCCCAAGCTCTGTCAGGTTGTATGAAGAGCGTTGCTGCGCAGCTATTTTCAGGTCTCTACAGAGATGTTCAATCAGGTTTAAGTCCGGGCTGTGGCTGGGCCACTCAAGGATATTCAGAGACTTGTCCCGAAGCCACTCCTGCGTTGTCTTGGCTGTGTGCTTAGGGTCATTGTCCTGTTGGAAGGTGAACCTTCGCCCCAGTCTGAGGTCCTGCACTCTTAGAAGTAAAGGTGCTATCTATAACCTAAAAGGGTTCTTCGGCTGTCCCCATAGGAGAACCCTTTGAAGAACCCTTTCTGGTACCAGGCAGAACCTTTTCGGTTCCAGGCAGAATCTTTTTGAGTTCCATGTAGAACCCTTTACACAGAGGGTTCACATGGAACCCAAAATAGTTCTGCCTGGAACCAAAAAGGGTTCTTCAAAGGGTTCTCCTATGGGGACAGCAGAAGAAACCTTTTTTTTCTAAGAGTGTGAGTGCTCTGGAGCAGGCTTTCATCAAGGATCTCTCTGTATATTGCTCTGTTCATCTTTCCCTTGATCCTATCTAGTCTTCCAGTCCCTGCCGCTGAAAAACATCCCTACAGCATGATGCTGCCACTACCGTTGGGATAGTGCCAGGTTTCCTCCAGACGTGACGCTTGGCATTCAGGCCAAAGAGTTAATTATTGGCTTCATCAGACCAGAGAATCTTGTTTCTTGTGGTCTGAGTCCTTCAGGTGCCTTTTGGCAAACTCCAAGCAGGCAGTCATGGGCCTTTTACTGAGGAGTGGCTTCCATCTTGCCACTCTACCATAAAGGCCTGATTGGTGGAGTGCTGCAGAGATGTTCGACCTTCTGGAAAGTTCTCCCATCTCCACAGAAGAAATCTGGAGCTCTGTCAGAGTGACCATAGGGTTCTTGGTCACCTCCCTGACCAAGGCCCTTCTCCCCCCGATTGCTCAGGTCAGCACTAGGAAGAGTCTTGGTCGTTCCAAACTTCTTCCATTTAAGAATGATGGAGGCCACTGTGTTCTTGTGGACCTTCAATGCTGCAGAAATTTTTTGGTACCCTTCCCCAGATCTGTGCATCAATACAATCCTGTCTCGCAGCTCTACAGAAAAGTTATTTTGACCGCATGGCCTGGTTTTTGCTTTAACATGCTGTGGGACCTTATATAGACAGGCGTGTACCTTTCCAAATCATGTCCAATCAATTGAATTTATCACAGGTGGACTCCCACCCCCCTTTTGCCCACAGAACAGCTTCAGTTCATCAGGGAATGCTCTACAAGGTGTCGAAAGCATTCCACAGGGATGCTGGCCCATGTTGACATACACAACACCTTAACACTGCTACACCTGGCAGTAGCGGAGCCTTATCTGGCAACGAAATAGTTCACTCAGCCTTTTTAAAAAACATAGCTGATATGGCTGGCTTAAACAAATGTGCTTTTTACTGACAATTGAGATGTACAAACTATTGTATAAGGGGATGAAGAGCAGATAAGAGGCAATCCGTAATTTTGATTAAGACATTAATGAGTGAACTAGGACGGACATAGTCAATATAACCATTTGTTCAGCACTGTTGAAATGTACAGCGACAGAATTCAGAACGTGGGCCGTTCTTACAGTGTTCTCCCTGTACACCAAGTCAGAACCGTAGGATAAAAAAAAATGTGTCATCAAACTTTGTCATCAAAGTCTGTCATTCTCTGGATTTATGGTGCTTTCAAGACAACTGGGAACTCTGAAAAAACAAGGTTGAATCATGATGACGTCAGTGATATTCAGGTCGGAGCTCTAGAAAGAGGTCCAAGTTCCCGACTTGCAATTCCGAGTTGGATGACCGCATAAAACGTATTTTCCCATTTGGAGCTCGTTTTTTCCCCGAGTTCTTGAACTCACTGGAGTCAGATTTCCCAGTTCTGAGTTTCCAGTTATTTTGAGCGCGGCAGAAGACATGCTGGATTGACAGCATGGCCAATTGTTTATCCTTTTAAGATTGGAAAAGAGACCCTTAAACCCCACACCCACTCCACTGAATTGCTTGCAATACTTTTAGTTCGCCACTGATTCCTTCCAAACCACTCATTGTTGATTTTGCGATTTCCAACTTCTTGTGTAATGTTTATGTCCAATGGCTGATGAGCACCGATACGTTTTATCTATAATTTCTCTTCATTGTTTCTCTTCATATGACAAGGATTAAAAAGGATTTGCCAGTAGATTGTCGACTTGATTGATGATGATGACTGCTAGCTAAGATACTGAAAGTATGATGTTGACATGATCAGTCCAATCAAAGTTACTGTATATATAACGTGATTTGACGTCATTTTATCTTTGGCCAATGACCTTGAGCCTTCTTGGATGGGCACTTCTAATGTAACTCTATGGCAGCACCCAAGGGGCTTGAAATGTCAAGTAATACTCTTAGATTTGTTGGTGACGTAGTGTCCCCATAAGTGACAGAACACTGAGCCAATCACAGCACAACTAGAGAACATTACCAACCCCTACGCTCCGTATTTTCCGCTGGCTGCCCCACCAGCACATAAAGCGCTGGGCTAGGCTGAAACACCTGCATTTTGGATCTGCCGTACTCAAGAAAGCAAAAAAAGAGACCATGTTTGTATACAGCTTTATTCACCCAATTATTAATTTTGTATATTGTTTGTAAACGGATATGTGACACATATTAACGCCAAAATAACATGCAGAACAGTGGGGCTCAAAACAGGTTGGGCTCTACCCCACATGCCTTGAATGACGGGTCTTCACTTAGCTTAAATATCAAAAACAACTTCATATCTGGATTCGAATTTGCAACCTTTGGAATCAGAGACAGATGCTTACTTTCGTCACATGATTAATTTTATGTATGGCTTTACTCGAAACAAGGAGTGGCTCAACTAACCCCACTATCCATTAGAAACAGAAAACTCAAATATTGGTATTTCATATGAGCTTGGTCATTGATAGGAGTCTACTAGGCTGTGAGGCATGTTCGTATTTTATTGACAGATGGCCAGTATATTATGTTGACTTATCAGGTGTCCAGTGTATAATGTTTGCTTTGACTCCAGTCGCCAAACACTCATAATCTATTCTGAGCAGGCAAACATAACATGAGTGTACACAGTAGCAGATATCGACTCAGTTACCATGGCAATGATCCCAGGTTATACATATTGACATTAGAATATTAGTTGCTGTAAAGAGTGTGTATTGACTTTGTGCTACTAAACAAGACAATGCTGTCATGCCCAAACGCACAACATACTGTTTTAAAGAGATATGTCCTATCCTACCTATGGAAAATCTAGTACAGTAAAGTACAGTTCAAGAAAATGGAGTTGTCTCCATTCTGGTCGGCTTCCTGGATGCGATACTGCCCAGATGCTCGTCAGTGATGTTCACACCAACCATCATTCTAAGAACGTGTTGCAAACACTTAAAAGACACACCCTCCTCCACTTACCCTCGCCTTATGCCCTTGCGGGGAATCCCCGCGGCCATCTTTCCCGTCGGTTCAAAGAACTAGCCAAGCAAGTGTAGTTGGCAACGTAAGCCCCTCAGCCCTCGTTTGTGATCGAGTGTGCAAGTGTACAATTCTTTTCACTCCGCCGCCTGAAACGCCCCATAATTCAATTTGAGATGATTGTACATCCGCTAAGAAAAGTCAGCCGAAACTTAAAACCAACATCAATTTGGAGAAGTCAACATACAAGTGTAAGTCAAAACAAATGCAAATAAGTTAGAAATTGTGCTACTAATGTAATTATGTTTTTGTTTGGTTAACTTTTGGAAACGTTAGCTAGTGCATACAACATTCTCTTACATCACACTTACACATTGTACATTTCAATTTGCATGATATCGTCGGATGGCTAGTATTCGATGTCTGCGGATGCGTTGTCTTCTAGCCAAGATACGATATGCAATCATAATTGAAGGTCGAGCATATAAAGCACACACAACAGCTACTGGTGGCTCCATGATGACTGAAAACACTACCGAGGGAGGGTGGTCCATTTAAAATTAATTAATTATTCTATCGCCGCTTGCCATGTGTCAACTCATCATACGTCATGATACGTCATTAGAAGTGTACAACTGGTTGAATCAATGTTGTTTCCACGTGATTTCAAAAACAAACATCTATTTAATGACATTGAATCAACGTGGAAAACTGATTGGATTTGCAAAAAGTCCTCAACATAAGAGAATTTTGTCATTTTTTCACCCAACTTTTAACCTAAATCGGTGCGGCTCCAGGGAGCTGAAAGGAGATTCCACTTCCTGTTGTTCTGTTCACAGAATGCATCATCCCAGCATTGACGTTGGTTTCTGAGCACCTGACAGGGTCCTCAAAGACAAAGTCTCTCTCTCTCGTTTTGTTTCCATTCACCCCATGTGTGTTTTGTTCTTTTCCTCAGAACAATTTCAGAGAGATGGAAGGGAAGTGAAGTAGGCACTCTGTGATTGCAATTGGTACTGACTGAAATGCAATGGATCTTGCAATTGACAACAAGACTCTCAGGAGAGATCCTCTCCAGCCTGTCTTCATCAGCAGTGTACACTAAGTATACAAAACATTAAGAACACTTGCTCTTTCTGTGACAGAAACTGACCAGCAGTGGTGTAAAATACTGTAAAGTACTACTTTTTGGGGGGTATCTGTAGTTTCATTGACATTTTCCCTGACATCCAAAAGTACTTGTTACATTTTGACAGGAAAATGGTCCAATTCTCACACTTATAAAGAGAACATCCCTGGTCATCCCTACTGCCTCTGATCTGGTGGACTCACTAATAACAAATGCTTCATTTGTAAATTATGTCTGAGTGTTGCAGTGTTCCCCTGGCTATCCGTCAATAAAAAACACAATAAAATTGTGCCTTCTGGTTTGCTTAATATAATTAGAAATTATTTGTACTTTTACTTTTGATACTTAAGTACATTTTAGCAATTCCATTTACTTTTGATACTTAAGTCTATTTAAACGAAATACTTTTAGACTTTTACTCAAGTAGTATTTTACTGAGTCATTTTCTATTAAGGTATCTTTACTTTTACTCAAGTATGACAATTGGGTCCTTTTTCCACCACTGCTGAACAGGTGAAAGCTATGATCCCTTATTGATGTCACTTGTTAAATCCACTTCAATCAGTGTATATGAGGGGGAGGAGACAGGTTAAATAAGGATTTTTAAGCCTTGAGACAATTGAGACATGGATTGTGTGTGTGTGCAATTCAGAGGGTGAATAGGCAAGACAAAAGATTTAAGTGCCTTTGAACGGGGTATGGTAGTAGGTGCCTGGTGAACCGGTTTGTGTCAAGAACTGCAACGCGCTCAACAGTGTTCCTTATGTATTAAGAATGGTCCACCACTCAAAGGACATCTAGCCAACTTGACGCAACTGTGGGAAGCATTGGAGTCAACATGGGCCAGCATCTCTGTGGAACGCTTTGGACACCTTGTAGAGTCCATGGCCCGAATGATTGAGGCTGTTCTGAGGGGAATATGGGAGCGGTGCAACTCAATATTAGGAAGGGGTTCTTAATGTTTGGTATATTCAGTGTATATGGCTGTACAGATTCCTGGTTCAAATCAACCCAAGATGATGAACCCTAAAGATGGGACAAAGTGTATGAGAAGGTGGCCCAGAGGAAGCCAGCTGTTCTCAATTGAGTTTGAATGAAGACCTCTAGTGAGGTAAGTACACACACACGATACCAGCTTGATACTGTATGTCCCTTGTCCCCTGTCTTTTTACCCGCAGAGTAACAACCCTGGTACTGATATGTCCCCTGTCTTTTTATCTGCAGAGTAACAACCCTGGTACTGATATGTCCCCTGAGATCATACGTTTCCTGTAGTTCTTAACCAGGTTTGCACACACTGCAGCAGGGATTTTGGCCTACTCCTCCATACAGACCTTCTCCAGATCCTTCAGGTTTCGGGGCTGTCGCTGGGCAATACGGACTTTCAGCTCCCTCCAAAGATTTTCTATTGGGTTCAGGTCTGGAGACTGGCTAGGCCACTCCAGGACCTTGAGTTGCTTCTTGCTTCTTAGTTGCCCTGGCTGTGTGTTTCAGGTCGTTGTCATGCTGGAAGACCGAGCCACGACCCATCTTCAATGCTCTTACTGAGGGAAGGAGGTTGTTGGCCAAGATCTCGCGATACATGGCCCCATCCATTCTCCCCTCAATACGGTGCAGTCGTCCTGTCCCCTTTGCAGAAAAGCATACCCAAAGAATGATGTTTCCACCTCCATGCTTCATGGTTGGGATGGTGTTCTTGGGGTTGTACTCATCCTTCTTCTTCCTCCAAACACGGCGAATGGAGTTTAGACCAAAAAGCTCTATTTTTGTCTCATCAGACCACATGACCTTCTCCCATTCCTCCTCTGGATCATCCAGATGGTCATTGGCAAACTTCAGACGGGCCTGGACATGCGCTGGCTTGAGCAGGGGGACCTTGCGTGCGCTGCAGGATTTTAATCCATGACGGCGTAGTGTGTTACTAATGGTTTTCTTTGAGACTGTGGTCCCAGCTCTCTTCAGGTCATTGACCAGGTCCTGCCGTGTAGTTCTGGGCTGATCCCTCACCTTCCTCATGATCATTGATGCCCCACGAGGTGAGATCTTGCATGGTGCCCCAGACCGAGGGAGATTGACCGTGATCTTGAACTTCTTCCATTTTCTAAAAATTGCGCCAACAGTTGTTGCCTTCTCACCAAGCTACTTGCCTATTGTCCTGTAGCCCATCCCAGCCTTGTGCAGGTCTACAATTTTATCCCTGATGTCCTTACACAGCTCTCTGGTCTTGGCCATTGTGGAGAGGTTGGAGTCTGTTTGATTGAGTGTGTGGACAGGTGTCTTTTATACAGGTAACGAGTTCAAACAGGTGCAGTTAATACAGGTAATGAGTGGAGAACAGGAGGGCTTCTTAAAGAAAAACTAACAGGTCTGTGAGAGCCGGAATTCTTACTGGTTGGTAGGTGATCAAATACTTATGTCATGCAATAAAATGCAAATTAATTTTTGTTTTAGATTCCGTCTCTCACAGTTGAAGTGTACCTATGATAAAAATTACAGACCTCTACATGCTTTGTAAGTAGGAAAACCTGCAAAATCGGCAGTGTATCAAATACTTGTTCTCCCCACTGTATATATATTTTTTTATTATATATATGTCAGCGTACATTCGCCCGGCCCGCCACAAGGATTAGCACATTTATTTTTCTACCTGGAAACGTGTGCTTTAATATTGTTTTCTTTGACAACTGTTGTATAAGCCGGATAAACACCTCAGTTCGGCTCTGCCTTGTCCCGCTGCGTCATCCATTATTTCCAAGGTAATGTACAGAACGTTGGAGTTTATCCCTTACATATTGTAGCTCAACCCTCAACAGGTTATCAAAATAAAACCTTAAATTTTTTGAAATGCTAAAAAAAATAACTAAAAAATCACTAAAATATGTACAATATTTCCAGAACTCTCTGCTTCCCTTTATACGGTGCCATGGCAACCATGGAACTCAGTGCCATAGCTACAGTACAGTACATACTGTGGCTATATACTGTGGGCAAGAGGAGGACCTCTATAAGGGTTCATCATTACTCTCCACCAAGCTGAATTGACCATCCACCTCAGTAGAAAAGTGAATTGATAGGGCAATACCGCACTATAGCCTTCCTCTAGCCCTACAGTACATATGAATTGAGGTTAGAGTAGTAACGTCACTATACTTTATCCATTTGAGAGGAGCTTTTGGTGGACAGATGGTATCAGCTCCTTTGATCTGATAACCGCCTCTGTGCACTGCTTCTAAATAATATTTTCATCTGGATTATTCCTAGGGGGATGACAGAGGTGAGATTGTGATCTGTGTGTACGTTAAACTGGGATCGGATGAATGTACGCACATTGTAGAAAAACATAGCGGTATGCAGCCTTGTCAGTCACTGATCAAATCAACGTTTATTTGTGGCGGATGTTAGCAGATGTTAAAGCAGGTGCAGTGAAATGCTTGTGTTTCTAGCAGTGCAGTAAATGTTTAACAGTACAATAGTAATAGAAGACAATTAAGACAAATCCGAACTAGCTATATCAGAACCAGCAGAGTCCGGAATGTAAATATGTGCTGTGCATTATGGGCAAGTTTTAAGTAGGAAAAAAGTATGTAAAGTTGTAGATATATGTCGAGAATACAGTATGTACAGTGTACATACAAAGTGATTCATCAATTAGCTTAATTTATCAGATCGAATTAAATGTCAACAGAATAATGTTGCAGGAATGCTAATTTTATCTCTATCTAACTACAGAAATGATTTCAGAACAATATACATTATGTAAACATTGTTAAAGTGACCAGTGTTCAAAGCAGTCTCTTCAGAATATAGCACCGGGTGGTAGCCCTACTAGTGACAGTGTCTAATGTGCAGGGCAGGGTACCGGGCGGAAGTAAGCTAGCGATGGTACCAGGCGGTGACACAGCCACTTTTCTGCCTGACTCTGGCTGGTTCTGGTGTAAGTTTCAGGGCCATTGATTTTAACAGAGTTGGAGACAGAGTTGTTGTGTCTGAATCTGATAATGTGTGGTATAACTACAGACCAAACACATTGTGTTGGATTGTGTTGACATCTGCGTGTCAGCAAGTGTTGACAATGGGAATCTAACCGCCAGACTCAGACTCCAACCACAGTGGTGGGTATTAGCCATTGTACCCAGACTGTTGTGAGGCAGTACAAGAGCATAGACACAGTGGGGAGAAGATCTTCAGTGCAGGGCTAGACAACATCAGGACATGGTGGGGGTTCCATCACAGATGCTGAACTAAAAAGTAGGGGGAGGTGGGGATCCACAAATCATCTAAAATGAACACAAATCAACACCAGATGAGCCTTCTGGTCTTATTCTGTACGGGGAGACAATGGCTCTGCTTAAACCCTCGTCCATGGTGCCCCACTGTCATAGTACTGTACAATGGACAACACACACGGCATGCTCTATATTCACTGGTTTTGGAGATGTTTTCAGTATAATGGTCCACACAGGGCAGGCCACAAGCCACATTGGACCACCAATCGCTGTCAATGTCAGGACATTTCTCAAAACTGTTAAATAAAGTGCACAGAATTGGAAAGATATGTTAATTCTATGGTGAGGAATATTATAGAAAAAAACGTAAACGTTTGTTTTCACGTAGTATAAGCACTCGTAGCGATGTTCATTAGCATTAGCATTCTCATAGAGAATGACTGGCAGTGTTAGCTAGTTAGCATATTAGACTGTATGTAATAGATAGATAGATAGATAGATAGATAGATAGATAGATAGATAGATAGATAGATAGATAGATAGATAGATAGGTACTTTATTGATCCCCGGGGGGGTAATTTCATTGTCAAGCAGCTACAACAAAACACAGGGCAGGTGCAAAATGCCACAACGAAAGTACACAAAAGACAGATACACGGTACATGATACATAGAGCGGCAGCATGAAAAAGTATAGAAATACAAGATATCTGGAGTGCAAAAAAGCTATAAAAAGACATTGCATAGTATGAGTGAATGGCTGAATATGTACACTATACATTGGTGGATGTTGGATGGTTAACTATACTATACAGGTCGATGGCAGAGAAATACTTCAGTAGCTAAAAATGCGTATGATATGAGCGAGGGAATAATAGTTTACTTAATAGACAGACTGGGTAAATGAACAGGTAAGTGAAAATTTTGCATGGTTAAATTAGCTGTACAGTTAGGTATACAGTTATATTTACAGATAAGTGAATACTTGCATGGTTACACAAACTGTACAGGTAAATGACAGGAAGAGATACTTTAATAGCTAAATGTGTGTATGATATCATTTGGGGTAATAATAGTAATTCCCTTAAAATACAGTCCTTAGTGCGCAGGGTTTAATTACAGACAACTGCACGTATTGCACATTTGATATACTAAAAGCAATGAGAAAAGGTGCAACTGGCAGGATACTAATATGCATTCCTGAGTGAATGCCTATGTAGGTTAAGTCCAATAATTACTTACAATATTGCATGTGATATAATATAACAACTGTACATAAGTATGTATATACAGACCTGTATGAAAAAATAGGTCCTGAGTGGATGAGTGCTGACGGACCAGAGTTACTCACGGATGGATGCATAATTGTTAAACTAGGTCATAGCACCCCAACAGTTCCAGATCTATGTTGCCGACGGCACGGCACCCCGGTGAGGCATTATATAGTCTAATAGCCGCCGGCAGGAAGGACCTCCTGTAGCGCTCTCTGGCACACCGTGGTGGGATCAGTCTGTGACTGAAAGTGCTCCTCTGCGTCATAACCATAGCGTGCAGAGGGTGGGTGACGTTGTCCATGATGGCCAGCAGTTTGGCCAGGATCCGTCTCTCCACCACCTCCTCTAGAGTGTCAAGGCTCATCCCCAGGACAGAGCTAGCCTTCCTGATCGTTATCCATACATTCTGTGTCCCTTTTTAATCAAAGATCAATGCCTGAAATGGCAATGTTGTAGACACAGAGTATCAATGGCAAAAGACAGAAACTGTGCCTAAATGTTTTTTGTATATAACATTAGGATATTTGTAATCTATTGGTACCACAAAGCTAACTAGCTAACAGCGCCAATCATTTCTGAATGTAACCTAATGGATATTGAGACGTTGGAACCAAATGTATTAAATGTATTCAAGTTTACTTGATCATTATATCCCATTTAATCCTCCAGACAACAACATGCTATGAGTGATGTGTATAACCTTGGAGGCACGTTGTCACTTTCATATCTGATACTGTGAGAGATGGAAACAATCCCCACAGACACGTGAGGGAGCACACACACACACACACAAACACACAAAAACACACACACACACACACACACACATCTCTATAACATAAAACAGCTTGCTCTGAAAATATATTATGGGATATATTGGGGGTTGGGTAGCCATTGGAGATAGAACAACAACACCCCATGGGCTCCCCTCTACTCTCTACTCACTTCTGATTGCATCACTTTGTGGGAACACTGTGGTCTTCCCCATAATATCACACACACGCCACACTTGCAACCAAATAAAATGCTAACTATAGCTGCAATCCACAGTGTGGAGAGGACAACCCAGGAAATATGAATATGAAAATACTACAAGCATGTGGCTGTAAGAATGTGTGTGACACTGATCATTTTCAACCTAGAGCAAAAACGCCAGACTCCAGATAGAGCTGACTGTTTTTTTTCTGTCACTGTAGTCTAAAAGTAGAATATGTGTGTGTGTGTGTGTGTGTGTGTGTGAGAGACTGGGAGGAAGGCCACACAGGGTTATGGTTTGGCCTTAGATAGAAAGCAATACAGCGTGCATTCCACACACAGTTAATCAAAAACAGAGCTATTTCCTGGATTGTGGTCCTCTCTCCCGTAGGCAGTACTAAGGGAGAAGGAAGGTGACTTTTTCGTGTTATTGTCCTCAGATTCAGATTCAGGGTAATAAGAGCAATAAGAGCAGTTTCCCACCGTGAAGCATGGAGGAGGAGGTGTGATGGTGTCGGGGTGCTTTGCTGGTGATACTGTCAGTGATTTATTTAGAATTCAAGGCACACTTAACCAGCATGGCTACCACAGCATTCAGCAGTGATATGCCAAATCAGCTGGTTTGTGCTTAGTTGGACTATCATTTGTTTTTCAACAGGACAATGACCCAACACACCTACAGGTTGTGTAAGGGCTATTTGACCAAGAATGAGAGTAATGGAGTGCTGCATCAGATGACCTGGCCTCCACAATCACACAACCTCAACCCAATTCAGATGGTTTGGGATGAGTTGGACCGCAGAGTGAAGGAAAAGCAGCCAACAAGTGCTCAGCATATGTGGGAACTCCTTCAAGACTGTTGGAAATGCATTCCTTGTGAAGCTGGATGAGAGAATGCCAAAAGTGTGCAAAGCTGTCATCAAGGGTGGCTACTTTGAAGAATCTAGAATA
Source organism: Thymallus thymallus (assembly GCA_023634145.1). Taxonomy (NCBI): domain Eukaryota; kingdom Metazoa; phylum Chordata; class Actinopteri; order Salmoniformes; family Salmonidae; genus Thymallus; species Thymallus thymallus. The sequence continues at coordinate 3,323,948 of CM042392.1, read as the reverse complement.
TAAAATACATTTAGATTTGTTTAACACTTTTTTGGTTACTACGTGATTCCATATGTGTTATTTCAGAGTTTTGATGTCTTCACTATTATTCTACAATGTAGAAAATAGTAAAAATAAAGAAAAACCCTTGAATGAGTAGGTGTGTCCAAACATTTGACTCAAGGCAGACTTAACCAGCATGGCTACTACAGCATTCTACAGTGTTATGCCATCCCATCTGGTTTGGGCTTAGTGGGACTATCATTTGTTTTTCAACAGGACAATGACCCAACACACCTCCAGACTGTGTAAGGGCTATTTGACCGAGAGTGATGGAAGGAGAGTGATGGAGTGCTGCATCAGATGACCTGGCCTCCACCATCAATTGGTTTGGGATGAGTTGGATCGCAGAGTGAAGGAAAAGCAGCCAACAAGTGCTCAGCATATGTGGGAACTCCTTCAAGACTGTTGGAATAGCATTCCAGGTGAAGCTGGTTGAGAGAATGCCAAGAGTGTGAAAAACTGTATCAATGGAAATGGGTGGCTACTTTGAAGAATCTCAAATATATTTTGATATGTTTAATCCTATTTTGGTTACTACACGATTCCAAATGTGTTATTTCAAAGTGTTGATGTTTTCACTATCTTTCTACAATGTAGAAACTAGTAAAAATAAAGAAAAACTAGGTGTGTCCAAACTATTGGCTGTTACTGTATATCCACTGTATACATGAATCGCTGCAAAGCTGGATCTTGTTTCAGTCACGTCTTTGTTCATGTTCACATGGCTTGAACAATAAGACCCTTATTGTTGGTTGACAATAGAGTCCCCCCACAATGCAAGTGATTGCTGCAGGATGAAGTTGATGTTCAGTCGACATGTAGGCGCAAGCCGGATAATTGTTATCCTCATAGTGTTATATTCATGACAGCTCTTTAAAACACCTATGTCAATTAACTTGGATGTTCACAGCATCACTGACGGATGTGTTGCCCTGACAACTGTGTCAGAGTTTTGAACGAACCTCCTCCCTTTTGTCCCATGGTGGCTGAAGACATGCCAGACACAGATGAAGACCTAGCTAGCCAGTAACTAGCTAACGCCAGACACTGTTGAAGACCTAGCTAGCCAGTAACTAGCTAACACCAGACACAGATGAAGACCTAGCTAGCCAGTAACTAGCTAACACCAGACACAGATGAAGACCTAGCTAGCCAGTAACTAGCTAACGCCAGACACTGTTGAAGACCTAGCTAGCCAGTAACTAGCTAACACCAGACACAGATGAAGACCTAGCTAGCCAGTAACTAGCTAACGCCAGACACTGTTGAAGACCTAGCTAGCCAGTAACTAGCTAACACTAGACACAGATGAAGACCTAGCTAGCCAGTAACTAGCTAACACTAGACACAGATGAAGACCTAGCTAGCCAGTGACTAGCTAACACTAGACACAGATGAAGACCTAGCTAGCCAGTGACTAGCCAACACCAGACACAGATGAAGACCTAGCTAGCCAGTAACTAGCTAACACCAGACACAGATGAAGACCTAGCTAGCCAGTAACTAGCTAACACCAGACACAGATGAAGACCTAGCTAGCCAGTAACTAGCTAACACTAGACACAGATGAAGACCTACAGTGGGGAGAACAAGTATTTGATACACTGCCGATTTTGCAGGTTTTCCTACTTACAAAGCATGTAGAGGTCTGTAATTTTTATCATAGGTACACTTCAACTGTGAGAGACGGAATCTAAAACAAAAATCCAGAAAATCACATTGTATGATTTTTAAATAATTAAATTGCATTTTATTGCATGACATAAGTATTTGATCACCTACCAACTAGTAAGAATTCCGGCTCTCACAGACCTGTTAGTTTTTCTTTAAGAAGCCCTCCTGTTCTCCACTCATTACCTGTATTAACTGCACCTGTTTGAACTCGTTACCTGTATAAAAGACACCTGTCCACACACTCAATCAAACAGACTCCAACCTCTCCACAATGGCCAAGACCAGAAAGCTGTGAAAGGACATCAGGGATAAAATTGTAGACCTGCACAAGGCTGGGATGGGCTACAGGACAATGGGCAAGCAGCTTGGTGAGAAAGCAACAACTGTATTAGAAAATGGAAGAAGTTCAAGATCACGGTCAATCTCCCTTGTTCTGGGGCACCTTGCAAGATCTCACCTCGTGGGGCATCAATGATCATGAGGAAGGTGAGGGATCAGCCCAGAACTACATGGCAGGACCTGGTCAATGACCTGAAGAGAGCTGGGACCACAGTCTCAAAGAAAACCATTAGTAACACACTACGCCTTCATGGATTAAAATCCTGCAGCGCACGCAAGGTCCCCCTGCTCAAGCCAGCGCATGTCCAGGCCCGTCTGAAGTTTGCCAATGACCATCTGGATGATCCAGAGGAGGAATGGGAGAAGGTCATGTGCACTGATGAGACAAAAATAGAGCTTTTTGGTCTAAACTCCACTCGCCGTGTTTGGAGGAAGAAGAAGGATGAGTACAACCCCAAGAACACCATCTCAACCGTAAAGCATGGAGGTGGAAACATAATTCTTTGGGGATGCTTTTCTGCAAAGGGTACAGGACGACTGCACCGTATTGAGGGGAGGATGGATGGGGCCATGTTACGCGAGATCTTGGCCAACAACCTCCTTCCCTCAGTAAGAGCATTGAAGATGGGTCGTGGCTGGGTCTTCCAGCATGACAACGACCCGAAACACACAGCCAGGGCAACTAAGGAGTGGCTCCGTAAGAAGCATCTCAAGGTCCTGGAGTGGCCTAGCCAGTCTCCAGACCTGAACCCAATAGAAAATCTTTGTAGGGAGCTGAAAGTCCGTATTGCCCAGCGACAGCCCCGAAACCTGAAGGATCTGGAGAAGGTCTGTATGGAGGAGTGGGCCAAAATCCCTGCTGCAGTGTGTGCAAACCTGGTCAAGAACTACAGGAAACGTATGATCTCTGTAATTGCAAACAAAGGTTTCTGTACCAATTATTAAGTTCTGCTTTTCTGATGTATCAAATACTTATGTCATGCAATAAAATGCAAATTAATTATTTAAAAATCATACAATGTGATTTTCTGGATTTTTTTAGATTCCGCCTCTCACAATTGAAGAGTACCTATTTTAAAAATTACAGACCTCTACACGCTTTGTAAGTGGGAAAACCTGCAAAATCGGCAGTGTATCAAATACTTGTTCTCCCCACTGTAGCTAGCCAGCAACTAGCTAACACCAGACACAGATGAAAGGGGAAACATACAGTACAAGTATCTTTGCCATAGATGAATAGCGTAACCTTTTGCTGACACCCTACAGTCAAATTTTGGCACCATTAGAGTAGCTACCCTAGCTGTACTGAACAAAAATATAAACGCAAAATGTAAATTGATGTTTCATGAGCTGAAATAAAATATTCCAGAAATGTTTCATACACACAAAAAGCTTATATCTCTAAATGTTTTGGGAACAAATGTGTTTACATCCCTGTTAGTGAGCATGTATCCCTTGCCAAGATAATCCATCCACCTGACAGGTGTAGCATATCAAGAAGCTGATTAAACAGCATGATCATTACACAGCTGCACCTTGTGCTGGGGATATATATAAGGCCACTCTAAAATGTTTTTTCACACAACACAATGCCACAGATGTCTCAAGTTTTGAGGGAGAATGCAACTGGCATGCTGACTGCAGGAATGTCCACCAGAGCTTTAGCCAGATCATTCAATGTTTATTTCTCTAGTGTAAGTTTTAGAGAATTTTGGCAGTACGTCCAACCGGCCTAATTTAATCTCTGAACAACCACCCTCTCCCAAACTCAGTAGTAGGATACACATTTCCCTGAGCCTTGCACTGCCTAAAGGCTTTATGTTCACATCAATGTACACAATACAATGGTGAGGTGGGGGAGAAAATACATAATATTACACTAGGATGGTATATTTACACAAAAATGTACTCAATAACCCTCATCATTTAGGTAGATTTAAAAGTAAAATAGTTTAAAGAATCTGACCACATAAACAGGCGTCCCACAGTGATCGAGCTGGTGTCGATGCTTGAAGTTCTGATGGTCACGGCACCAATGTAGCCGGTGTGCTGTGTTTAGTTGTGTTCTGGCGCCTTAAAAGAGTAGTTATTCTGGGGTCTGAGGGTTGGCTTTATTCACAGATCTGAATCACAGGGCAAAAGGAAAGGGGACATCAGGGCTGGATATCACACAGGCTATACATTTGCTGTGCCTCCCCTCATACAGATGGAAAGAGCTATGAACGAGTTTGCGCGCGCAGCGCTTCACAACTAGCAATGACGAATCGGCCCAGAAGCGTCCCTCTTCCGGGGCGGGGGGGGGGGGGGGCGGATCTGATTGAATCGGCCACTTTGCCGGCATCTTACCAAAAATCCCCCCGGAAGCGGCCCAATGCAAATTTAAATAAATGTATACAAAAATAGTCATTTTAAATAAGCCTTGCCTTGCACAAAGTATCAAAATACTAAAATACTACTTAACAATTTACATTTAAATGTTATTTTTGGATCACAGAAACAATGAGAAAGTATGGAATAATAAATAAATAACTAAATGTTGATTATATAAAGCAGCCCATGTAATCATCTGCCAGAGAGGAGCCACAACCTGCCCGAGCCCCAAGTAATACATTTGGGACAGATAACTAACACCGGAATCGGCCCGAACTCAATCGCTGCATCCTAGCCATAAGAAATATTGCCAAGGTTGGCCCAGACTCGGGCCAGATGACGTTGGCCGAGTCTGACTCTCAGCCAAGTGCCCCGACTCTCACCCGGATTCGGCCCAGATCCACTGTGCTAGCTGGGTTACGTCACACACAGAGCCCAACAAAATGCCAGTAGGAGATTCAACCCAAAAATTGTTAACATTCATCACAGCTGACTAACTCCTGTTACATTTACAATGTAGAAAAGGACTTGTTTCTAGACCAAACCAAACTAAAGGCCTATTTTAATGGAGCTACTTTTTTTTTTTTTAAAGGGATACACACAAATTAATCATTATGAGTAAGTAACTATGAAAATTGTTCAAGTAAACTCTATTTAATATATATAATCACAGAAAATAGATGATTAGCAGGATGTATCAAATGAGATGGAGGTCATTACCACTAAATAATTCAAATGAGATGGAGGTCATTACCACTAAATAAATAAATAAAATTAGATGGAGGTCATTATCACTAAATAAATAAAATGAGATGGAGGTCATTATCACTAAATAAATAAAATGAGATGGAGGTCATTATCACTAAATAAATAAAATGAGATGGAGGTCATTACCACTAAATAAATAAAATGAGATGGAGGTCATTATCACTAAATAAATAAAATGAGATGGAGGTCATTATCACTAAATAAATAAAATGAGATGGAGGTCATTACCACTAAATAATTCAAATGAGATGGAGGTCATTACCACTAAATAATTCAAATGAGATGGAGGTCATTACCACTAAATAAATAAATTGTAATTAGATGGAGGTCATTACCACTAAATAAATAAATTGTAATTAGATGGAGGTCATTACCACTAAATAAATATATTGAGGTGGAGGTCATTACCACTAAATAAATAAAATGAGATGGAGGTCATTACCACTAAATAAATATATTGAGGTGGAGGTCATTACCACTAAATAAATATATTGAGATGGAGGTCATTACCACTAAATAAATAAAATGAGATGGAGGTCATTACCACTAAATAAATATATTGAGGTGGAGGTCATTACCACTAAATAAATATATTGAGGTGGAGGTCATTACCACTAAATAAATATATTGAGGTGGAGGTCATTACCACTAAATAAATATATTGAGATGGAGGTCATTACCACTAAATAAATAACTATATTGAGATGGAGGTCATTACCACTAAATAAATAAATATATTGAGATGGAGGTCATTACCACTAAATAAATATATTGAGGTGGAGGTCATTACCACTAAATAAATATATTGAGGTGGAGGTCATTACCACTAAATAAATATATTGAGATGGAGGTCATTACCACTAAATAAATATATTGAGGTGGAGGTCATTACCACTAAATAAATATATTGAGATGGATGTCATTACCACTAAATAAATATATTGAGGTGGAGGTCATTACCACTAAATAAATATATTGAGATGGAGGTCATTACCACTAAATAAATATATTGAGATGGAGGTCATTACCACTAAATAAATAAAATGAGATGGAGGTCATTACCACTAAATAAATATATTGAGGTGGAGGTCATTACCACTAAATAAATAAAATGAGATGGAGGTCATTATCACTAAATAAATAAAATGAGATGGAGGTCATTATCACTAAATAAATAAAATGAGATGGAGGTCATTACCACTAAATAAATAAAATGAGATGGAGGTCATTATCACTAAATAAATAAAATGAGATGGAGGTCATTATCACTAAATAAATAAAATGAGATGGAGGTCATTACCACTAAATAAATAAAATGAGATGGAGGTCATTATCACTAAATAAATAAAATGAGATGGAGGTCATTATCACTAAATAAATAAAATGAGATGGAGGTCATTACCACTAAATAATTCAAATGAGATGGAGGTCATTACCACTAAATAATTCAAATGAGATGGAGGTTATTACCACTAAATAAATAAAATGAGATGGAGGTCATTACCACTAAATAAATAAATTGTAATTAGATGGAGGTCATTACCACTAAATAAATAAAATGAGATGGAGGTCATTACCACTAAATAAATATATTGAGATGGAGGTCATTACCACTAAATAAATATATTGAGATGGAGGTCATTATCACTAAATAAATATATTGAGATGGAGGTCATTACCACTAAATAAATATATTGAGATGGAGGTCATTACCACTAAATAAATATATTGAGGTGGAGGTCATTACCACTAAATAAATATATTGAGGTGGAGGTCATTACCACTAAATAAATATATTGAGATGGAGGTCATTACCACTAAATAAATATATTGAGGTGGAGGTCATTACCACTAAATAAATATATTGAGGTGGAGGTCATTACCACTAAATAAATATATTGAGATGGAGGTCATTACCACTAAATAAATAAATATATTGAGATGGAGGTCATTACCACTAAATAAATAAATATATTGAGATGGAGGTCATTACCACTAAATAAATATATTGAGGTGGAGGTCATTACCACTAAATAAATATATTGAGGTGGAGGTCATTACCACTAAATAAATATATTGAGATGGAGGTCATTACCACTAAATAAATATATTGAGGTGGAGGTCATTACCACAAAATAAATATATTGAGATGGAGGTCATTACCACTAAATAAATATATTGAGGTGGAGGTCATTACCACTAAATAAATATATTGAGATGGAGGTCATTACCACTAAATAAATATATTGAGATGGAGGTCATTACCACTAAATAAATAAAATGAGATGGAGGTCATTACCACTAAATAAATATATTGAGGTGGAGGTCATTACCACTAAATAAATATATTGAGATGGAGGTCATTACCACTAAATAAATAAAATGAGATGGAGGTCATTACCACTAAATAAATATATTGAGATGGAGGTCATTACCACTAAATAAATATATTGAGATGGAGGTCATTACCACTAAATAAATATATTGAGATGGAGGTCATTACCACTAAATAAATAAAATGAGATGGAGGTCATTACCACTAAATAAATATATTGAGGTGGAGGTCATTACCACTAAATAAATATATTGAGATGGAGGTCATTACCACTAAATAAATAAAATGAGATGGAGGTCATTACCACTAAATAAATATATTGAGATGGAGGTCATTACCACTAAATAAATATATTGAGGTGGAGGTCATTACCACTAAATAAATATATTGAGATGGAGGTCATTACCACTAAATAAATATATTGAGATGGAGGTCATTACCACTAAATAAATAAAATGAGATGGAGGTCATTACCACTAAATAAATATATTGAGGTGGAGGTCATTACCACTCGATAAATAAATTGTAATTAGATGGAGGTCATTACCACTAAATAAATATATTGTAATGAGATGGAGGTCATTACCACTAAATAAATATATTGAGATGGAGGTCATTACCACTAAATAAATATATTGAGATGGAGGTCATTACCACTAAATAAATAAAATGAGATGGAGGTCATTACCACTAAATAAATAAAATGAGATGGAGGTCATTACCACTAAATAAATATATTGAGGTGGAGGTCATTACCACTCGATAAATAAATTGTAATTAGATGGAGGTCATTACCACTAAATAAATATATTGTAATTAGATGGAGGTCATTACCACTAAATAAATATATTGAGATGGAGGTCATTACCACTAAATAAATATATTGAGATGGAGGTCATTACCACAAAATAAATATATTGAGATGGAGGTCATTACCACTAAATAAATATATTGAGATGGAGGTCATTACCACTAAATAAATATATTGAGATGGAGGTCATTACCACTCGATAAATAAATTGGTGAATTTTTGGTGTGGCGCAGTTTTATTTCCCATCATGGTGTGCCACGGTTCAAAAAAGGTTTTGAACCACTGATTTATACTATACAGAGTGCTAGAGCCCCTTCTACACTGACTTTCCAAGTTAAATAAAGTAAAAAAGATATATAATAATAATAATAATAATAATAATAATAATAATAAAAACCTCACTGAGACGTGGTGTGACCAAAAACAGATCACCCCTTACCCATGCCCTTTTTCCATGGTTCTATGGTTCTTCCAGGACCTTTTGACTAGAGGGAAGGCTTTCTCCACTGGTATATATCCCCTGTTATGTCGTTTTATGAAGGGAATGCGTCGCTTACACACTGTCTTCAAGCTTTTATTCCCACCTTGGGACCTTTCTATTGTGCTTGACATGATTCCACAGCAGTCGTTTGAGCCGCTGGAAAGCGTGGAAATGAAATATCTCTATTTTAAGACCGCTTTACTGCTTGCCATTACATCAGCAACTGTGTGAGTGAGCTTGCTGCACTTCACCATTCGTGCCTACAGTTTGTCCCGGGGTTATTCAAGGTTACCTAACCCAGTCTTTATGTTTAAGGAGAGCGACAATTTCAACTGTCTCGCTTTGGAGCTTGTGACCTTCCGTCAGCTGCCCTTCACTTCTACGGAAGAAAAGTGTCTCCACCGTTTATATCTAGTAAGCTCTTTGCGCATCTACTTGGACAGAACGTTCTACTTGGATAGAACGTTCTACTTGGATAGAACGAGAGCTTAACACAAGTTTCTTGGGCACCTCCCTGAAAGGGGAGGCCCCTCTCTCACCAACGGCTATCCCACTGGATAGTGGAAACTATTATATTGGATTATAATAGCAATGGTTTAAAGCACCAGAGGGCTTGAGGGCTCATTGCACCAGAGTTTTGGCAAACTTTTGGGCACTGTTCAAAAGATCTCTTTATAAGAGATGCGGCATACGTTTCTGAGGTTTTTCCGACTATACATCACTTTACTTTTGTTGGTTCATCCTGTCCTCAGTGTCAGAGCCTCCGAGGGCTGATGTTGTTGGGACAAGCCTAGCTTCGGAGAGCTTGTCTGCGATAAGAGAGTTGGTCATATCCCATAAGTGAGATATTGAAACGAACATCTGGAAGAGAACCTAAGGTTACTCGCGTAACCCTGGTTCTCTGATGATATAAGTGAAATATCTCACCACATTTCCCTGCTCACAAGAGCGCAAGGAATAAAGGCATGCTCAAGAATGACCAGAGGGGCGGGCAAGTGGTTCCTTATAAGGAGGAAGGGGTTTACCTCATTCCTCACTCAACCTGTCTGTCTCCAACTAACTTTGTAAGATTGATCTCTTCAACAACTGTGATCGCCAGAGCCAATCCCATAAGTGAGATATCTCACACGTTTTTTTTATTTACCTAGTCAAGTCAGTTAAGAACAACTTCTTATTTACAATGATGGCCTACCCCGGCCAAACCATCCCCTAACCCGGAAGATGCTGGAACAATTTTGCACCGCCCTATGGGACTCAAACCATGGTCTGTAATGACACCTAGCACTTAGATGCAGTGCCTTAGACCGCTGTGCCACTCAGGAGTCGGTTCACTTGGGAGTCATATCATCAGAGAACCTGACGCTTCCTCTTTTCAAAACTGATTGAATGGCTATTTTTTCCTGGCACTTGCAACTTACCACTGGTTAGATAAATTACCAGTAAACAAGAACCACTTGCCTCTAACCACATTAATGTAATTGTTGAATAATTTAGTCATCAAACAAATACACGTGTGAACACCCACTCCCAAAAAATTATTTAAACTTATTTTAAAATAAATAGTAAATCGTGCAGGTGTGCCAATATATTTGACCGCATCTGTACGCTGCTTGGACGCTAGATATAGATTGATATTGAGTCATATAAGGAGGTAGCTAGCTAGGTATGTCCTTGCAACGTGAACCCTGAACGATAAACTCTTGATATCTGGTTTATGCATTTATTGTCAAGAACGGATCACAGACCAGCACTTCAGCCCTCACCAAACCTCTGAAGACAGACTGGGAAAAGAACCTGCAATTCTGCATTCTACATTGAGTTTTGATTTAATAATACAGCATCGATCACTAACATTTAACTTCTACATCTGTTCCTTCAGCATCTTGACTTCATAGGGTCATACAGGTTCGACATATTGAAAAACTATACAGTATATTATACATACAGTATAAATGCGATGATTGTTCTGCTGTCTTTTGTGGGCCTCCAGTGCACTTGAGGAATGTTAGGTCCTGCCAGTAATGTGTTAAACACTTCATAAAGAGACAGTCCTGGGAGCTACTGAAAGCTGAAGTCCACACACACACACACACACACACACACACACACACACACACACACACACACACACACACACACACACACACACACACACACACACACACACACACACACACTATCCATCTGATACTGTCCCAGTCATCACAGACCCGCTTACAGTAGAGGCAGCCAAACAATCTTAATTTCAGCCAGTTTGCTACTGCAAGGAAATAATCATGCAGGGACAGGAAATGTGAATTATTATTTGTATTATAATTCATGGCCATTTTTTTCATTAGGGCATTTTAAAGTAGAAATTACAAACCTTGAAAACACTACACGTTTGCATTTCCTGCTGTGCAAGACAATTCTCAGCAAAAAAAAGAGTGATCAAGTTAAGATCCAACATCTGTATGGACATTTTATCTGGCTCTCTGTTCCTAGCATGTGCATCTCACGTTTTTGTGACCTACGAACAAGTGGACTAATGGACTAGTGGTGTACTCTAGAGGGGGAGTGATGTGCTGTTAGGCTCTCACCATAGCAGTGTATTGGCAGCATTGATGCTTTTGGTCGTCAACATGTCTGGGTGACCTAGTTGGTCCAGGCAACAATAGATGGAGGGGAGTTGAGTGGTTCAGTGATGTCCCCGCTTTCTCTCTCTTTCTGTGTTTATAAGTTTGTGAGCGCTAATGTGTGTGTGTTTGAACTGAATTGAACTGGTGTCTAGACAGCGGCAGGTAGCCTAGCGGTTAGCGCGTTGGGCCAGTAACCGAAAGGTCGCTGGTTCGAATACCTGAGCCCTTGAGCAAGGCACTTAACCCTAATTTGCTCCAGGGGCTGACCCTGTATGCTGTCATTGTAAATAAGAATGTGTTCTTAACTGACTAGCCTAGTTAAATAAAGGTTAAATTCAAAAAATAGCACAGCGGGACAGAAGTATTTGTGTATCCGGAGACAGAGAGAGGAAGAGATCAGTGATCAGCTGCCGGTTCCGAGCCCGGTAGCTCCAGTGCTGGAGCAGTCCGTTCCACCGGTGCGCAGTCCGGGACCGGTCGTCAGCCCCGCTCCAGTGCCGGAGCAGTCCGCTCCACCGGTGCACCAGACCTCCGGTTTGCCTCCCCAGCCCGGTAAGCCCAGTGCCGGCTCCCCACACCCGACCTCCAGTTCGTGCGCCCAGCCCGGTGCCTCCAGTGCCGGCCCCACGCGCCAGACCTCAGGTGTGCCTCCCCAGCTCGGTAGCGCCCTGTACTGGTTTCTAGCCCGGTGGCGCCAGTGCGTGTCCTCAGCTCGGTAGCGCCAGTACGGGTTCCCAGCCCGGTGGCATCAGGGGGTGTCCCAAGCTTGGTAGCACCAGTGCCGGTTCCTAACCCAGTGGTGTCAGTGCCGGTTCCTAGCCCGGTAGCTCCAGTGCGTGTCCCCAGCTTGGTAGCGTGTCCCCAGTTCTCTCTCTGTTACTCTCTTTCAGGACCACTTGGACTGGGTTGGGCTGTGAAAACAGCTGAGTGCTGTTGTCAATCTTCCTGAAGCTACATCGTGTTAGGCAGAGTAAGAGTACAGCTTAGTGAGGGGATTTACATTCCCCACTGAATCTAAATCCGTTCAGCCAACTTACATCAGTGCCTGGCAACCCAAATGAAGAGGTTTTACCCCTATTTACACACTGAAAGGATAGAGGAGCCAAAGTACTCTGAAGGACGGAAAGAGAAGGGGAGAGAGAAAAATATAAAATAATTGTATAATTTCATTTGTGGACATGTTCGTGTGAACTTGCCATCATTCAGATGTAATGATGTCAAAGCAAAGCCAACACAACTATATGCCTGGAGGCATCTAAAGGGGCCTGGGGGCATCTAAAGGGGCCTGGAGGCATTTAAAGGGGCCTGGGGGCATCTAAAGGGGCCTGGGGGCATCTAAAGGGGCCTGGGGGCATCTAAAGGGGCCTGGAGGCATCTAAAGAGGCCTGGGGGCATCTAAAGGGGCCTGGAGGCGTCTAAAGGGGCCTGGGGGCATCTAAAGGGGCCTGGAGGCATCTAAAGGGGCCTGGCGGCATCTAAAGGGGCCTGGGGGCATCTAAAGGGGACTTTAAATTAATTATGAAAATCAAGACTGACAGGTGGCACAGCTGCTGCTTTCTTTATGAAAGTATATTGATCACCCAAAACCCTTTACAGTAACAATCAGAAAGGGAATGGTCACATTTTAGGTCACATTTTATTTGGATATCAAACTATCAACTGCAAATCTACTTTTATGCGGCTGAACTTCTTGTGCACTCTTCTGGTTCGCTGGGACAAGTAGTTGCTTAACCTTTGATCTGCTATCAGTAGTTAAGCAGTGGCTAACCTACTCCTCATCTTCCTCCTCCTTGTCCATCTCCTCTCTTCCCACCGTGTTCTCGAGGTCAGGGACAGTACTTTGCTCCATTCGATCACTTCCAGATGACGACAGAAGGCATTCGCCTTGTAGATAAATCACAGATACCCTAGATGTTTATTTTTATGATTATTGCGATAACTAAGAGCTATTTCCTGGGAGGTGCATGGGACAGACGCCTTATGTGGAATGTTTGTGCAGGCTGCGGTGAGATTCCGTCGGGGCCATTTTCCAGATGGATGGAGCCATGCAGTAAAGGGGGGGGTCAGGGATGAGGACGGAGGGGGGAGACAGGGGGGTGGAGGGGTGACACAGAGTTAACCGGGAGGCGATGATTATGACAGAGCTTTGTTCCACAGACTGACAGTAGTGATGAATATGCGAACAGCACCTAGGCTTTGAATAACTGGTGGAGATGGGAGCTGATCAGACTATAGGAACATTTCACAATACTTTGTATCCTGGCAAGTCCCTACTATTGATTTGTATAACCTGGTGCGGAGACGAAGTCCGAATGGGTCGCCAGTTTGTTAACATAACCCTTGAGCTTGCATTTCCTGGTCCTGAGATCAGTATTAGCGAACTTCACTAAGATAATTTAATTTGTTGACATTTTAAGTCTGGGTTTTTATGCTTGCAATTGGCCAAAGAAATTCCCCCCTCTTTTCGTTTCCAGATTAATCAAAAGTGAAAAGACATGATGTATTTAATGGAAGATTTGAAGTCTGGGCAGAAATACAGTATATTCCTGTCTAATTGGGTGCCATTGGTCAGCGTACCTTTGGGGCTACGCCAGACACTCTCCAAATGACTTTATAGATCAGTAGATGCTCATTGGTCACAGATGAGCATCTGTATCTGCGCGGCACCGAAGACTTCTCACATGTTCAGGCAGCATTTTTCTACAGACCTGTGTTATCTTATGACCTTGTGCTAAACTCCTTCAGCTCAGCTTATAAACTATGGGTCAGGTACAGATAGGGCATGTCAAAATACACTACCTGCTCAGTAACGTTCAGTTCACCTTAATAGGGGAAATACTGAAGGGTTTTTCCTTAATGTTTTTCTGATGTAATTGTCCTCTTATAGATTGGAAAGGATTTAAGGATTTATAATTTCCTGATGGTACTGTATGCTTTCTCCGTTTTTTTTTTCTTCAATACATTTCTTGCCATTTTTATACCTTTTTCTCCCGAATTTCGTGATATCCAATTGGTCGTTACAGTCTGGTCCCATCGCTGCAACTCCCGTACGGACTCGGGAGAGGCGAAAGTCGAGAGCCGTGCGTCCTCCGAAACACGACCCCTGCCAAGTCGTCCACTGAGAAACAGACGGAACAGGCGAGGCTGAATGGAGAGCCAGTGTTCATCAACAACTAGTGTTTAGAAACACAACATGTTTTAGGAATCCTTCACGTCAAATCAAATCAAATGTTATTGGTCACATACACGTGGTTAGCAGATGTTATTGCGGGTGTAGCGAAATGCTTGTGCTTCAAGCTCCGACAGTGCAGTAATATCTAACAATTACACAACGTATACCCAAATACACACAAATCTAAGTAAGGAATTAATTAAGAATATATACATATATGGACGAGTGGCATGGACTAAGATACCGTAGGATAGTATAGAATACAGTATATACATATGAGATGAGTAATGCCATATATGTAAGCATTATTAATGTGGCTAGTGTTCTATTCCTTAAAGTGACCTGTGATTTCTAATCAGTGTCTATAGGCAGCCACCTCTGGTGTGCTAGTGATGGCTGTTTAACAGTCTGATGGCCTTGAGATAGAAGCTGTTATTCAGTCTCTCAGTCCCAGCTTTGATGCACCTGTACTGAACTCACTTCTGGATGATAGCGGGGTGAACAGGCAGTGGCTCGGGTGGTTGATGTCCTTGATGATCTTTTTGACCTTCCTGTGACAGCAAGCCAATGATTAACTAAAGTTGTCTGTATTTGGTATCAGTGTGCAATAAAATTAATGTTGAATTTGAGTTCTTTTGAGCCAGTGATTTTGAGTCAGGGCTCTGCCTTTAAAAAGCAACAAAATGAAGGTTGGTTTTTGATGCGGTGATTGCCGTCTATCCAATAGCACATTTATTTAACTTTTGTAAAATTGCTAAAAACATTCTCGGCCAAAACGTCAAAATGGTTTACAGATTTCTTTACTTGTATCTTAGATTCATTTTGAGGAAGTTAAACAGGCTACAGTGTCTCATAGGGGACATCATTAACCAAACTGAAATCTTGTTTTTCTAATGAACAACAGAAAAACACGTGCCAATTGGCGTGTTCAGTGGCTCTTTAAGAAGAATGATGGAACAATAATAGCCTATGTTTTTTGTCGGAATGGAAAATATTTCATATACTTTGGCAAGCTGTGGCGAATGAACGGTCTCTTAAGTGATGGTAATTTGACACGTAGAAATACACTCTCATGAAAGCCATTCAAGTCCAATGGAGATTATCTTGAAAGACCTAAATGCCTTTATAAAGAATGTCACGGTTTTAATCAAAATGAATGCCCTGAATCACCATAGCTAATGTACCATTACCTTCATAGCAACACAGACGTATTATAGTGTTGCTTAATCAAATGTTTTGCACGCATACTCTTTTGGCCCTCTGTGTTTGGCCTCTCTTGCCTGCCTTAGAAGGACATGGTAGAGAACTGCAGTGGTGGTAAAACAGGGACTGTGAAGTGGAGAACGGTTTCAAAAGGCTAAAGAGAGGGACAAAAATAGACACAGAATGACAAAGCAAGTCTGGTAAATGAGATATGGTGGGAGAGTGATGGACAGAGAGAGAGAATCCTTCCAAGACAAGATGGAGCATCTGTCTGTGTGCTCCCTACCAGAGCCCAGGCTGAGTTATCCATTAATATACTGTATATACAGGTGAAGTCGGAAGTTTACAAACACTTAGGTTGAAGTCATTAAAACTCATTTTTCAAACCACTCCACAGATTTCATGTTAACAAACTATATTTTTGGCAAGTCGGTTAGGACATGACCACACAGCCGTCATATCGCTCAGGAAGGAGACACGTCTCCTAGAGATGAACATACTTTGGTGCGAAAAGTGCAAATCAATCCCAGAACAACAGCAAAGGACCTTGTGAAGATGCTGGAGGAAACAGGTACAAAAGTATCTATATCCACAGTAAAACGAGTCCTATATCGACATAACCTGAAAGGCTGCTCAGCAAGGAAGAAGCCACTGCTCCAAAACTGCCATAAAAAAGCCAGACTACGGTTTGCAACTGCACATGGAGACGTACTTTTTGGAGAAATGTCCTCTGGTCTGATGAAACAAAAATAGAACTGTTTGGCCATAATGACCATCATTATGTTTGGAGGAAGAAGGGGGAGGCTTGCAAGCCGAAAAACACCATCCCATCCGTGAAGCATGGAGGTGGCAGCATCATGTTGTGAGGATGCTTTGCTGCAGGAGGGACTGGTGCACTTCACAAAATAGATGGCATCATGAGGAAGGAAAATTATGTGGATATATTGAAGCAACATCTCAAGACATCAGTCAGGAAGTTAAAGCTTGGTCGCAAATGGGTCTTCCAAATGGACAATGACCCCAAGCATACTTCCAAAGTTGTGGCAAAATGTCTTAAGGACAACAAAGTAAAGGTATTGGAGTGGCCATCACAAAGTCCTGACCTCAATCCTATAGAACATTTGTGGGCAGAACTGAAAACGCGTGTGCGAGCAAACGGGTCTACAATCCTGACTCAGTTACACCAGTTCTACAATCCTGACTCAGTTACACCAGTTCTGTCAGGAGGAATGGGCCAGAATTCACCAACTTATTGTGAGAGGCTTGTGGAAGGCTACCCGAAACAGCAGAATGCACATAGAGCATTGTAGAGCTAACCATTGCACCTCAAAAATAGAAAAGAATCAAGAATAATTGTTAATTTCATCTTTTTATGTTGGTTTGTTAGTCATGATGAACCAACTTCTGGGCTCCCAAATGGTGCAGGGGTCTAAGACACTGCATCTCAGTGCTAGAGGTGTCACTACAGACACCCTGGTTTGAATCCAGACTGTATCACAACCGGCTGTGATTGGGAGTCCCATAGGGCAGCGCACAATTGGCCCAGCGTTGTCCAGGTTTGGCTGGTGTTGGCCGTCATTGTAAATAAGAATTTGTTCTTAACTGACTTACCTAGTTAAATAAAAGTTAAATAAACTTAATGTGTTTTCCCTTGATTTGTGGTATTGAAGTCATATCTGTGGTGAGATTGAAAATCATTTATACCCAGCAGTTGTTCAGGATACATACATTCAGCATGATGAGTTTCAAAGAACACAGCCACAGTTTCCTTCCTTGCCCAGCTGTAGTATTTAAAATGGTTAAGGTCACCCAATCCTACTACCGCGTAAAACACTTTCAACAGCCACCATCTTTCCAACTCTAATATGTGATCTTGGAAAATGTTGGTATGATGAGTGATAAGGGGGGTTTCTCTGTAAACTCAAAATGCAAAACCTCTCCAAATGCAATTTGATGATACTTTATTGGGTGTTTTTCCTGGGGAGGTATACATTAGATGACATCATTAACTATAAATGTGTTTTTCCCCCAAACACTTGAAGTGTTAAGTTGTTAAATAAAGCATAAAGATAGATAGATAGATAGATAGATAGATAGATAGATAGATAGATAGATAGATAGATAGATAGATAGATAGATAGATAGATAGATAGATAGATAGATAGATAGATAGATAGATAGATAGATAGATAGATAGATAGATAGATAGATAGGTACTTTATTGATCCCCCGGGGGGGAAAATTTCATTGTCAAGCAGCTACAACAAAAACACAGGGCAGGTGCAAAATGCCACAACGAAAGTACACAAACGACAGATACACGGTACATGATACATAGAGCGGCAGTATGAAAAAGTATAGAAATACAAGATATCTGGAGTGCAAAAAAAAGCTATAAAAGGACATTGCATAGTATGAGTGGTTGGCTGAATATGTACACTATACATTGGTGGATGTTGGATGGTTAACTATACTATACAGGTCGATGGCAGAGAAATACTTCAGTAGCTAAAAATGCGTATAATATGAGCGAGGGTAATAATAGTTTACTTAATAGACAGACTGGGTAAATGAACAGGTAAGTGAAAATTTTGCATGGTTAAATTAGCTGTACAGTTAAGTATACAGTTATATTTACAGATAAGTGAATACTTGCATGTTTACACAAACTGTACAGGTAAATGACAGGAAGAGATACTTTAATATTGAAATGTGTGTATGATATCATTTGGGGTAATAATAGTAATTCCCTTAAAATACAGTCCTTAGTGTGCAGGGTTTAATTACAGACAACTGCACTTATTGCACATTCGATATACTAAAAGCAATGAGAAAAGGTGCAACTGGCAGGATACTAATATGCATTCCTGAGTGAATGCCTACGTCCAATAATTACTTACAATATTGCATGTGATATAATATAACAACTGTACATGAGTATGTATATACAGACCTGTATGAATAAATAGGTCCTGAGTGGATGAGTGCTGACGGACCAGAGTTACTCACGGATGGATGCATAATTGTTAAACTAGGTCCTAGCACCCCAACAGTTCCAGATCTATGTTGCCGACGGCACGGCACCCCGGTGAGGCATTATATAGTCTCATAGCCGCCGGCAGGAAGGACCTCCTGTAGCGCTCTCTGGCACACCGTGGTGGGATCAGTCTGTGACTGAAAGTGCTCCTCTGCGTCATAACCATAGCGTGCAGAGGGTGGGTGACGTTGTCCATGATGGCCAGCAGTTTGGCCAGCATCCGTCTCTCCGCCACCTCCTCTAGAGTGTCAAGGCTCATCCCCAGGACAGAGCTAGCCTTCCTGATCAGCTTATTTACCCGAGAAGCATCAACGGCTTTGATGTTTGCTCACTGCAAAAAAGATGGCACTGGCCACCACAGACTGGTAGAAGGTATGCAGTAGTTTACTGCACACGTTGAAGGACCTGAGCCTCCTCAGAAAGTAGAGTCGGCTCTGGCCCTTTTTGTACAGGGCCCCGGTGTTACCAGCCCATTCCAGCCTGTTGTCCATATGGACACCCAGGAACTTGTATGACTCAACCATTTCCACATCCATCCCCTTTATAGGGACTGCAGTCAGTTGTGCCTTGGTTCTCCTGAAGTCCACCACCATCTCCTTAGTTTTGCTGATGTTGAGCTGAAGGTGGTTCTGCTCACACCACAACACAAAGTCACTGATTGTGCTCCTGTACTCCTCCTCCTGCCCACCCCTGATGCACCCTACAATAGCAGAGTCATCCGAGAACTTCTGTAGGTGGCATGTTTCAGAGTTATATCTGAAGTCTGAGGTGTAGAGGGTGAACAGGAAGGGGGACAGGACCGTACCCTGGGGGGGCCCTGTGTTGCTAACTGCCCGTTCTGACACACAGCTCTGTAGTCGCACAAATTGTGGCCTACCGGTCAGGTAGTCCGTGACCCAGGAGACTAAGGGTGCTTCCACTTTCATCCTCCTCATCTTCTCACCCAGTAGCAGGGGCTGAATGGTATTGAAGGCACTGGAGAAGTCAAAAAACATGACCCTCACAGTGCAACCTGCGTTGTCCAGGTGAGAGTAGGCCCTCTGCAGAAGGTAGATGATTGCATCATCCACCCCGATGTTGCGCTGGTATGCAAACTGCAGGGGGTCCAGTGATGTACACATCAGGGGTCTGAGGTGAGCGAGGACTAACCTTTCCAGGGTCTTCATGATGTGGGACCATAAGTCAGCTATACAGTGCATTCGGAAAGTATTCAGACCTCTTGACTTTTTCCACATGTTGTTACTTTACAGCCTTATTCTAAAATTGATTAAATATATTTTTTTTTACAGTAACAATCAGAAAGGGATTTTTTTTATCTCATTAGTATAATTTATAAAAAATGTAAAACAAATACTTTATTCACATAAGTATTCAGACCCTTTGCTATGAGACTCAAAATTGAGCTCAGGTACATCCCGTTTCCATTGATCATCCTTGAGATGTTTCTACAACTTGATTGGAGTCCACCTGTGGTAAATTCAATTGATTGGACATGATTTTGGAAAGGAACACACACGCGTCTATATAAGGTCCCACAGTTGACAGTGCATGTCAGAGCAAAAACCAAGCCATTATGTCGAAGGAATTGTCCGTAGAGCTCCGAGACAGGATTGTGTCGAGGCACCCTCCATCATTCTTAAGTGGAAGAAGTTTGGAACCACCAAGACTCTTCTTAGAGCTGGCCTCCCGGCCAAACTGAGCAATCGGGGGGAGAAGGGCCTCCTCTGTGGAGATGGGAGAACCTTCCAGAAGGACAATCATCCATGCAGCACTCCACCAATCAGGCCTTTATAGTAGAAGGGTCAGAAGGAAGCCACTCCTCAGTAAAAGGCACGACAGCCCACTTGAAGTTTACCAAAAGGCACCTAAATGACCCTCAGACCAGGAAAAACAAGATTCTCTGGTTCTCTCAAGATTTAACTCTTTGGCCTGAATGCCAAGCGTCATGTCTGGAGGAAACATGGCACCATCCCTACGGTGATGCATGGTGGTGGCAGCATCATGCTGCTCCAGAGCGCTCAGGACCTCAGACTGGGGCAAAGGTTCACCTTTCAACAGGACAATGACCCTAAGCACACAGCCAAGACAACGCAGGAGTTGAATGTCCTTGGGTGGCCCAGCCACAGCCCGGACTTGAACCCGATCGAACATCTCGGGAGAACTGAAAATAGTTGTGCAGCGACGTTCCCAATCAAATCCGACAGTTTGAGAGGATCTGTAGAGAAGAATGGGAGAAACTTCCCATATCAAGGTGTGCCAAGCTTGTAGTGTCAAACCCAAGAAGACTCAATGATGTAATCGCTGCCAAAGGTGCTTCAACAAAGTACTGAGTAAAGGGCCTTAAATATACTTATGTAAATGTTCTAAAAACATGTTATTGCTTAATCATTATGGGGTATTGTGTGTAGATTGATGAGGAAAAATACAATTTAATACATTTTAGAATACGGCTGTAACTGCTAATGCCAGACAATAAATATCCTTGGACCATGAAAGTCACGTAAAGTCACGTAAATGCAAGAGGTCTGAATACTTCCTGTTTTTGCTCATTCAGACCTTTTATGGAGTTTGATTGATTTGATTGAGGGGAATACCTGATATGATATACAAGGCAAAGGAATGGGATAGTCTATGTAAACACTTATTTGAAATCCACCTGTTTTGAAAGTCAAAGAACAATGAAAGGAGAAGCTTTGGATTGTGTTGGATTATGTTAGACTAGTTGGTGTTAGAATCAGGAAACAAACACAGACTTTTGGTGGTTTCTGTTTGAAATTATAGGAATTAAATCCTGACTATTAACTGACACTTTATAATATTTGTGTTAATTGTAATGACTCATTACACAAGGCATAACGTGAAACATTTGATGACAGATGATTGTATGAATAAATTATTGTAAAACAGGAACCTTTCAACACAACAGTATGATAAATGTGTTTTTGTAGCCAATTTAATTACAGTTTTTCTCAATTGTTTACACACAAATACTGGTACTTGAGACACAATGACCACAACATGTAACTCCTCCCCCTGAACCTATTCTGCTAAACTACAAGCACACTTCCTGCTTTACACTCAAATTGCAGTTCTAAAACACACTTTTCTCAAAACACTACACACAATTCTTTGCATTTGGCACAATTTTCATGCAGAAAATCTCTTGTTTTCACAATGAACACACTGCCATTCAAATATGCACACTGACTCATCACATGGGCAAACACCCGTCACACAGTTTTACAATTAGCAATCAGAGCTTTAGCATAAAAGGGAAACAGGTGAGCTCTTCTGTTTTGGAGCAATGGATGCCAACATTGGAAACAGAGGCAGAGCCAGAGGAGTGAGAGTAAGAGGAGGAGGACGGGGAGGACAAGGACGAGGACGAGGACGAGGAAGGCCAAGGACCGTAATCTCTGAGATCCGAGCCACTATGGTTGATCATGTGGTCAACCATGGTCTAACAATGAGGGAGGCTGGGCAAAGAGTACAGCCAAATTTGAGCAGGTACACTGTAGCATCCATCATCCGGACTTTCCGAAATGAGAATAGGTAAGAAATCTACTCTCACTAGAACATTTCAGTACTGCATATCAATACAGTACTCAATGAGTACAGTAGTACAGTTTTGCCTGTGGACTGTTCAGTAGGACTGTAAAAATAAAGTATGTTTCAAGTATTTGGGAAATGTATCCCTACTTTGTATTTACAGTATTTTACTATTTGTTTGGCAGAACTGAAAGATTACCAACACAAGGTGGTCGGGAACGTGTTCTGTCTCCTGAACAGGAAACTGAAATCATGAACATGGTCCTAGAAAATAACGGCATAACATTACGGCAAATACAAAGAAAAATAATAGAAAACAATGATATTGATAAGGTACCCACCACGGCGTCATCCATCACCATGCTACCCTTGGCCCCTACAACACCGCCCATCTGATCACATTCCTGGACACCCTACACAACACACTCATTCCACCAGATCAGGTAGATGGCCCAGAGCAGCTCAGGTACGTTGTCATTTGGGACAACGTAAGTTTCCACAGGGCTGCTCTGGTTCGTAACTGGTTCACTGCCCACCCACGCTTTTTAGCTGTTTATCTCCCTCCATATTCTCCATTCCTCAATCCTATTGAGGAATTTTTTTCTGCCTGGAGATGGAAAGTGTATGACCGAAATCCACAAATGCGTATACCTCTTCTCCAAGCTATGGAAGACTATTGTGGAGATATAGCAGCTGATGCTTTTCATGGCTGGAATCGCCATGCTAGGCGATATTTCCCCTGCTGCTTGGCCAGGGAAAACATTGCTTGTGATGTGGATGAGGTGCTGTGGCCAGACCGCAACAGAAGAGAGGATACAGCATAGTTATTTTTTTTACTGTAACTGTATACATTAAATTCTTCTGTTTTGTATGTAGACCACTGTATGTGCAACTTTGTGTTGGTTGGGAATGGGATGTACACTGTGTACCTTGTTTTTGTGGGGAAAATAAAATATATTTGTTACCGTGTATTTGTGTGTTCTGAGTATAAAAACAATATTCTCAAATATTTTACAACACACTTATGTATGTACTGTCTGTAGTAACGGCAACACTGAACCAAAAAAAGGCCTAAGTCATTATGATGAACGGAGAAGAAGTGTTTTCCATTCATCATAGTGTTTTACATTGAGCACATCAGTGTTCAACTGGTTCTTATAAATGTCTATTCATATGATGGTTTGTGTGTGTCATTTGAAAACAAAATACCCTTTTGATAAGAAATAACATTGTTTTGAATGTAAAGTTTCATTTTGCTGGAGAATTGAGGGGTTTTGCCCATTGTGTGTGTGTTTTTTGATTTGTGTGTAGAGTTCTGAGAATATGAGGCTTTCAGAAAATGTGTGTAAACAATCGAGAAAAACTGTAATAACGTTTTAAATGTGACACGATCATAATACTAAAGCGCTACAGACTAATGACAGTGAAGAAAATAAAAGGCTGGTACTGCACTGCCACCCTGTGGTCAAACTAAGCAAATACATCTCAATCAGACAGTTGCAACAAAATGGTACAAAGTGGTCAAATGTATGTGATATTAGAGATGTCAGACTTCAGAGAATCCAAAAGATGACCATCTTTGGTTCATCTCCGGCCGTGATCGGGAGTCCCATAGGGTGGCACAATTGGCCCAGCGTCATCTGGGTTAGGGGAGGCCGGGGTAGTCCGTCATTGTAAATAAGAATTTGTTCTTTAACTGACTTGCCTCGTTAAATAAAGTTTAAATATAAATAAATAGTGACTGGATGTCAGAGCTGTTCATGATATTCAACACCATGATGTCAGAGCTGTTCATGAGATGTATTGTGAAATTTCCGATCAGGATATTCAACACCATGATGACTCTGATCTCGTAGGAATCAGCTGGAAAGAATCACAAAGTGAAAAAGAGAAAATTCAATCCCGCTATAACATACATGATACATGCAAAAGTATGTGGACACCCTTGCAAAGTGTGCTGGTCTATTTCAGCCACACCAGTTGCTGCCAGGTGTATAAAATCGAGCACACAGCCATGCAATCCTCACACAACAAATATTGGCAGTAGAATGGGCTTACTGAAGAGCCCAGTGACTTTCAATGTGGCACCGTCAGAAGATGCCACCTTTCCAACAAGTCAGTTAGTCACATTTCTGCCCTGCTAGAGCTGCCCCGGTCAAATGCACGTCAAGTCAAATCAAATCAAATAGTTTTTGTCACGTGCGCCGATTACAACAGGAGTAGACCTTACCGTGAAATGCTTACTTACAAGCCCTTAACCAACAATACAACAGGAGTAGACCTTACAGTGAAATGCTTACTTACAAGCCCTTAACCAACAATACAACAGGTGTAGACCTTACAGTGAAATGCTTACTAACAAGCCCTTAACCAACAATACAACAGGTGTAGACCTTACAGTGAAATGCTTACTTACAAGCCCTTAACCAACAATGCAGTTCAAGAAATAGAGTCAAGAGAATATTTACAAAATAAACTAATGTAAAAAAATCTAATAAAAAAGTAACACAAGATAATTACATATGGCTTGGCGGTAGAAGCTGCTAAGGAGCCTTTTGGACCTAGACTTGGCGCTCCGGTATCACTTGCCGTGCGGTATCAGAGAGAACAGTCTATGACTTGGGTGACTGGAGTCTTTGACAATTTTTTGGGCCTTCCTCTGACACCGCCTAGTATATAGGTCCTGGATGGCAGGAAGCTTGGAACCAGTGATGTACTGGGCCGTACGCACTACCCTCTGTAGCGCCTTATGGTTAGATTCTTGGGCACAGGGACTATGGTGGTCTGTTTGAAACATGTAGGTATTACAGACTCGGTCAGGAAGAGGTTGAAAGACACTTGCCAGTTGGTCTACGCATGCTTTGAGTACAGGTCCTTGTAATCCGTCTGGTCCCGCGACTTTGTGAATGTTGACCTGTTTAAATGTCTTGCTCACATCGGCTACGGAGAGCGTGATCACACAGTCATCCAGAAATAGCTGGTGCTCTCATGCATGCTTCACTGTTGCTTGCCTCGAAGCGAGCATAAAAGGCATTTAGCTCGTATGGTAGGCTCGCGTCACTGGGCAGCTCTCGTCTGGGTTTCCCTTTGTAGTCCGTAATAGTTTTAAAGCCCTGCCACATCCGATGAGCGTCAGAACCAGTGTAGTAGGACTCAATCTTAATCCTGTATTGACGCTTTGCTTGTTTGTTTGTTCGTCTGAGGGCATATCGGGATTTCTTATAAGAAGAAGAGCCATAACCATTCAGTCTTGGTGAAGAGAAGTGAAAAGCCGTCTGCATCTCATTCTAGTCCGATATTATTTAAGTAATTAGAACGAGAAAAACAACGTATTTTTAACTGTTGAACGTGAGGAAGGAATAAAGGGTGGCTACTTTGAAGAATCTCAAATATTGAAAGTGCATGTCAGAGCAAAAACTAAGCAATGAGGTCGAAGGAATTGTCCGTAGAGCTCAGAGAAAGGATTGTGTCGAGGTACAGATCTGGGGAAGGGTGTGAAAAAAACACTGCAGCATTGAAGTTCCCCAAGAACACAGCGGCCTCCATCATTCTTAAATGGAAGAAGTTTGGAACCACCAAGACTCTTCCTAGAGCTAGCTGCCCGGCCAAACTGAGCAATCGGGGGAGAAGGGCATTGGTCAGGGTGGTGACCAAGAACCTGATGGTCACTCTGACAGAGCTCCAGAGTTCCTCTGTGGAGATGGGAGAACCTTCCAGAAGGACTACCGTCTCTGCAGCACTCTACTAATCAGGCCTTTATGGTAGAGTGGCCAGACAGATCTAATGAAACCAAGATCGAACTCTATGGCCTGAATGCCAAGTGTCATGTATGGAGGAATCCTGGCACCATCCCTACGGTGAAGCATGGTGGTGGCAGTGGGATGTTTTTCAGCGGCAGGGACTGGGAGACTAGTCAGGATCGAGGGAAAGATGAACGGAGCAAAGTACAGAGAGATCCTTGATGAAAACCTGCTCCACAGAGTGGCCCAGCCAGAGCTTGAGTGGCCCAGCCAGAGCCCAGACTTGAACCCGATCGAATATCTCTGGAGAGACTCGAAAATAGCTGTGCAGCAACGTTCCCTATCCAACCTGACAGAGGTTGAGAGCATCTGCAGAGTGGAATGGGAGAAACCCCCCAAATAGCGGTGTGCCAAGCTTGTAGAATATCCAAGAAGACTTGAGGTTGTAACCGCTGCCAAAAGTGCTGTAATGATCTATGTTCAGAGAGATCTCTGGAAACCTTTATGATGTTCAGGTTTACCTCCCTGGATAACTCTGTTTAGTTTGGGTGTGGTCCCCAATTAGAGGCAGCTGCGCCGCATTGTCTCTAATTGGGGACCTATTTAATTTAATTGATTTCCCCTTGTGGGTTTTTGTGTTTGTGCTGATTGTACATTCCAGTTCATGGTTGCATCCTCTCCTTTTGTTTGTTGTTGTGTTCCGAATAAAGGAATGTCTTGGTTCTACAGCTCTGAGCCTTGGGTCGTGTCTTCCAACCGTGACAGGTGCTTCAACAAAGTACAAAGTAATGGTTGTGAATAATTATGTAAATGTAATATTTCCATATATTTTTTTATAAAATAGCAACAAGTTCTAAAAATCAGTTTTTGCTTTGTCATTATGGGGTATTGTGTCATTATGGGGTATTGTGTCATTATGGGGTATTGTGTCATTATGGGGTATTGGGTCATTATGGGGTATAGTGTCATTATGGGGTATTGTGTCATTATGGGGTATTGGGTCATTATGGGGTATTGTGTCATTATGGGGTATTGTGTCATTATGGGGTATTGTGTCATTATGGGGTATTGTGTCATTATGGGGTATTGTGTCATTATGGGTTATTGGGTCATTATGGGGTATTGAGTAATTATGGGGTATTGTGTCATTATGGGGTATTATGTCATTATGGGGTATTGGGTCATTATGGGGTATTGGGTCATTATTGGGTATTGTGTCATTATGGGGTATTGGGTCATTATGGGGTATTGGGTCATTATGGGGTATTGTGTCATTATGGGGTATTGGGTCATTATGGGGTATTGTGTCATTATGGGGTATGTGTCATTATGGGGTATTGTGTCATTATGGGTTATTGGGTCTTTATGGGGTATTGAGTAATTATGGGGTATTGTGTCATTATGGGGTATTTAGTCATTATGGGGTATTGGGTCATTATTGGGTCATTATGGGGTATTGGGTCATTATGGGGTATTGTGTCATTATGGGGTATTGAGTCATTATGGGGTATTGGGTCATTATGGGGTATTGGGTCATTATGGGGTATTGGTTCATTATGGGGTATTGTGTCATTATGGGGTATTGTGTCATTATGGGGTATTGGGTCATTATGGGGTATTGGGTCATTATGGGGTATTGGGTCATTATGGGGTATTGGGTCATTATGGGGTATTGTGTCATTATGGGGTATTGTGTCATTATGGGGTAATGTATCATTATGGGGTATTGGGTCATTATGGGGTATTGTGTCATTATGGGGTATTGGGTCATTGTGGGGTATTGGGTCATTATGGGGTATTGTGTCATTATGGGGTATTGTGTCATTATGGGGTATTGTGTCATTATGGGGTATTGGGTCATTATGGGGTATTGTGTCATTATGGGGTATTGTGTCATTATGGGGTATTGTGTCATTATGGGGTATTGTGTCTTTATGGGGTATTGGGTCATTATGGGGTATTGGGTCATTATTGGGTCATTATGGGGTATTGTGTCATTATGGGGTATTGTGTCATTATGGGGTATTGGGTCATTATGGGGTATTTTGTCATTATGGGGTATTGTGTCATTATGGGTTATTGGGTCATTATGTGGTATTGAGTAATTATGGGGTATTGTGTCATTATGGGGTATTGGGTCATTATGGGGTATTGGGTCATTATGGGGTATTGGGTCATTATGGGGTATTGTGTCATTATGGGGTATTGAGTCATTATGGGGTATTGGGTCATTATGGGGTATTGGGTCATTATGGGGTATTGGTTCATTATGGGGTATTGGGTCATTATTGGGTATTGTGTCAATATGGGGTATTGTGTGTCATTATGGGGTATTGTGTCATTATGGGGTATTGTGTCATTATGGGGTATTGTGTCATTATGGGGTATTGTGTCATTATGGGGTATTGTGTGTCGATTGATGAGGGGAAAACATATTTAATTAAGTTTAGAATAAGGCTGTAACCTAAGAAAATGTGGAAAAGGTCAAGTGGTCTGAATGCTTTTGGAAGGCACTGTACATAGGCATTAATAACACCTTTAATTAAATCATTCATAACCCCTTCATGAATGTTCCAGTATCATTCATAACCCCTTCATGAATGCTCCAGTATCATTCATAACCCCTTCATGAATGTTCCAGTATCATTCATAACCCCTTCATGAATGTTCCAGTATCATTCATAACCCCTTCATGAATGCTCCAGTATCATTCATAACCCCTTCATGAATGCTCCAGTATCATTCATAACCCCTTCATGAATGCTCCAGTATCATTCATAACCCCTTCATGAATGCTCCAGTATCATTCATAACCCCTTCATGAATGTTCCAGTATCATTCATAACCCCTTCATGAATGCTCCAGTATCATTCATAACCCCTTCATGAATGCTCCAGTATCATTCATAACCCCTTCATGAATGCTCCAGTATCATTCATCAACGTTTATATCACATTAAACATCAATATGTCATATTTAAAACACAAGTTCTGTTTTCATTAAATTGTAGGTAATTTTATAGTAGAAATATCTGGTGGGATTGAGCTGGATGGCTGCTGGTGTTACTGACTGGGTTAGTTCTGCAAAGCTAAACACTTTCTTAGCCTCTGCTGGGCTTAAGGCAAAGTGTTAGTTGTGGAGCTAAGACAAGTTTTCAGGTTTCAGTCAACATGTTAAAATGACACCAATTGCCCTGGTGCCATCCAGATCTTACATCTAGATTTGAAATGATTCAAACACTTTAAGCATTTGCTTAAGCCTGCCTGGAGTGCCAAATGTATTGGTTTTGCACTTTTGAGACTACATAGAACAGTCTATTACTTGGGTGTCTGGAGTCTTTGACCATTTTTAGGGCCTTCCTTTGACACCACCTGATATAGAGGTCCTGGATGGCAGGGAGCTTGGCCCCAATGTTGTACTGGACTGTACACACTACCCTCTGTAGCGCCACGCAGTTGGATGCCAAGCAGTTGCCATACCAAGCGATGATGAAGCCAGTCAAGATGCTCTCATCGGTGCAGCTGTAGAACTTTTGCCAAGTCGTTTCATCCTCCTGAGGGGGAAGAGTCATTTTCATGCCCTTTTCACAACTGTGTTGTTGTGTTTGGACCATGATAGATCCTTAGCTCTCGACCTGCTCTACTTCAGCCTCATCGAAGCGAAATGGGGGCGTGCTTGGCCCTCCATTTCCTGTAGTTTTCCTATTGCCTACCCTCACCACCTGGGAGTGGCCCGTCAGGAAGTCCAGGATCAAGTTTCAGAGGGAGGTGCTCATTCCCAAGATCCTGAGCTTAGTGATGAGCTTCAAGGGCACTATTGTGTTGAACGCTGAGCTATAGTCAATGAACAGCATTGTCACGTAAAATACAGCAATAGGCTTATAACATTATCGATTTGGTTCAACCAGATAATAAAATCAGATTAATTTATGATAATTATATATTTTTTTTCAAGCACGTTTAAGGGTGACTCTCCATTAAAGGTGCTTTTAGTCACAGAATAGACTTGATCTTGGTCTGGGAAACCTGAGACATTGAGTAGTCCATATAAAACATGGTTCTGGTAAGTATGAAATTGCATTCTGTTATCCATGTTCACAGCACTGCTTTGTATTGTCATAAGACCTCTGTTAATCATGAGTTTATGTTCATAGACACTTATTCATTGCTTATCGCTGAGCATAAAATCAGTTATACTGCATATCACATGTTGATAACATAGAGTTTTAGACGTACACCGTTTAAACCATTTTTGTTGTTGTAATTGGTCGATTTTTGGCTGATTTAAGATGAAATCTTCACCCCTGTTACTTTATTTAGCACTTTCTATAGTCATTAATGTATTTAACTTAACATAGTCTTGCAGTCCACCTTTTTGGTACTTTTTACAAAGGCATGGTCTTCAAGCTATTGAAGACATGTCAGGCTCTGGCCATAGAGAAGCCTATTTGCTTCTCTATGTAGCCATGGTCAGAGTCTGACAGGTCTATTCTTTCTGTTTCTGGTGGTGGTTTGTGTTGGATCCCTAATTAGAGGCAGCTGTAGCGCATCGTCTCTAATTAGGGATCCTACAAAGGCTTGTAATTTTCACACTGGGTTGTGGGTCGTTGTCGTTATATGTCGCAGTCACGGTGAAAGTAAGTGTGCTCATTTGTTACGTCCGTTCATTTCGTGTTTGTTTTGTAACGTGACGTTTGTACATCGTGTGTTTGTTTGTTTTGGTAGTTCGTCTTTTGTGTTTATTATACATAGTAATAATAAACGATGTCGAACTACTGTCCCTGCGCTGGGTCTTGGTCGATGTATGCACCGTCTCGTGACAAGAGCAAAACATTTAATAATAATAATATTTGATTGGACTTCCATGGCACTTTTCTAGACACCCAAGGCTCTTTACAGTGTAAGGGGAAACTCACCACCCTAAACCTACTTACATACTCTTTAAAAATAATAATTATTGGCCCATCCAACCCCCTCATCGGAGGACAAAAGTAACTGGTTTACATTTGAGTTTTCTACAGATATTTTGTTAAATATACAGTACATTTTTCATAGACTTTAGTTACATGGACAGTATTACATGATGTGAATACAGTTTATGCATATTACACATAACATGGTACTTTTATAGACCGTATTACACATAAAACGGTACTCCTCATTACATACTCTTGCAATAAGTGCCAAGTCCCATCTTCTTCCATTTTATGAGGAACATTCCATTGTTAGTTAGTACTTAGTACTTCAACATTATTAAAACGCAATGACTGTTGTAAAAGCGTGTGGTATAAATTATAGTGATCTTTCTTTGAACTTACCGCCTTGTTCATTTCAGCAGCATATTTCTCTTTGGCTGTTGTTTATCTGTCTGTCACCTGGTGGCATTCACAAGTCTTTGTGCCCACAAATTGAAGGAAAACACCATTGAATGGGAGACTTTTACTCTCCCCTCTGAGTTTTTTTTTCCTGCCAAAGGCTATGTATCTGTTGAAGGTCAAGAATATGATACTGTATATTACTATTAGAATGGATGGCTGGTAGGGAGACTAACAACGTTGGTCTATTAAATAGAATAACTCTGTACTTGGAATGGAATCCTTTATGCTAGCAAGCTAGCTCATTTTAGATGAGAGTATCAAATGTTGGCTACTAGCTAGTTTGCCCAAAACATTTGTCCTTCCTCAATGTTATACATTTTTTTGATGTTGCCAATTTTTGTTCCCAAATGTAATTAGTAATTTGGTCCTCAAGGCGTTTCCCACCAACTGGAATAAACAGGTAGGCGGGCCTTCTGACTTTGTGTCTGTGGTAACTAATGACAGCCTATTTATTGTTCCAGTAAAGGGACTTATTATCAGTGGTGGAAAAAGGACCCAATTGTCATACTTGTTAAAAGTAAAGATACATTAATATAAAATGACTCAAGTAAAAGTGAAAGTCATCCAGTAAAATACTACTTGAGTAAAAGTCTACAAGTATTTGGTTTTAAATATACTTAACTCAGGTAAGGGGCAGTCTTCACCCTAATTTAACTTAACTCAGGTAAGGGGCAGTCTTCACCCTAATTGAACTTAACTCAGGTAAGGGGCAGTCTTCACCCTAATTGAACTTAACTCAGGTAAGGGGCAGTCTTCACCCTAATTGAACTTAACTCAGGTAAGGGGCAGTCTTCACCCTAATTGAACTTAACTCAGGTAAGGGGCAGTCTTCACCCTAATTTAACTTAACTCAGGTAAGGGGCAGTCTTCACCCTAATTTAACTTAACTCAGGTAAGGGGCAGTCTTCACCCTAATTTAACTTAACTCAGGTAAGGGGCAGTCTTCACCCTAATTGAACTTAACTCAGGTAAGGGGCAGTCTTCACCCTAATTTAACTTAACTCAGGTAAGGGGCAGTCTTCACCCTAATTTAACTTAACTCAGGTCAGAGGCAGTCTTCACCCTAATTTACTTGAATCATAATTTTTGTTGACCATTCATTCATTCATTCATTCGGTATTAGTCTTTCAGAGAACAGGCTCAATATCAAATCACCTCCATTGACATCATCTGACCAACAGAGAGCAGCATGATCTCACATACAGCAGTGTAAGTTGTCAAGTAAAACAGAGCAGTATTTTCACTAAGGATTCTTAGACATCCACTGTACCTATCAATCCTGTGCACAACATCATTTCAACATTATCTCAACATAAATCCATATGTTTCACAAATCACATAATGACTGAATCAAGGCATTTTTTACTTCACTACATTCCTAAAGAAAATAATTTACTTTTTACTCCATACATTTTACTTGACACCCAAAACTGACACCTACTCGTTCCCTCCAGGACAAAAGGAACACCTATGTGAGAATGCTATTCATTGACACAGCTCAGCATTCCACACCATAGTGCCATCAAATCTCATCACTGAGCTAAGGATCCTGGGACTGAACACCTCCCTCTGCACCTGGATCCTGGACTTCCTGATGGGCCGCCCCGAGGTGGTAAGAGTAGGTCACAACACATCTGCCACGCTGATCCTCAACACTGGCGTGCTCAGGTCCCTCCTGCTGTCACGAAATGGGGTTTGGAGAGACCAAGACGCAGTGCAGGGATAGCAGTTCGACATTTTTCTTTATTATATACTATGTAATAAATCTTAATGAACGAACTATACAAACAGACACGATCGAACAAACGTAACCTTTACAAAATCAAACACGAATACTGAACGAACGTAACAGGAGGAATACACTTACTTCACCCGTGACTGCGACATATACCTCGACATGTACGATAACGACCCACACCAACGTGATGGACAGACTCCACATATATTGGATCCCTAATTAGAGACAATGCCGTGCAGCTGCCTCTAATTAGGGATCCAACCTAAACCCCACATAGAAACAGAAAAGGACGACACTGTCAGACTCTGACCACCGCCACATAGAGAAGCAAGTTAGGCTTCTCTATGGCCAGAGCCTGACAGTACCCCCCCCCAAAGGCGCGGACTCCCGGACGCCTAGACACAAAAACACAAAACACGGGGGGGTAAATGGGAAAAAACTAGTCCATCGGGGGCGGCTCCGGCTCCGGCGACGTGGACAGTCTTGTCCCATGCCCCTTCCTTATCACCGGTCCCGGGCTGTGTACCGGTGGGGCAAAAGGCTCCGGCCATGGAGCGGGGAAAACAACCGGGCCCGGACTGGGCACCGGTGGGGTAAACGGCTTCGACCATGGAGCGGGGAAAACAACCGGGCCCGGACTGGGCCCCGGTGGGACAAACGGCTCCGGCCATGGAGCGGGGAAAACAACCGGGCCCGGACTGGGCACCGGTAGGGCAAACGGCTCCGGCCATGGAGCGGGGAAAACAACCGGGCCCGGACTGGGCCCCGGTGGGACAAACGGCTCCGGCCATGGAGCGGGGAAAACAACCGGGCCCGGACTGGGCCCCGGTGGGACAAACGGCTCCGGCCATGGAGCTGGGAAAACAACCGGGCCCGGACTGGGCACCGGTGGGGCGGACTGCTCAGGCTCTGAAGCGGAGCAGACGGCTGGACCCGGACTGGGCACCGGTGGAGCGGACTGCTCTGGCACTGAGGCGGAGCAGGCGGCTGGACCCGGAACGGGCCCCGGTGGAGCGGACTGCTCTGGCACTGAGGCGGAGCAGACGGCTGAACTCGGAATGGGCACCGGTGGAGCGGACTGCTCTGGCGCTGAGGCGGAGCAGACGGCTGAGCCCGGAATGGCTGGAGGCTCCGGGGCGCTGACCCTCGCTGGAGGCGTAGGGGCGCTGACCTTCGCAGGAGGCTTAGAGGCGCTGACCTTCGCAGCAGGTTTAGAGGCGCTGACCTTCGCAGGAGGTTTAGAGGCGCTGACCTTCGCAGGAGGTTTAGAGGCGCTGACCTTCGCAGGAGGTTTAGAGGCGCTGAACTTCGCAGGAGGTTTAGAGGCGCTGACATTCGCAGGAGGTTTAGAGGCGCTGACCTTCGCAGGAGGTTTAGAGGGGCTGACCCTCGCTGGAGGTTTAGAGGGGCTGACCCTCGCTGGAGGCTCAGGGTGGCTGACCCTCGCTGGAGGCTCAGGGTGGCTGGCCCTCGCTGGAGGCTCAGGGTGGCTGGCCCTCGCTGGAGGCTCAGGGTGGCTGGCCCTCGCTGGAGGCTCAGGGTGGCTGGCCCTCGCTGGAGGCTCAGGGTGGCTGGCCCTCGCTGGAGGCTCAGGGTGGCTGGCCCTCGCTGGAGGCTCAGGGTGGCTGGCCCTCGCTGGAGGCTCAGGGTTGCTGGCCCTCGCTGGAGGCTCAGGGTTGCTGGCCCTCGCTGGAGGCTCAGGGTTGCTGGCCCTCGCTGGAGGCTCAGGGTTGCTGGCCCTCGCTGGAGGCTCAGGGTTGCTGGCCTTCGCTGGAGGCTCAGGGTTGCTGGCCCTCGCTGGAGGCTCAGGGTTGCTGGCCTTCGCTGGAGGCTCAGGGTTGCTGGCCTTCGCTGGAGGCTCAGGGTTGCTGGCCTTCGCTGGAGGCTCAGGGTTGCTGGCCTTCGCTGGAGGCTCAGGATTGCTGGCCTTCGCTGGAGGCTCAGGGTTGCTGGCCTTCGCTGGAGGTTCAGGGGCGCTGACCTTCGCTGGAGGTTCAGGGGCGCTGACCTTCGCTG
The DNA here is from genome assembly GCA_023634145.1 of Thymallus thymallus. Lineage (NCBI taxonomy): Eukaryota > Metazoa > Chordata > Actinopteri > Salmoniformes > Salmonidae > Thymallus > Thymallus thymallus. The sequence continues at coordinate 3,288,678 of CM042392.1, read as the reverse complement.
GAGGTTCAGGGGCGCTGACCTTCGCAGGAGGTACAGGGGCGCTGACCTTCGCAGGAGGTGAAGGGTTGGTGACCTTCGCAGGAGGTGCAGGGTTGCTGACCTTCGCAGGAGGTGCAGGGGCGCTGACCTTCGCAGGAGGTGCAGGGGCGCTGACCTTCGCTGGAGGTGCAGGGGCGCTGACCTTCGCAGGAGGTGCAGGGGCGCTGACCTTGGCTGGAGGTGCAGGGCTGCTGACCTTCGCTGGAGGTGCAGGGCTGCTGACCCTCGCTGGAGGTTCCGGTCCAATCACACGCCTCGCCACGAGATTCATCTGGCGCTTGAAGTCCTCCAACGCCAGGACGACCAGCGGATCCATCTGAGTCTCCAAAGGAAGAGCATTCCAGGCTCTCCACCACCTCGTCTGCTCCTCCTCCGGGTACTCATAGAACCCCTCTGGCCGCTCCCGATCCAGCTCTGTGGGCATACGAAGTGGAGTTGGTTCCTCCAGGAGCCCCCACGGGTAAAGGAACTGAAGCACGTCCTCGTCGTCGTCCTCCTCCGACGAGTCCGACTCGAACCCTCCGAGGAGTTCCGTGTCCGTATACCGACGCGGGAAACTCTCTCTCTCCCTCTCTCCCCAGTCACGCTGCTTGGTCTCATACGGGTGGGTCGTTCTGTCACGAAATGGGGTTTGGAGAGACCAAGACGCAGCGCAGGGATAGCAGTTCGACATTTTTCTTTATTATATACTATGTAATAAATCTTAATGAACGAACTATACAAACAGACACGATCGAACAAACGTAACCTTTACAAAATCAAACACGAATACTGAACGAACGTAACAGGAGGAATACACTTACTTCACCCGTGACTGCGACATATACCTCGACATGTACGATAACGACCCACACCAACGTGATGGACAGACTCCACATATATTGGATCCCTAATTAGAGACAATGCCGTGCAGCTGCCTCTAATTAGGGATCCAACCTAAACCCCACATAGAAACAGAAAAGGACGACACTGTCAGACTCTGACCACCGCCACATAGAGAAGCAAGTTAGGCTTCTCTATGGCCAGAGCCTGACACCTGCACTCCCTGTTCACCCATGACTGCATGGCCAGGCACAACTCCAGCATCATCATTAAGTTTGCAGATGACACAACAGTGGTAGGCCTGATCACCAACAACGACAAGACAGCCTATAGTGAGGAGGTTAGAGATCTGGCCGTGTGGTGCCAGGAAAACAACCTCTCCCTCAACGTAATCAAGACAAAGGAGATGATTGTGGACTTCAGGAAAAGGAGGAGGCCCGAGCACGCCCCCATTCTCATCGACGGGGCTGCAGTGGAGCAGGTTGAGAGCCTCAAGTTCCTTGGTGTCCACATCACCAACAAACTATCATGATCCAAACACACCAAGACAGTCGTGAAGAGGGCACAACAAAGCCTTTACCCCCTCAGGAGACTGAAAAGATTTGGCATGAGTCCTCAGATCCTCAAAAGGTTCTACAGCTGCAACATCGAGAGCATCCTGACTGGCTGCATCTCTGTCTGGTACGGCAACTGCTCGGCCTCCGACCACAAGGCACTACAAAGGGTAGACCTCTATACTAGGCGGTGTCAGAGGAAGGCCCTGCACATTGACTCTGTACCGGTACCACCTGTATATATGTCTTTTTTACTGTCATTTTGCAGTTTTTTTTTCAAATTTCTTTACTTATCTATTGTTTTTATAATACGTATTTTTTAATTAAACTGCACTGTTGGTTAAGGGCTTGTAAGTAAGCACTTCACTGAAAGGTCTACAACTGTTGTATTTGGCGCAGGTGACAAATACACTTTGATTTGATTTGACTTGCCAAATGGTTTCAATTACTGTAGACTTAAGCACAACAGAAGTATGTACAGAGACTTCAGAAAGTATTCACACCCCTTGATTTTTTAAAAATGTTGTTGTGTTACAGCCTGAATTTAAAATGGATTACATTTTGATATTTTGGTCACTGGCCTACCCACAATGCCCCATAATGGCAAAGTGGAATGATGTTTATCACTGGTCAACACACAATACTCCATAATACCCCACAATACCCCACAATACCCCATAATAACCCGTAATAACCCATAATACCCAACAATACCCCACAATACCCCATAATAACCCATAATAACCCATAATACCCCACAATACCCCACAATAACTCATAATAACCCATAATACCCCATAATACCCCATAATATCCCATAATACCACATAATACCACATAATACCCAATAATACCCCATAATGTAAAAGTGGATGTTTTTCCTTTTTTACAAATTATTAAAAATGGAAAATCTGAAATAAGTAATCAACCCCTTTGTTAAGGCAAGGAGTAGAAATGTGCTGAACAAGTGACATAATAGGTTGCATGGACTCACTCTGTGTAATAATAGTGTTTAACATGACAACCTCATCTCTGTGCTCCAGACATACAATTATCTGTAAGGTCCCTCAGTCGAGCAGTGCATTTCAAACACAGATTAAACCACAAAATACAGTAAGGTAAGGAGGTAGGACAATAAATAGACCATAGTGGTGAAATAAATTACAGATTATCATCATTAACACAGGAATGAAGGATGTGCAAATTATGATGTGCAAATAGAGATACTGGAGTGCAAGATTAGTGAAAATAACAAAAAATAAATATGGGGATGAGGTAGTAGTGTGGGCTATTTACAGAAGGGCTATCTACAGGTGCAGTGATCGATAAGCAGCTCTGACAGCTGATGCTTAAAGTTGTTGAGGGAGATAGGAACCTCTAGCTTCAATGATTTTTGCAATTCGTTCCAGTCATTGGCAGCAGCGAACTGGAAGGAATGGCGGCCAAAGGAGGTGTTGGCTTTGGGGGTGACCAGTGAGATATACCTGCTGGAGCGCATGCTACGGGTGGGTGTTGCTATTGTGACCAGTGAGCTGAGATAGGGCAGGGATTTACCTAATAAAGACTTATAGATGACCTGGAACCAGTGGGTTTGGCGACGGATATATAATGAAGGCCAGCCAACGAGAGCATACAGGTCGCAGTGATGGGTAGTGTATGGGGCTTTGGTAACCAAACGGATGGCACTGTGATAGACTACATCCAATTTGCTAAGTAGAGTGTTGGAGGCTAGTTTGTAAATGACGTCGCCGAAATCAAGGATCGGTAGGATAGTCAGTTTTACAAGGGCATGTTTGGCAGCATGAGTGAAGGAGGCTTTGTTGCGAAATAGGAAGCCAATTCTGGATTTAATTTTGGATTGGAGATGGTTGATGTGAGTCTGGAAGTTGAGTTTACAGTCTAACCAGATGCCTAGGTATTTATAGGTGTCCACGTATTCTTAGTCGGACCCGTCGAGAGTAGTGATGATAGTCCGGTGGGCGGGTGCTGGCAGCGTTCGATAGAAAAGCATGCACTTAGTTTTACTAGCGTTTAAGAGCAGTTGGAGGCCACGGAAGGAGTGTTGTATGGCATTGAAGCTTGTCTGAAGGTTAGTAAACACAGTGTCCAAAGAGGGGCCAGATGAATACAGAATGGTGTCATCTGCGTAGAGATGGACCAGAGAGTCACCAGCAGCGAGAGCGACATCGTTGATGTATATAGAGAAAAGGGTTGGCCCAAGAATTGAACCCTGTGGCACCCCCATAGAGACTGCCAGAGGATCGGACAATAGGCCCTCCGATTTGACACACTGAACTCTGTCTGCAAAGTAGTTAGAGAACCAGGCAAGGCAGTCACTTGAGAAACCAAGGCTGTTGAGTCTGCCAATAAGAATGCGGTGATTGACAGATGGGAGGTCGATCTACTATATATATAATTACTTTTGCTTGACTATCAGACCCCATTTACGTAACAAGACTGTTGGAGTTCAGGCCATACTGCCCATCGCACCACACCACTTACCTAAATTAATGGGAAAGTCCGTCTGAAGAAAAGCCATACCCAGGCCCTGTCAACTCTGGTGACACAGTGGGACCAGTGTCTGCCACAACCCACATGAAAAAATGCTACAGTATTTACTATAGATTTACGTAGTAAACTGTAACATACTCTAGAATACTATTCTAAACAATGTAAATATCCCTTGATCAATTTTGAAGTATACTGTAGAATACTATAGTAAATATTACAGTGTACTACAGACCTCAAAAATACTTCAGCAAAAACTACAGTAATATCTGCAAAAACACTAAGGTCTGCAAAAACACTACAGCAATTACTATAGTATGCACTGCATTCAGAAAGTATTCAGACCCCTTTACTTTGTCCACATTTTGTTACGTTACAGCCTTATTCTAATGTTGATTAAATAGTTTTTTTACCTTCATCAATCTACCCACTGTGATATTGCGAGGGGTGAAAGTGAGTGATGAGGCTAAGAACGAGCGAGAGAGAGGAAATTGGCGTATATAGGAATTTAATACAAAAGAAAGACAGCAATACACATAGAAAGACTAATAACCCGCAAGGGTTGAACAGAAAACATGGAGTTAAGTAGTGACCCTGATGACCGATGAGGAACAGGTGTGGGTCATCAGGGTGTTGCTACCATCTTCCCCCGACCGCCGGTTAGAACGCCAGCGAGGATGATCGCTGGAGAGGAGGAGGGACCGGTGCTCTGCGCGGGGCATTCGTTACAGTACCCCCCCCCCTAGGCGCGGCTCCCGACGTCGCCACTCGCCGGCGCCCTGGACGACCCCGAGGGCGAGGTGCTGGTCGATCCGGACGGCGAGCATGGAACTCTGTGGTAAGCGACGGATCGCAGATGTCCGCCGCCCGAACCCAGCTACGCTCCTCAGGGCCGTATCCCGCCCAGTCCACCAGGTACTGGATCCGACCCTGCCGTAGCCGAGAGTCCAGCACCTTGTCCACTCGATATGCCAGACCCCCAGCTACCTCCGTTGGTGGTGGAGGCGCCACTGCAGGTCCGGACCCCCCTAGTGGACCAGGAACCACCGGTCTGAGGAGAGAGACATGGAAAGAGGGAGACAGGTTGTTATAAGGTGGTGTGAGTCTCAACCTATAGGTGACCTTGTTCACTCTCCGAAGGACCGTGAATGGTCCCACATACCGGGGTTCTAGCTTATGACTGGGCAAACGGAGCTGGAGGTTCCTCGTGGACAGCCAGGCTTTATCCCCTGGGTGGAACACTGGAGCCTCACTCCGCCGCCTGTCCGCCTGTGTCTTTTGCTGCAGAACTGCCTGCTGCAGACGGACCCTAGCGGCGGACCAGACTCCCTCAGCCTTCCCAAACCACTCCTCCAACGCCTGAACTTCACCAGAACCCCTCCCCCAGGGGCACAAACGGGGCTGAAAACCCAGTACCACCTGGAAGGGGGTCAGACCAGTGGAGGCGTGGCGCAGGGAGTTCTGAGCGTATTCCGCCCAGGGAAGGAAACGGGTCCACTCACCTGGCTGTTCCATGCAATACGCCCGAAGGAACCTCCCCAGTTCTTGGTTGGTGCGCTCCGCTTGCCCATTCGCCTGAGGGTGGTACCCGGATGTGAGACTGACCGCGACCCCCAGTTTGGACATGAATGCCTTCCACACACGAGAGGTGAACTGGGGACCCCGGTCAGACACGATGTCCTCCGGAAGTCCATACTGTCGGAAGACCTGTTGAAAGAGCACCTCAGCAAACTGGAGAGCAGAAGGGAGGCCGGGTAGTGGTATGAAGCGCACCATCTTAGAGAACCTGTCCACTACCACGGCGATGGTGGTTTTCCCCTCTGCTGGCGGTAGATCGGTGAGGAAATCTACCGCGATGTGAGTCCAAGGCCGCTGAGGTACTGGTAGGGGATGGAGCTTTCCTGTTGGAGCCGTTCTCGGCGCCTTGGACTGTGCGCACACCACACAAGACAGTACATAATGACGCACAGTCCTCCCCATGCCCGGCCACCAATACTTTTCCCGGAGCGCCTCCAGGGTCCGACTGATACCTGGGTGCCCGGTGGCAGGTGTTGTGTGTGCCCAGGTTACCAGCCTTCCCCGCACTCTCCTTGGAACGTAAACCTTCCCCGGAGGGCAGGTTGCTGGGGTAGGATCCCGTCTCCCTGCTCGTTGAATCTCTGTGTCGATGTCCCAGGAGACGGGTCCTACAATACATGATGGAGGCAGGATGGGGACGTCCTGCCTCGTCTCTGCCCCCCGGTCGTGGATGCGGGAGAGTGCGTCCGCCCTGCCATTTTTTGTTCCCGGGCGATAGGTCAGGGTGAACTGGAAGCGCTCAAAAAACAAAGTCCAGCGGGCCTGTCGGGGGTTAAAGGCGCCGGGCTGCCCTGACGTACTCCAGGTTCCGATGATCCGTCAGGACAGTGAACGGCTCATGAGCGCCCTCTAGCCAATGTCTCCACTCCTCCAATGCCAACTTTACCGCCAGTAGCTCTCGGTCACCCACGTCGTAGTTCCTCTCTGCAGCAGTCAGCTTTTTGGAAAAGTACGCACAGGGGTAGAGCAGGGGAGGGTTCCCCTGCTGCTGAGAGAGGAGCGCCCCTACCCCGACCTCCGATGCGTCTACCTCGACCGTGAAGGGCTTCAGCGGGTCTGGGTGGCGGAGCAGAGGAGCGGTGGTGAATCGGCCCTTCAGGTCGAGAAAAGCCTTTTCGGCACTCGGGGTCCAGGTGAGGCGTTGAGGGTTTCCTTTCAACAACGACGTGAGTGGCGCTGCGATGGAGCTATAGCCCTTAATAAACCGGCGGTAAAAGTTGGCGAAACCGAGGAAGCTTTGGAGCCCTTTAATGTCCCGAGGGACTGGCCATGACCTGACTGCCTCTACCTTCAACTCCTCCATCTTCACCCCCTCCGGAGAAATACGATACCCGAGGAAGGAGACGGCCGTTTGGTGGAAGGCGCATTTTTCCTCCTTGACATACAGCTGGTTCTGTAATAAACGGCGGAGGACAGCACGAACGTGCGTCACGTGTTCTGAGAACGTCGGGGAGTACACTAGGATATCATCAATATATACCACTACATACCTCCCCGACATATCCCGAAATACCTTATTCAGAAAAGACTGGAATACCGCGAATGGTGAGGGTGACTGGACGGGTAACGTGGGTAATGGAACCGGAACCCACCGGCCTTCCATCCAGAGCTTGAACTGGCAGGGAGGACCTCAAACGGCGCAACGGCAGCCGGAGAGCGTCAACTAAAGTCCGGTCAATGAAACTCCCCGCCGCTCCGGAGTCAATCAGGGCTGTGGATACATGATCGGGGAAGTTACCAGACAGCACAACTGAACAGCAGAAAGGTCTGGCGATTTTCTCAGCCCGTAAAACACTTACTGTGCCCACCTGAGCCATCCGGCCACTTACCCCTTTCCTGCGTCCTGCTGGCACAGAGGGGCATGCCCTCCTGACATGACCCCTCTCCCCGCAGTACAGACAAAGCCCCTGACGACTCCGTCGCTCTCTCTCCTCCGCGGAGAGTCTCGTGATCCCCACCTCTATCGGCTCATGTTCCGGCTCGGATCGAGGAAGGGGAGAATGCGCGCGGCGCGCCAGTTGGTCACGGTCTCGGAGCTGACCGTCGATGGCAATGGCCCGGGCGATGTAGGCGTCCAGGGGCATAGACTGACTCACACAGGCCAGCTCCATTTGGACCTCCACCCGCAGCCCCCTACGGAAGGCGGTCCTAAGAGCCGGCTCGTTCCACCCACTGGACGCCGCCAGCGTCCGGAATGACAGGGCATACTCCGAGGCCGTGCCCTTCCCCTGGGCAAGGCGCATAATCCGCTCGCCCGCATCTCTCCCCTCCGCTGGATGGTCAAATACAGCTCGGAACTGAGCGACGAATTTAGGAACCGACCGTAACTCTTCGGATCCGCTCTCCCACAGTGACGTTGCCCACTCGAGTGCACGCCCCGTGAGGAGAGTGATCATCGTGTGGACCTTCTCCGAGTCGGGCACTGGCTGATCGCCCAAATACAGCTCGCACTGAAGAAGGAACCCACGACAACCCTCCGGATTGCCATCGTACTTGTCTGGGGTGGCTCTCCGGAGTTCTCCTCTCGAGATGTGCCGAGACTCCACACGATCGGGTGCCGGGGGCGCAGTGGCTCCCTGTGAGCGGTGTTCCCCGCTCGATCGTGCCGCCATGAGAGACATCATATCCCCGAGAGCCTTAACCAACCCGGCGACCTGTGTCTCCATGGCCTGGAGCCTCTCCTCCAGCTCTGGTGACCTGCCGGGTGCCCCAGCTCCCCCCACGTGCCCGTCCATGGAGACCTAGGGATATGAGTGAGAAAAGAAAAGAGTTAACGGTGAAGATGACAACAGGTAAGTGAAAAAAATAAATAAAAGGTGCCTCTGGTTGGGCGGGTTATTCTGTGATATTGCGAGGGGTGAAAGTGAGTGATGAGGCTAAGAACGAGCGAGAGAGAGGAAATTGGCGTATATAGGAATTTAATACAAAAGAAAGACAGCAATACACATAGAAAGACTAATAACCCGCAAGGGTTGAACAGAAAACATGGAGTTAAATAGTGACCCTGATGACCGATGAGGAACAGGTGTGGGTCATCAGGGTGTTGCTACCATCTTCCCCCGACCGCCGGTTAGAACGCCGGCGAGGATGATCGCTGGAGAGGAGGAGGGACCGGTGCTCTGCGCGGGGCATTCGTTACACCCACAATACTCCATACTGACAAAGCGAAACAGTTTTCTTGAATTTTTGCTAATTTATTTTAAAAAACAAAAACTGAAATATCACATTTATTCAGACCATTTAATCAGTACTTTGTTGAAGCACCTTTGGCAGCGATTACAGCCTCGAGTCTTCTTGGGTATGCCGTTATAAGCTTGGTACACCTGTATTTGGGGAGTTTCTCCCATTCTTCTCTGCAGATCCTCTCAAGCTCTGTCAGGTTGGATGGGGAGCGTCGCTGCACACCTATTTTCAGGTCTCTCCAGAGATGTTTGATCGGGTTCAAGCTCGGGCTCGGGCTGGGCCATGCAAGGACATTCAGAGACTTGTCCCGAAGCCTCTCCTGCGTTGTCTTGGCTGTGTGCTCAGGGTCGTTGTCCTGTTGGAAGGTGAACCTTCGCCCCAGTCTGAGGTCCTGAGCGCTCTGGAGCAGGTTTTCATCAAGATTCTCTCTGTTCTTTGCTCTGTTCATCTTTCCCTCGATCCTGACTAGTCTCTCAGTCCCTGCCGCTGAAAAACATCCCCACAGCATGATGCTGCCACCACCATGCTTCACTGTAGGGATGGTGCCAGGTTTCCTCCATTCAGGCCAGTGTTCAATCTTGGTTTCATCAGACCAGAGAATGTGTTTCTCATAGTTCTGAGAGTCTTTAGGTACCATTTGACAAACTCCAAGCATGTGACTTTTACTGAGGAGTGGCTTCCGTCTGGCCACTATACCATAAAGGCCTGAGTAGAGTGCTGCAGAGATTGAGAGAGAGTTTGTCTTTCTGGAAGGTTCTCCACAGAGGAACTATAGAGCTCTGTCAGAGTGACCATCGGGTTCTTGGTCACCACCCTGAGCAAGGCCCTTCTCCCCTGATTGCTCAGTTTAGTCTGGCGGCCCGCTCTAGGAAGAGTCTTGGTGGTTCCAAACTTCTTCCATTTAAGAATGATGGAGGCCACTGTGTTCTTGGGGACCTACAATTCTGCAGACATTTTTTGGTGCCCTTCCCCATATCTGTGCATCGACACAATCCTTTCTCTGAGCTCTACGGACAATTCCTTATAGCTTGGTTTTTGCTCTGACATGTGATGTCAACTGTGGGACCTTATATAGACAGGTGTGTGCCTTTCCAGATCATGTCCAATCAATTGAAGTTACCACAGGTGGACTCCAATCAAGTTATAGAAACATCAAGGATGATCAATGGAAATAGAATGCACCTGAGCTCAATTTCGAGACTCATAGAAAAGGGTCTGAATAATTATGTAAATAATGTATTTATGTTTTTTATTGTTAAAACATTTGCAAAAATGCCTAAAAACCTGTTTTCTCTTTTCATTACGAGGTATTGTGTGTAGATTGATGAGGATTTTTTTAAAAATCTATTTTAAAATAAGGCTGTAACGTAACAAAATGTGGAAAATCTAGGGGTCTGATAATTTCCGAAGGCCTGTATATATTACTATGGTATTTAATTGGCTTATACCCTACCTATTCCCCTTCCCGTTATCCCAGTTTGTGCCTCCCATAAATGGGAAACCTACATGCCATGTATGGACCATAGAATGTGTTCTCTGGAAGTTACAGAATGGTGACCGCTGTCTTACCTACAGACAGTAATGACCCGTCATTCAGGGGGTCTTTAATTATGTATTTTGGGCATTAATCCATGTCACATATCAGTTTGCGAACAAAAACATTATTGAGGTAATAAAGATGCATTCGAACATGGTCTCTTTTTTTTGCTTTTTTGAGTAAAGAAGATCCAAAATGCAGGTGTTTCAGCCTAGCCCAGCGCTTTCTGTGGTGGTGGGGCAGCATGCGGAAAATACGGAGCGTAGGGGTTGGTGATGTTCTCTAGTTGTGCCGTGATTGGCTCAGTGTTCTGTCACTCATGGGGACACTACAGCAAAAATCTACGGGGAGAGCTCGAAAATTGAAGCCTCTTGGATGTTGCCATAGATTTACATTAGAAGTGCCCATCCAAGAAGGCTCAAGGTCATTGGCCACAGATAAAATGACGTCAAATCATGTTATATCTACCGTAGCTTTGATTGTACTGATCATGTCAACATCATACTTTCAAAATATTAGCTAGAAAGCTAGACAAGCAGCCTGCTATTCAGTGTAGTGGGTCTCTTTTCCAAGCTTAAAAAGATAAACATTCACATGCAACACCATGGGCCTGAAAAGTTTGAACACATTGGCCGCAATGTCAATCCAGCAGGACTTCTGCCGCGTTCAAAACAACTGGAAACTTGCAACTGGGAAATCTCAGACTTTAGTGAGTTCCAGACAACTGGGAACTCTGAAAAAATACTAGCTTCAACTGGGAAAATTTTGAACGGTCATCCAACTCGGAATTCCAAGTCAGGAACTCAGGTCTCTTTCTAGAGCGCCGACCTGAAGATCACTTTGACGAAGTTTGATGACAGAATTTGCCCACAAGAAGGACCGCTGGGCCACCTTCCTGTTAAAGTGACCACAGCACAACAAGGTGAGTCCAAAAATGTATTGTAAGCTGCTGCATAAATTATGTAATATGCCAGAGAGATATGTATACTGTAGCTAAGAAAGTAATACTAAGTGTATGTTGTGTAGTAAGCTGTTAGTAGCCCATGTGCCTCACTCTAATAATTTGGTCTATTTTCACCTCATAACTTAGCCTACTGTTCTGACTTGGTGGTGCACATGTAGCCTATAACCTGTTTTAGAGAAATGTAATCATTGAATAATGTAAGAGCTTTCATTGTCTGCTTATATGCCCCCTTTATTTATCCTACGGTTCTGACTTGGTGTTCAGGGAGAACACTGTAAGAACGGCCCATGTTCTGAATTCTGGCGTTCTTAATTTCAAAAGTGCTGAACAAATAGTTGTATTGACTACGTCCGTCCTATCTCGCTCATTAATGTCTTCATCTAAATTACGGATTGCCTCTTATCTGCTTGTTGTCCCCTTATGCCATAGTTTGTACATCTCATTGTCAGCAGAAACCACATTTGTTTAAGCAAGTCAGCCATGTTTTTTAAAAAGGCAGTAAATGAGGCTGAATGAACTGTTTCGCTGCCAGATGAAGCTTCACTGATAGGCAGGTGTGCATGTAGTGGTGTTAAGGATTCACTCCATGGTGCTGAAAAGAAAGCTCTGCTGTTGGGACAGCTTTGTGTAGGCTTTATGTAGGCTTTATGCAGGCTTTATGTAGGCTTTATGTAGGCTTTATGTAGGCTTTATGTAGGCTTTATGAAGGCTTTATGTAGGCTTTATGTAGGCTTTATGTAGGCTTTATGTAGGCTTTATGAAGGCTTTATGTAGGCTTTATGTAGGCTTTATGTAGGCTTTATGTAGGCTTTATGTAGGCCCTAACAGTTTGTGGGCACCGTTTGTCACCGTTATAGTGGAGTTAAGGTACTGTATTGTTCAGTTGCTTTGCTGCATCTAAAACATTTATTTTGAGTTTACCTCACCAGGATTTATATGCTAAAATTGCCACTGCCTACAGATTATGGAACATTTTCTCTTTTAGTATTTTGCCAGTAGGTTTTCTCAAGGAGACTATAGTAAATACTACAGTAATGTCTGCCAAAACTGTACAGTAAATACTACAGTCCTCAAAAACACTACAGCAAATTGGCCAGTCTTACTTAGTGTTGATTTTCAGGTGTAATTCAGGTGTAAAATGAATTCTCTTTAGCGTAAAAGAACCCCAGAGTTGATGTTAATAACCAGTGTTAAACCAAAACCACGCACACAATTATCATATTTCCCAAAATGCTCTATTGCAGGTTGATTTTTTAAAATTGTTTATTTCAATATCTACATATTTTTGCATGTATACTGATTTAATAATTACCCTTATGCTACTCAAATATCAATAACAAAATTCTAAACTAATCCAATCTGTTAATTGAACTTATTGCACTCGTTACTGAAATGGTTGTTCCAGTTTAGATGGTTTATGTAGTCTCATAACTTAGTCTGGAATCTGGTCCAGTAGGAGTGACATTTTTGGATAAAGTGGACCCTTGCCTTTTGGCAGATCCATTTGTGGTTCCAGGGAGGGTGAGAAAGGAGTTGAGTGCAGTTGAATCAGTGAAGGTAACCTGTAGTGGACTTGTAATATTTGAATCAGTAACCTGGGGAGAAGGTTACCTGTAGTGGACTTGTAATATTTGAATTAGTAACCTGGGGTGAAGGTAACCTGTAGTGGACTTGTAATATTTGAATCAGTAACCTGGGGTGAAGGTAACCTGTAGTGGACTTGTAATATTTGAATCAGTAACCTGGGGTGAAGGTAACCTGTAGTGGACTTGTAATATTTGAATCAGTAACCTGGGGTGAAGGTAACCTGTAGTGGACTTGTAATATTTGAATCAGTAACCTGGGGTGAAGGTAACCTGTAGTGGACTTGTAATATTTGAATCAGTAACCTGGGGTGAAGGTAACCTGTAGTGGACTTGTAATATTTGAATCAGTAACCTGGGGTGAAGGTAACCTGTAGTGGACTTGTAATATTTGAATCAGTAACCTGGGGTGAAGGTAACCTGTAGTGGACTTGTAATATTTAAATCAGTAATCTGGGGTGAAGGTAACCTGTAGTGGACTTGTAATATTTAAATCAGTAACCTGGGGTGAAGGTAACCTGTAGTGGACTTGTAATATTTATTTGTGTCTCTGCTGATCAGAAGGAGAAGGTGCTCTGTGTCACACAACTTGGGTCAAGGTCTGTTTTATGTACCCGATAAAGTCATGTTAGGATATATCAGTTTTACAGTTAGTGCTTTTGTGGCGAATCCACTGCGTTGTTTCAGGTTCAATGTTTTTTTCGCAGCAGCGTGTAGGATTTGGGACATGTGCAGGAGGGCATGGGACAGAGGATTGTGTAGTTTCGGTGGATAAAGTTGTGTGTGTGTTAACTGTAGGGGTGCCCATGTTGCTGGGGATCGGAAGTGTCCGGTGTGAGAGAGGCTGTTTGAGGTGGCCAGGGTCAGAGTAGTGCAGAAGGTGTCATGCTGAGGCAGTGAAGAAAGTAGAGAAGGATGGGTCAAGGGTGAGGGATTCTGAGAGGATCCTAGTGACTAGTAGATTTGTGTCAGCACAGAGGGATAGGCCAAGTGATTTATGCTTCAGTAAGGTTGGCTTCTTAGCGTTCATAGCAATGGTTATCAACTGTACCTCAGAACTGGAATGTAAATCACACAAAATAGATGTCGTGTTGGCAGCTGCAGAGATGTATTTTGGTATACAAGTTTTGACTTCAGAAGAGTTACAGGGTGTGTTGAGGGGCGGTGTCCCGTCTTTCCAGGTCATTGGCATGGTGCAGGAGCAGACAGGGTCAAAGAAGGGGAATGGGGTAGTGGGTTTTTTAATGAGTGTAGGTGGTGATGTCTAGGGTTATTTCATTTTCGTAGAGGAACAGGACTAATTAAGAGAATTTATTGTAGTTAGGCCGTGTCTGGCCTCACACTCCAGTACAGTAAGTGACAGTGTATGCACCTAAAAGTTGTATGTGATCCGCCAACCAAATTCCAAAGAAGAATAACTTATTTTGAATGCAGGTTGGGGGTGATTTTTTTCTCTCCAAATGTTGTATATCCCCCTCTGGCTGGATTCCAATAGGAAGTACACATAACTTTGCAATCCAGCATAAAGTGATTTTCAGGCCAATGTATTAGGGTCAAACGAGGCCCACAAAATAAGGCTTTATGAAATACGTGTTTTATTGTGTTAAAAAATTACATTTTAATGATGACATATGTCCGGTAGACTGGGCACTTTTTGGAATAGTGCTGTCTTTCTCAGTTTGGAATGAGCATTACATAATATGACAAAACTAAAATAACAGAATGCAGGAACGCAACAACCATGTGTCTGTCACTTACAAATACAGTCATGGGTGGTAACTATACAATTCAATCGAAAATGCATGGCACTCTGGGAAATATGCAAGTAAGGCTTTACACTAAGCAGTGCGTTAACTTATCACTGAAAGGTTTGGACTCGTATAGACTCTGGACCAGTATTACATTTAACGTTCTCAGTGTTATTTAATGATTTAAAACTGGATACTTTACTGTATAGAGGCAGGCAGACCAGGATCATCTTCCTGATCTACAGTTTAACTAACTGTAACCTGCCTACTACTCTCCCTCTCTTTTCACAGCAGAACACCGGCTGCCACACTCTAACGACAGATAGAGAGAGAGTGAGCGTGGTGGTGGTGGTGTTACAGGAGACAGCCAGGGAAAGATCCAGCACAATCCAACTGCCCAGAAAGAGAAGACTTGAGAAAGGACAAACGGTAGGTAAACTTAGGGACCTAACATAGATACAAACACTAACTCCATGACTGTACGCTGCTAGGGAAGGAGAGGACCCAGCCCAGATACACTCAACCCAGCTCTGCCCTCAAAAGAGTAGGCCTCAGAGTGACCCTGAGAGGGGCCTAACAACACTTACTCAGTGACTGTATGCTGGTAATAATGACACCGTGTAAGTCTGTAACATCTGAAAGGGCCGCAGACCAGGAGATGATATCTGACATGATATAAACCCCTGCTCTGACAGGGGGATGATATTTTCCCAGAGCCATCAGAGTGCATGGGGTTACACAGTACTAGGGTTTAATAGTGGCAATCTGGTTACTGAGATTTACAGAGATTTCCCGCCCAAACCCTCTCCCGTTTCCAGAGATAAATAACTGTGAGAAACCGATACATTATGATAACTTATTTAAATGAACAGCATGACATGAAATAGAACTGTTAAATTATATGTCATTTCTAAATCTGGCTTCTCTATGGCCTCTGCTCTGCGATCTGCATGACAGACAACGCGTCTCAGTACAGGGCACAGTTCACAATGCATGTATTATCTCATCAGCTAGAAACTTTTTTTTCTTGTGACAGTGTCATGACTGGGTGTTTGGGGAGACCAAGACGCAGCGCAGGGATAGTTCGACATTCTTTTTTATTTTACTATGTATAGAATAAAAACACTGCTATACTATGTAAAAACAAATCCAAATGACGAACTAACAAAAAACGAAAAGACTTAACGAACAGACTAACGTCACGTTCACAACACACACCAAATGAACGGACGTAAACTAAACACACTTACTTCACCCGTGACTGGAGGAATATAATACGACATATACCTATAACAACCCACACCCGCGTGAGGGACAGACTCAACATATATTGGATCCCTAATTAGAGACAACGGGTAGCAGCTGCCTCTAATTAGAGATCCACCCAAAACCCACAAAGAAACAGAAAAGAACGACACTGTCAGACTCTGACCATAGCTACATAGAGAAGCCTATTGCTTCTCTATGGCCAGAGCCTGACAGACAGGTACATTTGCTGCAGCGTAGCCTATTATACAGTAATATTAGGACTAATATATCTGAACGCTCGTCTATTTTGCACCTCTTCAACTTATTTTTTTATTGTAAAGAAGCTTTTTTATTTATTTATTGCAGCTGCAGAGTTTTAAAACAGCCTATCACTTGAATATTGTTGCATTAAATCAGTGCAGCAGGAACTCTCTCAAATTACATCCAAAATAGATCATCCTGTTCAAGATTGATATACGGTGCATTCGGAAGTATTCCGACCACTTGACTTTTAAACATTTTGTTATGTTACATCGTTATTCTAAAACTGATTAACTCCTAACTTGCCTCAAAATGTTTCTCAAACTAGACACTCTAATGTACTTGTTCTCTTGCTCAGTTGTGCACCGGGACCTCCCACTCCTCTTTCTATTCTGGTTAGAGCCAGTTTGCGCTGTTCTGTGAAGGGAGTAGTACACAGCGTTGTACGAGTTCTTCAGTTTCTTGGCAATTTCTCGCAAGGAATAGCCTTCATTTCTCAGAACAAGAATAGACTGACGAGTTTCATAAGAAAGTTCTTTGTTTCTGGCCATCTTGAGCCTGTGATTGAACCCACAAATGCTGATGCTACAGATAGTTCTTAACGTATAACATATATACTGATTATATTACACAATGTTGAATGCATGTTTGAAGAAAGAAAAGTATACTTCTATATTCGTATTAAGCAGCCTGTTGTGTCATGAGGTGTAATGGATCATGATGAACTAATATCTAAACCGTCAGGCAAAATAACATCAACGATGAGACGAACCATTCCCACATTTCCAACTTACAATAGTAGGCAAATACAGTCAATGCTCTCTTTTAAAACCTCTAGTTACTGCTGGTGGATAGAGCACTGTGCTCAACACCTTCATGAAGTGGTTTTAAAACACACCATGTAATGTTTCAAAACAGCTCAGGGTGATGTGTTTAAATACTTGGTGTTGAAAAGCACTTCATTTGAACAGTGTAGCAGTTATTTATTCAGACCCTTAACCAGTCCATCTTCGTGAAGAGATACTACATGATCCAATATATGTTATTTCATACTTTTGATGTCTTCACTATTATTGTACAATGTAGAAAATAGTAAAAATAAAGAAAACCCCTTGATTGAGTAGGTGTGTCCAAACTTTTGACTGGTACTGTATGTAATGTGTTATCATAACATATGACTAGGTACTTCTTTGGTGAAAGCCACAGGCCTTTTACAAAAAAGAATTGAAAAACCATGTCTCTGTCACTGTAACTCTACAATTCAATCTAAAAGAAAAGGCACCTTGGGAAATATGTAAATTAGGCTTTATACCATGTAGTGTTAAAACAAGACCCTCAATCACTTACTATAACAGTGTTTTTGCATAAGACTAATAGGAATTAATTCTATATTAACATTAGTGTTGAATAGAAATAACACTATGAGTGTAAATTACCCCGTAGTGTTAAATTTGAGTAACACTGGCAAGTGTAATGCAGTGTTATTTTTTTTACACTACAAAGTGCTACATACAGTGGGGAGAACAAGTATTTGATACACTGCCGATTTTGCAGGTTTTCCTACTTACAAAGCATGTAGAGGTCTGTAATTGTTATCATAGGTACACTTCAACTGTGAGAGACGGAATCTAAAACAAAAATCCAGAAAATCACATTGTATGATTTTTAAATAATTAATTTGCATTTTATTGCATGACATAAGTATTTGATCAGTAAGAATTCCGGCTCTCACAGACCTGTTAGTTTTTCTTTAATAAGCCCTCCTGTTCTCCACTCATTACCTGTATTAACTGCACCTGTTTGAACTCGTTACCTGTATAAAGTCCACACACTCAATCAAACAGACTCCAACCTCTCCACAATGGCCAAGACCAGAGAGCTGTGTAAGGACATCAGGGATAAAATTGTAGACCTGCACAAGGCTGGGATGGGCTACAGGACAATAGGCAAGCAGCTTGGTGAGAAGGCAACAACTGTTGGCGCAATTATTAGAAAATGGAAGAAGTTCAAGATGACGGTCAATCTCCCTCGGTCTGGGGCACCATGCAAGATCTCACCTCGTGGGGCATCAATGATCATGAGGAAGGTGAGGGATCAGCCCAGAACTACACGGCAGGACCTGGTCAATGACCTGAAGAGAGCTGGGACCACAGTCTCAAAGAAAACCATTGGTAACACACTACGCCGTCATGGATTAAAATCCTGCAGTGCACGCAAGGTCCCCCTGCTCAAGCCAGCGCATGTCCAGGCCCGTCTGAAGTTTGCCAATGACCATCTGGATGATCCAGAGGAGGAATGGGAGAAGGTCATGTGGTCTGATGAGACAAAAATAGAGCTTTTTGGTCTAAACTCCACTCGCCGTGTTTGGAGGAAGAAGAAGGATGAGTACAACCCCAAGAACACCATCCCAACCGTGAAGCATGGAGGTGGAAACATCATTCTTTGGGGATGCTTTTCTGCAAAGGGGACAGGACGACTGCACTGCATTGAGGGGAGGATGGATGGGGCCATGTATCGCGAGATCTTGGCCAACAACCTCCTTCCCTCAGTAAGAGCATTGAATATGGGTCATGTCTGGGTCTTCCAGTATGACAACGACCCGAAACACACAGCCAGGGCAACTAAGGAGTGGCTCCGTAAGAAGCATCTCAAGGTCCTGGAGTGGCCTAGCCAGTCTCCAGACCTGAACCCAATAGAAAATCTTTGGAGGGAGCTGAAAGTCTGTATTGCCCAGCGACAGCCCCGAAACCTGAAGGATCTGGAGAAGGTCTGTATGGAGGAGTGGGCCAAAATCCCTGCTGCAGTGTGTGCAAACCTGGTCAAGAACTACAGGAAACGTATGATCTCTGTAATTGCAAACAAAGGTGTCTGTACCAAATATTAAGTTCTGCTTTTCTGATGTATCAAATACTTATGTCATGCAATAAAATGCAAATTAATTATTTAAAAATCATACAATGTTATTTTCTGGATTTTTGTTTTAGATTCCGTCTCTCACAGTTGAAGTGTACCTATGATAAAAATTACAGACCTCTACATGCTTTGTAAGTAGGAAAACCTGCAAAATCTTGTTCTCCCCACTGTATACACTCAAAATGTAACACTATAATCAGAGTGCTTTTTACACTTTGTAGAGTGGTACCATATATTATCTGAGGTGGTGTTGAAAATTAACTTTTTATGTGTTGATTTAACACTGCAAAATGTGCTGTGTAACCTGGGTTGTTCTGAACATAATGCTTCTTTATTGTGGAGAAAATGTGCACCTGAACGCATTCATGACTCTTTTCTATGCGCACACCAAAATTACGATCTGCTTCCCTGAATTGCATTGTGAAAGCCTAACACTGTAATATCGTATTTTACAACTTAACTAGCTTGTCCCAGATTGCGATGTATAAAGGACCTATTTTGGATTGCGTAAACACCAACTGTAATTGTGTAATGGACGCAGGGTTGGGCTCCAACCAAAACAACTACAAGGGTTCTTGCACTAGTTCCTCAACGGCACAGCTAGGGGAGATTTTTTAAAAAGCACCTTATAGTTTAAGACCCTCCTTTGATTCATAAAAAGTGCATTGAAATTGTTTAAGAACGGTGTACACTTTGGAGAGTTGTGTGGCCACTTCGAGGCACCAGTTAGTCCTCTCACTCAAACCCTTGTAATGTTTTTGTCTTATGTTGCACCTACCCCACATTATCCAGGAATATTCCTATCATGTTACTGAATGTATTCAGAGTATTTTCAAATTTCGTTATCAACAAATGCGTCGAAAAGGTACAGTAAATATAAAATGCACGTACAATCAACAGTGTGATGTTTGTATGTCTTAACGTTTTTGTCCTCCCCTTTGGTCTAATAATTTTCCCATAATCTCCAAACTTTCCATTGTTACCATGGTTATGAATGTGTTTTTTAATGTAGCCCTATCAATATGGGCCAATTCCCACAAGTGTAAAGGCTTAACAGAATGCATGTTATTATGTCATGTTTCAAGTGAGAATTAAGAAGGTCTGAAGCAAAAAAAAGCAAGTAACTTTTTGCCTACTTATTCTCCATATTCTATTTTATTTTTGCAAAGAAAGTTGTGAGTTGTGTGTAGTTCCAGTAGTTAGCTACACTGTTTCATAGCAAAAAAGTAACTGCTTGTAACTACTAAAAACACTACCAGTTTGAGTTGGATTTAGTTAAACTACCACCAAGCTACTGCAAAATGTAGTTAAATGACTAGATTAACTACATGTAGGTCACTGCTTCCCAACACTGGCGGTAGCTTAGCCTATCATATGCACTGGATAAGGACACAATCATTTGGGGCATGGGCTCGTAAAATGTCTTTATTGTAGGGCTCATAAAATGTCTTTATTGTAGGGCTCATAAAATGTCTTCATTGTAGGGCTCGTAAAATGTCTTTATTGTAGGGC
The DNA here is from genome assembly GCA_023634145.1 of Thymallus thymallus. Lineage (NCBI taxonomy): Eukaryota > Metazoa > Chordata > Actinopteri > Salmoniformes > Salmonidae > Thymallus > Thymallus thymallus. The sequence goes on along the minus strand of CM042392.1, from coordinate 3,268,228 downwards.
TCATAAAAATGTCTTTAGTAGAGCTCATAAAATGTCTTTATTGTAGAGCTCATAAAATGTCTTTATTGTAGGGCTCATAAAATGTCTTTATTGTAGGGCTCATAAAATGTCTTTATTGTAGGGGTCGTAAAATGTCTTAATTGTAGAGCTCATAAAATGTCTTTATTGTAGGGCTCATAAAATGGCTTTAATGTAGGGCTCATCTGGTTCAGGTAGGGTCAGGCTTGAATTTTCATGCCGATCAAAGCAAGGCACCTTTATTTCTAAGTGTGTGTGACACTAATCTGTACCCATTGAAAAAAAAGGTATTAACATAAGCTTCATATGTTGTGACGCTTATCTTTTTTCAAAAAACATCACAGAAGGTTGTTTTGAGGCTGATAATGGGCTTGCAGAACATACATAGTGTCACGGTGTGGTTGAAGGGAACGAGGCGCAGAGCGAGAGGACGTTGCAAACATGTTTTATTCACAACGAAACACTGTGGCGTTGGATTACATACACTAAACACAAACAATGATCCACACGCAGGTGGATGTGCAGTGCCTATATATAGAATCCCCAATTAGAGACAACTTATGACAGCTGTCTCTAATTGGGGATCATCAACAACCCTATCCTGTGATTGTTAGGACCTGACTGTGGCCTTCCCACTCCCTCTAGTGGGAGTCAGAGGCCTGGCCTCAGTCACACATAGAGAAGGGACACTTTTGAGCAGTCTGTTAGCAGTGACCAATTTTCAACAGATTGCCTTGAAATTAGTCCCCTAAGATTTAAAAAAAACTCCCTCCATCTTAATTTTTTCTAGTCTAAATAAGGGACACTCAGCATGAGATCCACCTCCCTCTAAAGTAGGTTTCAATCGAGTGTAAACTAGAAACAAGAAAATTAAATCCACTTCAACCAATGTAGATGAAGGGGAGGAGACTGGTTAAAGAAGGATTTCTAAGCCTTGAGACAATTGAGGTTTGAGTGTGTCAAAAACTGCAACACTACTGGATTTTTCACGCTCAACAGTTTCCCGTGTGTATCAGGAATGGTCCACCACCCGAAGGACATCCAGCCAACTTGGCACGACTGTGTGAAGCGTTGGAGTCAACATGGGCCAGCATCCCTGTGGAACGCTTTCAACACCTTGTAGAGTCCATGGGCTGACAAATTGAGGCTGTTCTGAGGGTAAAAAGGGGTGCAACTCAATGTTAGGACGTTTTGTAAACTCAGTGTAATATACTGAGCAAAAAAATAAACGTCCTCTCACTGTCAAATGCATTTATTTTTTTGCTTAACTTAACATGTGTAAATATTTGTATGAACATAAATTGAACAGTTTATGTATCTGGTGTGGCCACCAGCTGCATTAAGTACTGCAGTGCATCTCCTCCTCATGGACTGCACCAGATTTGCCAGTTCTTGCTGTGTATGCACTGATGGAGGGATTGTGCGTTCCTGGTGTAACTCGGGCAGTTGTTGTTGCCATCCTGTACCTGTCCCGCAGGTGTGTTGTTCGGATGTACTGATCCTGTGCAGGTGTTGTTACACGTTGTCTGCCACTGCGAGGACAATCAGCTGTCCGTCCTGTCTCCCTGTAGCGCTGTCTTAGGCGTCTCACGGTTAGGACATTGCAATTTATTGCCCTGGCCACATCGGCAGTCCTCATGCCTCCTTGCAGCATGCCTAAAGGCACGTTCATGCAGATGAGCAGGGACCCTGGCCATCTTTTGGTGTTTTTCAGAGTCAGTAGAAAGTGACAGAACGACAGATATACGGGACCCAAAAGCGGACACGGAGGCAGAGATATGATTGACTGTTTAATAGAGAATATGGAGCAAGACAATCTCGTAGTAAATGACAGGCAATGTTCATAACAGGGGATCTGAATGGCAGTAGTCCAATAAGGGGAGTCAGGCTCGTAGTCGTAATTCAGGCAGCGTTCGGTACCGGGAATCAGAAGGATGGCAGTGCAGAGGACTAGACAGGCTCGTAATCCGTAACACAGGCAGAGTTCGTTTTAGCAGGAGATCAGAAGGTCGAAGGCACAGGAGGGGATAAACAGGCACGTAATCCAAGAGGCAGGTAGAGGTCCAAATACCGGGAAACAGACTGGCAGAGTTAGTAACACAAGAAAGCGCTGGAACGACTGACTAGGCAAGACGATCTGGCAAATGCCAACAGCACCCAAGGGGCTAAATACCTAACATGACTAATGATGGTGATAGGGTGCACCTGGAGTGGGGAGGGGACAAACATGTTTTCATAACTGTGACCTTAACTGCCTACCGTCTGTAAGCTGTTAGTGTCTTAATGACCGTTCCAGATGTGCATGTTCATTAATTGTTTACGGTTCATTGAACAACATGGGAAACAGTGTTTAACCCCTTTACAATGAAGATCTGTGAAGTTATTTGGATTTTTACAAATTATCTTTGAAAAAGGGACGTTTATTTTTTTGCTGAGTTATATGCTTTATGCATTAGAATTTCACTTCGTGTTTCGGTGTGACATACCTGGGTTACCTGGGAGAAAAGTTATTAAACCCAACACAGGACCCTCCTGGCTCACGAACAGTAAGGTGATAACAAGGAGGTCTAATATTTAAATCAGATTATTGATGCGTGTGTGCTTGTTTGTGCTTGTTTGTGCTTGTTTGTGCTTGTTTGTGCTTGTTTGTGCTTGTTTGTTTGGTTTTACAATCCTTGTGGGGTCCAGAAGTCCTAACAAGGATAGTACAACAAGGACAATTCAAACAAATGTCTCTATCGCTCTTCCTCTTTTCAAATGACTCTCTCTTCCTGTTTTCAAATGTCTCTCTCTTCCTGTTTTCAAATGTCTCTCTCTTCCTCTTTACAAATGACTCTCTCTCTTCCTGTTTTCAAATGTCTCTATCGCTCTTCCTCATTACAAATGTCTCTCTCTTCCTCTTTTCAAATGTCTCTCTCTTCCTCATTACAAATGTCTCTCTCTCTCTCTCTCTCTTCCTCTTTACAAATGTCTCTCTCTCTCTCTCTCTCTTCCTTTTTTCAAATGTCTCTCTCTCTCTTCCTCTTTACAAATGTCTCTCTCTCTCTTCCTCTTTACAAATGTCTCTCTCTCTCTTCCTCTTTACAAATGTCTCTCTCTCTTCCTCTTTAAAAATGTCTCTCTCTTCCTCTTTACAAATCTCTCTCTTCCTCTTTACAAATGTCTCTCTCTCTCTTCCTCTTCAAATGTCTCTCTCTTCCTCTTTACAAATGTCTCTCTCTTCCTCTTTACAAATGTCTCTCTCTTCCTCTTTTCAAATGTCTCTCTCTCTCTCTTCCTCTTTTCAAATGTCTCTTTCTTCCTCTTTACAAATGTCTCTCTCTTCCTCTTTACAAATGTCTCTCTCTCTCTTCCTCTTTTCTTCACTCTCTTGCTTTCACCGTCTCTCTCCCCCCTCTGTTTCCCTTACTCTCCCTTCTTCCCTCCCTCCCTCTATCTTTTTTCCTTTCCTCTCTCTCTCTCTCTCTCTCTCTCTCTCTCTCTCTCTCTCTCTCTCCCTCCATCCTTTACCCTCTCTCTCTCCCTCTTTGTTCTCCATACTCAGCAGTGATACAGATACACCCAGAAGAAGCTGAGAAGGAAATAACATGTCCTGTCATGGCAGGTCCATTTCTCTTCCTTAGACAGGAGCTCCCTTCAGGCAAAGAGGAGAACGCCGGCTGTTTGTTTAAGTTTGACATTCATGTTAAAGCATGTTGTTTTTGTATTAATACATCTCCTAGTGAAGGCAGGCTGTAGCCCCTCCCCTCCCCCCCCACACCTATTCACATCTCTCTATGAATCTCCCTAAATCTCTCTATTGCACTCTCTTTCAAACACACACGTTTACATACATGCTCACACATACATTCACACAGATTCGTGCACACAGACTCCCACACACTCACACATACATAAGTAATTGCTCTGGTCACTTAGTGTGATTTAAAACCAGAGAGTTGGCATTCTTTAGGTTATTACATAAACTGGAGGAAGTGGGTGCTGCGCTGCCTTTTGGGGCTCGTGGCTGGAGGACGAGGCCGGGATGGGATCCATCAGGGCCCGTATTCATAAAGCATCTCAGAATAGGATCAGTTTCCAAATCAAATCAGAGAAATAACTGTATATAGCCTCCTCACATTGACTCTGTACTGGTACTTCCTGTATATAGCCTCCTCACATTGACTCTGTACTGGTACTTCCTGTATATAGCCTCCTCACATTGACTCTGTACTGGTACTTCCTGTATATAGCCTCCCCACATTGACTCTGTACTGGTACTTCCTGTATATAGCCTCCTCACATTGACTCTGTACTGGTACCACCTGTATATAGCCTCCTCACATTGACTCTGTACTGGTACCACCTGTATATAGCCTCCTCATATTGACTCTGTACTGGTACTTCCTGTATATAGCCTCCTCACATTGACTCTGTACTGGTACCACCTGTATATAGCCTCCTCACATTGACTCTGTACTGGTACCACCTGTATATAGCCTCCTCACATTGACTCTGTACTGGTACTTCCTGTATATAGCCTCCTCACATTGACTCTGTACCAGTACCCCTGTATATAGCCTCCTCACATTGACTCTGTACTGGTACTTCCTGTATATAGCCTCCTCACATTGACTCTGTACTGGTACTTCCTGTATATAGCCTCCGCACATTGACTCTGTACTGGTACTTCCTGTATATAACCTCCTCACATTTACTCTGTACTGGTACTTCCTGTATATAGCCTCCTCACATTGACTCTGTACTGGTACTTCCTGTATATAGCCTCCTCACATTGACTCTGTACTGGTACTTCCTGTATAAAGCCTCGCTACTGATATTTTTACTGTTATTTTACTGCTTTTATTTTTTACTTATCTATTGTTTTCTTAAAACTGCATTGTTGGTTAAGGGCTTGTAAGTAAGCATTTCACTGTAAGGTCTACTCCTGTTGTATTTGACACATGTGACAATTTATTACATTTTGACATAAACTGTCAACTGTGGGACCTTATATACAGTAGAGAGGTATGTGCCTTTCCAAATAATGTCCAATCAATTGAATGGAAACAGGACGAGTCTCATAGCAAAGTGTCTGAATACTTATGTAAATAAGGTATTTCTGTTTATCATTTTTAATACATTTGCAAACATTTCTAAAAACCTGTTTTCTCTTTGTCATTCTGGGGTATTTAGTGTCGATTGATGAGGAACATTTTTCATTTAATCCATTTTAGAATAAGGCCTTAATGTAACAAAATGTGAAAAAAGGTAAGGGGTCTGAATGCTCTGTATATAGTCCACCACAGCTTTTCCTTTGCCAGATATGGATGTAAAGTTATCACTTAAGGGGTATATTTTTCCATTAATGAAACACATTTAAGAGCCCTGAAGGAATTCTAATAGGGTTTCCCCATGATGGAATATCATCCATATCATTAATATAGTCATCTAACCTCCCACATATGTAAATAACATCTGGGTCACTTTGTTGTTTTCTCCTAGATTCTAATAATTCTACACGGGTCCAAGAAGTCCAACGTCCAGGGCTCTGTGGTCTTGTAGCTGTAACTTATTGAGTCAGCAAAACTGTATGATTATCCCAGATGGCTTTCTCCAAAGATACACGTAAGCTATCAACTTTGCTATTCATTCCTTTTTCAATACTCAGCTTCATGTGTGTTTCTTGCCTCGAAGCAAACATAGAAGGTGTTTAGCTCTCGTGTCCCTGGGCAGCTTGCAGCTGGGTTTCCCTATGTAATCAGTTATAGTTGATCTGATGAGAGTCAGAGCCAGTGTAGTGGGTTTCTTTGTTAGTCGTGTGTTGACACTTTACCTGTTTGATGGTTCGTCTGTGGGAGTAGCAGGATTTCTGGGTTAGCGTCCCACTCCTTGAAAGCAGCAGCTCTAGCCTTTAACTTAGTACGAATGTTGCCTGTAATCCATGGCTTCTGGTTGGGATATGTACTACGTACGGTAACTGTGGGGACGACGTCATCGATGCACTTATTAATGAAGCTGGTGACTGATGTGGTAAACTCCTCAATGCCATCAGATGAGTCCCGGAACAGATTTCAGTCTGTGCTAGAGAAACAGTCCTGTAGCTAGGCATCTGTAGCATCTGCTTAGTCCACTGGTACTTTCAATTTGAGTTTTTGCTTGTAAGCAGGAATCAGGAGGATAGAGTTATGGTCAGATTTGGCAAATGGAGGGCGAGGGAGAGCTTTGTATACTTCTGTGTGTGGAGTAAAGATGATCTAGAGTTCTTTCGCCTCAGTTGACATTCTGGTAGAAACGAGGTAAGACATATTTCAGTTTTCCTGATTTAAAATCACTGGCCACTAGGAGCGCTGCCTCTGGATGATCATTTTCTTGTTTGCTTATGGCCCTATGCAGCTCTTGAGTGCAGTCTTAGTGCCAGCATCGGTTTGTGGTGGTAAATAGACAGCTACGAAAAATAAATAGTATGGTCTACAGCTTATCATGAGGTATTCTAACTCAGTTGATTAGAACCTTGAGACTTCCTTAATATTAGAGATTGCGCACCAATTGTTGTCAACAAAGAGACAAACACCCCCCCCCCCCCTTTGAGCTTACCCAACGCTGCTGTTCATCAGCCATTGTAGAGAGTGTGTGGGAGCTGGGTTTAGGGTTGAGGGAGCTAAACACTGACGTAAGCAGTTTCTCTGGACCCTCTCTTGTTAAGCCTAACATTTCATAAAGCTGTAAACGGTACGTTCATTATCAGCCTCCTGCGCCGGACCTCCAGTGGCACCTTCAGTCTGGTACACCCGGTACCAGTTGCCCGGATCAGGTCTCCATCATGTATCCATAGTCCAGTCCGCCCAGTGCCAGCCTCCTGCACCAGACCTCCGGTACGCCTCCCTAGCCCGGTACGACTTGTGCCGGCTCCCCGCACTCGCCCTGAAGTGCGTGTCACCAGTCTGGTGCAACCTGTGCCGGCTCCACGCACCAGGCCTCCAGTGTGTGTGCCCAGCTCGGTGCCTCCAGTGCAGGCCCCACGCACAAGCCCTCCCCAACCCGGAGCCTCCAGTGACGGTCCATAGCCTGGAGCCCTCAGCTGTGCCAGTGCCCAGTCCTTGTCCCGCTCCAGTGCCGGAGCAGTCCGCTCCAGTGCCGGAGCAGTCCGCTCCACCGGTGCCCAGTCCGTGTCCGGTTTCCAGTCCAGCATCCAGGCTGGAGCCCTCAGCTCCACCGGTGCCCAGTCCGGGTCCAGCCTCCAGTCCAGCATCCGGGCTGGAGCACTCAGCTACGCCAGTGCCCAGTCCGGGCCCCACTCCAATGCCGGAGCAGTTCGCTCCACCGATTCCAAGTCCGGAACCGGTCGTATGCCCTGCTCCATGGCTGGAGCTGTTCACCACACCGGTGCCCATTCCGGGACCGGCCGTCAGCACCGCTCCAGTGCCGGAGCAGTTCACCACACCGGTGCCCATTCCGGGACCGGCCGTCAGCCCTGCTCCATTGCCGGAGCAGTCCGCTCCACCGGTGTCCAGTCCGGAACCGGACGTCAGCCCGCTCCAGTGCCGGAGCAGTCCACTCCACCGGTGCCCAGTCTGTGCCCGGTCGTCAGCCCTGCTCCAGAGCCGGTGCTGTCCACACCTCCGGTGCCCAGGCCAGGACCGGTCGTCAGCCCCGCTCCATTGCCAGAGCAGTCCGCTCCACCGGTGCCCAGTCCGGGACCGGTCGTCAGCCCAGCTCCACTGACGGAGCTGTCCACTGCGCCAGGGTCAGAACCACCACCGACGCCATTTTCCCTCCCTAACCCTGCCCCCATTTTGTGTTTGTGTCTCGCAGTCGGGGTGGGGGGGTACTGTCAGGTTCTGATCATAGGGATGCCGTTGGCTCCTCTATTTGTCTATGGTCAGAGCCTGACAGATTTATTATTTTGTTCATATGTTGATTTTGTGTTCGTCGCCAATTAGAGGCAGCTGCTTTGCATTGTCTCTAATTGGGGGCCATATTTAGTTTAGGTGTTTCACCTGTCTGATGTGGATCATTGTGTTTGGTTTAGTGCTGTTAAGCCTACCGTCTGTTATGTTCGTGTTTATCTCTGTTGCCAGTTGATTTAATAAATAATCATGTCGCACTACTTCAGCGCTGCGTCTTGGTCTGCCATTCACCAGGAGAATATAAAATACTTAAGTAATAGTTTCATAACAAAACAATTGCAGTGTCGAATGTCAGAAGAACCCCGTAGGGTATATTTTATCTTCTCCAATTTACTTCCCCATCTTTAATCCACACACAATGAGAAGGAGACAGTGATTTCCACAGAAGTAAAATCAACCTTCTTGCCAACAAACTCAAAAAAGTCAGATTTATATTTTGGTAGTGTTCAGGTATCAGGTATTACCCCAAATAATGATGCTATGGCTTTAGGAGCAAAAGGCACTTGTAATATTTTAGATATGGTATCAAAGATGGCAGACCAGTAGTTATGTAGAGAAGAGCAGGACCAAAACACATGTTTTAATGAAGCAGGAACTTGCCGACACCTGTCTCAAACAGGGTCGACATCAGGGTAGATCTTAGAAAGCCTGAGTTTAATCCAGTGAGTGCGGTTGAGGATTTTTCATTGGATCAAACCATGTTTGGCACAAATAGAAAAGGCGTGGACCCGGTACAGAACATCTTCTCATGTGTCATCAGTAAACTCATCACCTAGATCCTGTCCCATAATGTTTTAATTGATGTGAATGAAGGATTGTGAGAATAGTACATTTTATCATAGCTATAAGAAATAATACCTTTTACGGTTGGGGATTGTGTAAAAAAGCTGAAATGACTATTCAGAGGGTGGAATAAAGCTGAGAGTTGTTGGAACGATGCAAACGTGCCATCAATATACAAATCATTGAATGATTTGATGCCAAGGCTGAACCCAATGGAGAAGGCCATCCATATTTAACTCTGAAAGTGTAAAATGTACACTATTTTCAGTCCCACTGTACTGGTGTTAAAATAACACCTTTGAAAGTGTTAAAGATTGAAGGTCTTCAGGTCTCAGTCAAGGTTACTCCTCACAGGAGTGTTGTTCACCAAAGAGAGAGAAAGAGAGTTCTGTATCAGAGAGATGTTACCCCTGTGACTGGGGGGGGGGGGTTAATTTCACACCTCAGGGGCGGATGGAGGTGGAGGGGGGGTGCACCTGTCTGAGAGGAGTGGACACAGTCTGTTGATCAAAGAGGTAATCCCTGCTTCCTCCTCCCTCTTTCTTCACTCCTCTCCCTGACAACCACTGATGATCGCTAACACTGAAATAACCATCTAATAACCATGTAATAACCATGTAATAACCATCTAATAACCATGTAATAACCATGTAATAACCATGTAATAACCATCAAGAAAACATTTTAATCATTTACTACAGAAAGATATTAATCTATGAAACGTATCTCTAATCCTCAGCCTCAACACGGTCTCTCTCTCTTAAAGTTAAATTCTTTAAGGCAATCGGTGTGGGACTTGGCTGATCAAAGGAAGACTAATCAGGATGCCCTCGCAGCGTTTGTTTTTTCCGTAACAGGGCCACGGACTGACACTCCACCTTCATTACCCCGGGACCTTTACCTCTCTCCCTCATCCTCTCAACTGCAATCACCTATGTTTCGCAGCCTAGGCCTACCAATATCAGCTAGCTATCCCTTTTGGAGATTAGGTCCTCGTTTTCATCGGCTGACAGTCCTGCCACTATGACAGACCCGTCTGGGTCGAACTTTGTTGTTTTCTCCTAGATTCTAATAATTCTACACGGGTCCAAGAAGTCCAACATCCAGGGCTCTGTGGTCTTGTAGCTGCTTGTTATTGAGTCAGCAAAACTGACTCAGGGGCGGATGGAGGTGGGGGGGGGGTGCACCTGTCTGAGAGGCGAGGGCAGACACAGTCTCAGGAGTGGACACAGTCTGTTGATCAAAGAGGTAATCCCTGCTTCCTCCTCCCTCTTTCTTCACTCCTCTCCCTGACGACCACTGATGATCGCTAACACTGAAATAACCATCTAATAACCATATAATAACCATCTAATAACCATCTAATAACCATGTAATAACCATGTAATAACCATGTAATAACATCAAGAAAACATTTTAATCATTTACTACAGAAAGATATTAATCTATGAAACGTATCGATAATCCTCAGCCTCAACACGGTCTCTCTCTCTCTCTATCTCTCTCTCATATCTGCTGCAACACCCATCTGTGTCACGGTGCGAAGGAAGGAAACAAGGTACTGAGCAGTAATGTGTAGACGTTCCTTTATTCATTTACCAAAAAAACAACAAACAACCAGAGAATGCAACCACGAACTGGTATGCAGAATGCACCAACAATAACCAACACACAGGTGGGAAACTCAACAATTTAAATAGGGATCCCCGGTTAGAGACAACGCAGGGCAAACATAGATCTGCCTAGACAACCCTACTGTCAAGCCCTGACAGTAACCTCCAGACACCATAAAGATGCCTAGAGATCTTACTCTAGTCAGGACCTGACAGTCTGAAATATCTATGCACTCTGAACACTAACAATTCGGATTTTCTAACTCATTGGGTGTGCTCAGTGAAGTGAACCAGCCTACAGATTCTTTCCAGCTAAATTCATAAATCAAACCTGCAGGTTTCAACAGTCTCTGAGAGAGAGAGAGAGAGAGAGAGAGACCACAGAGAGACAGTGTTGGGTTTCTAATGCAGCCCATCATATTATTATTATTTTTTTTTATTTCACCTTTATTTAACCAGGTAGGTCAGTTGAGAACAAGTTCTCATTTGCAACTGCGACCTGGCCAACACAAAGCAAAGCAGTGCGACAAAAAACAACAACACAGAGTTACACATTAAACAAACAGTCAAAAACACAATAGAAAATCTATAAACAGAGTGCAAAATGTAGTGCAAAAATGCAGTAAGGTTGGGAGGTAGGACAATAAATAGACTATAGAGTAGAAATAAATTACAGAAATTATCATCATTAACACAGGAATGAAGGATGTGCAAATTATGATGTGCAAATAGAGATACTGGAGTGCAAGATTAGTGAAAATAAACAAAAATAAATATGGGGATGAGGTAGTAGGGTGGGCTATTTACAGAAGGGCTATATACAGGTGCAGTGATCGATAAGCAGCTTTGACAGCTGATGCTTAAAGTTATTGAGGGAGATAGGAACCTCTAGCTTCAATGATTTTTGCAATTCGTTCCAGTCATTGGCAGCAGCGAACTGGAAGGAATGGCGGCCAAAGGAGGTGTTGGCTTTGGGGGTGACCAGTGAGATATACCTGCTGGAGCGCATGCTACGGGTGGGTGTTGCTATGGTGACCAGTGAGCTGAGATAGGGCGGGGATTTACCTAATAAAGACTTATAGATGACCTGGAGCCAGTGGGTTTGGCGACGAATATATAGTGAAGGCCAGCCAACGAGAGCATACAGGTCGCAGTGGTGGGTAGTGTATGGGGCTTTGGTGACAAAACGGATGGCACTATGATAGACTACATCCAATTTGCTAAGTAGAGTGTTGGAGGCTAGTTTGTAAATGACATCGCCGAAATCAAGGATCGGTAGGATAGTCAGTTTTACAAGGGCATGTTTGGCAGCATGAGTGAAGGAGGCTCTGTTGCGAAATAGGAAGCCAATTCTGGATTTAATTTTGGATTGGAGATGGTTGATGTGAGTCTGGAAGTTGAGTTTATAGTCTAACCAGATGCCTAGGTATTTGTAGGTGTCCACATATTCTAATTCGGATCCGTCGAGAGTAGTGATGATAGTCCGGTGGGCGGGTGCTGGCAGCGTTCGATAGAAAAGCATGCACTTAGTTTTACTAGCGTTTAAGAGCAGTTGTAGACCACGGAAGGAGTGTTGTATGGCATTGAAGCTTGATTGAAGGTTAGTAAACACAGTATCCAAAGAGGGGCCAGATGTATACAGAATGGTGTCATCTGCATAGAGATGGATCAGAGAGTCACCAGCAGCGAGAGCGACATCGTTGATGTATATAGAGAAAAGGGTTGGCCCAAGAATTGAACCCTGTGGCACCCCCATAGAGACTGCCAGAGGATCGGACAATAGGCCCTCCGATTTGACACACTGAACTCTGTCTGCAAAGTAGTTAGAGAACCAAGCAAGGCAGTCACTTGAGAAACCAAGGCTGTTGAGTCTGCCAATAAGAATGCGGTGATTGACAGAGTCGAAAGCCTTGGCCAGGTCGATGAAAACGGCTGCACAGTACTGTCTTTTATCGATGGCGGTTATGATATCGTTCAGTACCTTGAGCGTAGCTGAGGTGCACCCATGACCAGCTCGGAAACCAGATTGCATGGCAGAGAAGGTACGGTGGGATTCGAAGTGGTCAGTTATCTGTTTGTTAACTTGGCTTTCGAAAACTTTAGAAAGGCAGGGCAGGATGGATATTGGTCTATAACAGTTTGGGTCTAGAGTGTCTCCTCCTTTGAAGAGGGGGATGACCGCGGCAGCTTTCCAATCTCTAGGGATCTCAGACGATACGAAAGAGAGGTTGAACAAGCTAGTGATAGGTGTTGCAACAATTTTGGCTGATAATTTCAGAAAGAGAGGGTCCAGATTATCTAGCCCAGCAGATTTGTAGGGGTCCAGACTTAGCAGCTCTTTCAGAACATCAGCTGTCAGGATTTGGGTGAAGGAGAAGCGGGGGGGGCTTGGGCAAGTAGCTGCCGGGGGTGCAGAGCTGTTGACCGGGGTAGGGGTAGTCAGATGGAAAGCATGGCCAGCCGTAGCAAAATGCTTATTGAAATTTTCAATAATCGTGGATTTATCGGTGGTAACAGTGTTTCCGAGCCTCAATGCAGTGGGCAACTGGGAGGAGGTGCTCTTATTCTCCATGGACTTTACAGTGTCCCAGAAATTTTTGGAGTTAGTACTACAGGAAACAAATTTCTGTTTGAAAAAGCTGGCCTTTGCTTTTCTAACTGACTGTGTGTACTTGTTCCTGACTTCCCTGAATAGCTGCATATCGCGGGGGCAATTCGATGCTAATGCAGTGCGCCACAGGATGTTTTTGTGTTGGTCTAGTGCAGTCAAGTCTGGGGTGAACCAAGGGCTATATCTATTCTTAGTTCTACGTTTTTTGAAAGGGGCATGCTTATTTAGGATGGTGAGGAAAGCACTTTTAAAGAACAACCAGGCGTCCTCTACTGACGGGATGAGGTCAATATCCTTCCAGGATACCTGGGCCAGATCGAATAGAAAGGCCTGCTCGCAAAAGTGTTTTAGGGAGCGTTTGACAGTGATAAGGGGTGGTCGTTTGGCCGCTGACCCATTGCGAACACAGGCGATGAGGCAGTGATCGCTGAGATCCTGGTTGAAAACAGAGGAGGTGTATTTGGAGGGCAAGTTAGTCAGGATGATATCAATAATGGTACACATGTTTACGGATTTTGGGTTGTACCTGGTGGGTTCCTTGATAATTTGTGTGAGATTGAGGGCATCTATCTTAGATTGAAAGACAGCCGGGGTGTTAAGCATATCCCAGTTTAAGTCACCTAACAGTACAAACTCTGAAGATAGATGGGGGGCAATCAATTCACATATGGAGTCCAGGGCACAGCTGGGGGCTGAGGGGGGTCTGTAACAGGCGGCAACAGTGAGAGACTTATTTCTGGATAGGTGGATTTTTAAGAGTAGAAGCTCAAACTGTTTGGGCACAGACCTGGACAGTATGACAGAACTCTGCAGGTTATCTCTGCAGTAGATTGCAACTCCACCTCCTTTGGCAGTTCTATCTTGACGGGAAATGTTGTAGTTGGGGATGGAAATTTCCGAATTTTTGGTGGCCTTCCTAAGCCAGGATTCAGACACAGCTAGGACATCCGGGTTGGCGGAGTGTGCTAATGCTGTGAATAAATCAAACTTAGGGAGGAGGCTTCTAATGTTAACATGCATGAAACCAAGGCTTTTACGGTTACAGAAATCAACAAATGAGAGCGCCTGGGGAATAGGTGTAGTACTGGGGGCTACAGGACCTGGGTTTACCTCTACATCACCAGAGGAACAGAGGAGTAATAGAATTAGTATTCGACTAAGGACTTTAAGAACTGGACGTCTAGTACGTTGGGTACATAGAATAAAAGGAGCAGATTTCTGTGGTGGAATAGATTCAGGGCATAATTTATAGTCAAGGATATAGAAGGATGTGAGTTCAGTGGAGGTAAACCTAGGTGTTGGGTAATAAAGAGAGAGGTTGCATCTCTGGAGACACCAGTTAAGCCAGGTAAGGTCTCCGCATGTGTGGGGGGAGGGACAAAAAAGCTATCAGAGGCCAGTTGTGCAGGACTGGGGGCTCTACAGTGAAATAAAACAATAATAGCTAACCTAAACAACAACAGACAAGGCATAATTGAAATAAGAAAGGGGCAGAACATAAAATAAATAAAATGACAGTTAATTAAGAGGGCTAAGACAACGACGGGTAATGGCGATGAATGGACAAAGAGGGTCAGTTAGAAAAAAGTGATGTACTACACACAGGACCTGAGGCCTGGTAGTTAAACAGAAATAAATACCATAAAACCAAACAGTCCTGCAGGCATCAGCTGTGGAGCTGAGCAAGCGTAGGATCCGAAGAAAAAGCAAAGTGGTGAGCCGGGGAATCAGTTCAATGGCACGGCGTTCAGAGTGTTAGCAGTCCGGGCTAGCAGGCCGGAGCTAGCAGATGAATCTTCGGCGGCGTCGCAGAGGAGAACAGATCATACTGTGTAATACATCTTACAGTCTTAGAAAAAAATATGCTAAGTAGAACCATACAGGGTTCTTCAGTTTCTCCCCATAGGGGAACCCTTTCTATCTAGAACCCTCTTTGTATATAGTTCTACTTAGAACCCTCTATGAACTGTTCTGCCTCTATGAAGGATTCTACTAATAACCATTTGTTCATCTAAAGGTACTTCCTACAACTGTCTATGAAGGGTTTTTCCTTCATGAACAGGTAGAAGCCACCAGCCTTTGACATTCTATTATTAATGAAAATACATGACATATACTATATCATAAGAACTTTCTTTGAGGGTCTAGTTACTGTCCATTATACCCTAACACAGTGGTGTTAGGAATCTCCTGGTTTTCAGGCCACATCAGGCCTGCAAGTCACATTATTATCCAGGCTGTATCACAACCGGACGTGATTGGGAGTCCCATAGAGCGGCGCACAATTGGCCCGTCCGAGTTTGGCTGGTGTAGGCCGTCATTGTAAATAAGAATTAGTTCTTTATTGATTTGCCTAGTTAAAAAAAAGGTTAAATAAAATAAACAAAATGTAATATTGTAATTGCCAGCGTTAGCGTATCCAAAAATTGACATTTTGAATCACTTACAACCTGCATTCAGAATGACTGCCTGGGTAGGGAAGATTCAATATTGAGACTACCTCAATCATCTAAACTGGAACAACCATCTCAGTAACGGGTGCAATAAATAAATTACTAACAGATTGGATTAGTTTAGAAAACTGTATGTTATTTATATTTGTGTGGCATAGCATTTCTCAACCAATCAATGTACAAGCAAAAACACAGATATTACAGGAAAACAAAAAATAATCATGAAAATCTCCCTGCAATAGAGCATACTGGGACATATTATGTATGTCTCTATGTAGAATGCTTCTGGCCTTCCATAGAATCCTTCTTGCCTTCCATTGAATCATCAAAGAACCCTTCTTCCAAAAACCCTTTTAGGAACACTTTAGCTGACGTAGTTATAGAGTGCAGCTAATCGCAGAGCGTATGAATATTGACACATCTGTGTACGACTGTGTACACTGTTTACTAATGCTTCTTAGTGTATGTAACACAATATCATGGAATTATAGGAGTGTCAACGCCTGTCAGTTGCACAGGTATTGCTGTTGGCAACAACAGGTGTTCTGTGCTGTGTCCAATGGGAACATCTCTTCCTGAAGTATTCACTTATCTGTAAATATAACTGTATATTTACCTGTATAGCTAATTTAAACATGCAAAATGTTCACTTACCTGTTCATTTAGCCAGTCTGTCTATTAAGTAAACTATTATTACCCTCACTCATATCATACGCATTTTTAGCTACTGAAGTATTTCTCTGCCATCGACCTGTATAGTATAGTTAACCATCCAACATCCACCAATGTATAGTGTACATATTCAGCCAACCACTCATACTATGCAATGTCTTTTTATAGCTTTTTTTTGCACTCCAGATATCTTGTATTTCTATACTCTTTCATACTGCCGCTCTATGTATCATGTACCGTGTATCTGTCTTTTGTGTACTTTCGTTCTGGCATTTTGCACCTTCCCTGTGTTTTGTTGTAGCTGCTTGACAATGAAATTTCCCCCCCGGGGGATCAATAAAGTATCTATCTATCTATCTATCTATCTATCTATCTATCTATCTATCTATCTATCTATCTATCTATCTATCTATCTATCTATCTATCTATCTATCTATCTATCTATCTATCTATCTATCTATCTATCT
Organism: Thymallus thymallus; assembly: GCA_023634145.1. Taxonomy (NCBI): domain Eukaryota; kingdom Metazoa; phylum Chordata; class Actinopteri; order Salmoniformes; family Salmonidae; genus Thymallus; species Thymallus thymallus. The sequence goes on along the minus strand of CM042392.1, from coordinate 3,251,722 downwards.
ATCTATCTATCTATCTATCTATCTATCTATCTATCATCTATCTATCTATCTATCTATCTATCTATCTATCTATCTATCTATCTATCTATCTATCTATCTATCTATCTATCTATCTATCTATCTATCTATCTATCTATCTATCTATCTATCTATCTATCTATCTATCTATCTATCTATCTATCTATCTGATGACCCTGGCCGTCACTGGACAGAGTACTGCCCTTACTGAACTTACTGACACACTGTTATTCCATATACTGGCAGAGGAAAGAAACTGTGGAGTTTGCTGTAGGGAATATGTGTTACAGTGCAGTGAAGCGTCTTGCTGGATGACCCTCTGGCCTTCGGTTACAGGAAGCCCTTTGAAATGTCTGTGTTACGGGAAGCAAGAGAGTGAGATCCGCCCATGCAGACCTACGTACATCTCTCACCAGCCATAGAACGGGGTCGACAGGGTCGGTGCAGGGGTTTGAGCTGGTGTATTAGATTCCACATACATTCCATGATTCAACAACTTGGGTTGTCACCAAAGCCATCCGTCTTCACCTTTCATTTGATCAGAAAATCGCTGTGTCAGCTGGGTCGTTCCACCAATAAGGTGCCTTTTGAGTAGTGTAAAACCTTTGATTTCACATCATTTTAACATTCTGTCATAATGACCACATGTTCAAAAAAAAATCCCATCTCTAAAAAAATACTGTAGTTAAGTGCCTATTAAGTGCCAAATAAAGTAATTAATCTTAAATCAGCCATAAATCCCCTTGTGACAGGAGGAATGGAAGCTTGTTATGTGCAACAGGGAGGGGCAATTGAATGCACGCTTCACCATTCTTTTGTATTGCTAAAACATTTCTAGCCTATCTATCTATGTGGGTAACAGGGTTGACGTGTTATGCTCGACCAGCTCAGTTTTCCACCACAAAAGAGTAGAACCAGCTCACCTGCTTTATACACTATGATATATACACTATGTTTCACCATATTACAACGAGAGCTCAGACCACGTAACAGGGTTGACAGGGTTTTATTTACCTTAAAATGAATCACTAATCACATTCAATAAATAATAATCTTCAGAAATGACTGTCAAAGCAACAAAATAACTAGGAATTTACAGTGATGGTGAAAACTTGGAGAAATGTTTGCGTTAAAATTATTCCGATAAGTCACAGAGGATGCTAAGAGGAACATTAGACTTTAGAAGTCTTTATGAACAAATCTGATTTAAATATGTTTTACATGTGGTCTATATTAAAGGGCACTTAATTGAATATAACAGACTTTTACAATTCAATTATTCAATATTTGTGTGCAATTTCTACTTGAAATGTCAGAGAGATGCACTCATTTTGTGGAATGAGCTACTTGTGCTGAAATGTGTGCTAGCAGTAGGAAGGGGGAGGACATGAAATGTTCTAAGATATTTTTCAGTGCCTTCAGAAAGTATTCATACGCCTTGACTTATTCCACAGGTACTCCTACAGGTGCTGGAGCCCCCCCCCCCCGCCCGACGTCTCGAATCCAGGATGGTGCGGACTGAGTAAAGCCAGACCCGATCACCCGGTACAAATACCGGGGCCTCGCTGCGGTGGCGGTCTGCGTTAACTTTTTGGTGACGCACGCCGCACTGGAGGTGGACATGGGCAGCGTTCCAGGTGTCCTCTGTGCACCGGAACCACTCATCCACCGCAGGAGATTCGGTCTGGCTCGGATGCCATGGTGCCAGGACCGGCTGATAGCCTAGAACACACTGGAAAGGTGACAGGTTTGTGGAGGAGTGGCGATGGAATTCTGAGCATACTCGGCCCATGGCAAGTACACCGACCACTGCCTCGGCCGATCCTGGCAATAGGATCGCAGAAACCTACCCACCTCTTGATTCCCATGTTCCACCTGCCCATTAGATTCGGGATGAAACCCAGAGGTCAGGCTGACCGAGACCCCCAAACATTCCATGAACGTTTTCCAGACCCTAGAGGTGAACTGGGGATCCCTGTCAGACACAATGTCCTCACATAGTGCTGGAAAACGTGAGTGAATAGGGACTCCGCGGTTTGTAGGGCCGTGGGGATGCCGGGCAGAGGAAGGAGACGGCAGGTTTTTGGAAAACTGGTCCACAACGACCAGGATGGTGGCAAAACCCTGGGAGGTAGGAAGATCTGTATGGAAATCGATGGACAGATGTGACATTGGCCGTTGGGGAACCGGTAATGGTTGTAACTTACCAGAAGGGAGGTGTCTGGGTGTCTTACTCTGGGCGCACACCGAACAGGAGGAGACATACAGCCTCACGTCCTTCACCAAGGTGGGCCACCAATACTTTTCAGTACGCCCGGATGACCGGAGGAGGGAGAGGTGTGGGCCCCGTAGATAAGCCGATCCCGAACAACAGACGGTACGTACTGGAGCCATGCTGGACAATTTGGAGGGGAGGGCTCCGCCCGTAACGCCTGTACAATATCTGAGTCTAACTCCCATACCACCAGGGCCACAATACAGGAAGCCGACAGTGCGTCTTTTTTATTTTTTATTTCACCTTTATTTAACCAGGTAGGTCAGTTGAGAACAAGTTCTCATTTGCAACTGCGACCTGGCCAAGACAAAGCAAAGCAGTGCGACAAAAACAACACAGAGTTACACAGTAAACAAACATGGTAAAAACACAATAGAAAATCTAAATACAGAGTGCAAAATGTAGTGCAAAATGCAGTAAGGTTAGGAGGTAGGACAATAAATAGACCATAGTGGTGAGATAAATTACAGATTATCATCATTAACACAGGAATGAAGGATGTGCAAATTATGATGTGCAAATAGAGATACTGGAGTGCAAGATTTGTGAAAATAACAAAAATAAATATGGGGATGAGGTAGTAGTGTGGGCTATTTACAGAAGGGCTATATACAGGTGCAGTGATCGATAAGCAGCTTTGACAGCTGACGCTTAAAGTTAGTGAGGGAGATAGGAACCTCTAGCTTCAGTGATTTTTGCAATTCGTTCCAGTCATTGGCAGCAGCGAACTGGAAGGAATGGCGGCCAAAGGAGGTGTTGGCTTTGGGGGTGACCAGTGAGATAAACCTGCTGGAGCGCATGCTACGGGTGGGTGTTGCTATAGTGACCAGTGAGCTGAGATAGGGCGGGGATTTACCTAGTAATGACTTATAGATGACCTGGAGCCAGTGGGTTTGGCGACGAATATATAATGAAGGCCAGCCAACGAGAGCATACAGGTCGCAGTGGTGGGTAGTGTATGGGGCTTTGGTGACAAAACGGATGGCACTGTGATAGACTACATCCAATTTGCTAAGTAGAGTGTTGGAGGCTAGTTTGTAAATGACATCGCCGAAATCAAGGATCGGTAGGATAGTCAGTTTTACAAGGGCATGTTTGGCAGCATGAGTGAAGGAGGCTCTGTTGCGAAATAGGAAGCCAATTCTGGATTTAATTTTGGATTGGAGATGGTTGATGTGAGTCTGGAAGTTGAGTTTATAGTCTAACCAGATGCCTAGGTATTTGTAGGTGTCCACATATTCTAATTCGGATCCGTCGAGAGTAGTGATGATAGTCCGGTGGGCGGGTGCTGGCAGCGTTCGATAGAAAAGCATGCACTTAGTTTTACTAGCGTTTAAGAGCAGTTGTAGACCACGGAAGGAGTGTTGTATGGCATTGAAGCTTGATTGAAGGTTAGTAAACACAGTATCCAAAGAGGGGCCAGATGTATACAGAATGGTGTCATCTGCATAGAGATGGATCAGAGAGTCACCAGCAGCGAGAGCGACATCGTTGATGTATATAGAGAAAAGGGTTGGCCCAAGAATTGAACCCTGTGGCACCCCCATAGAGACTGCCAGAGGATCGGACAATAGGCCCTCCGATTTGACACACTGAACCCTGTCTGCAAAGTAGTTAGAGAACCAAGCAAGGCAGTCACTTGAGAAACCAAGGCTGTTCAGTCTGCCAATAAGAATGCGGTGATTGACAGAGTCGAAAGCCTTGGCCAGGTCGATGAAAACGGCTGCACAGTACTGTCTTTTATCGATGGCGGTTATGATATCGTTCAGTACCTTGAGCGTAGCTGAGGTGCACCCATGACCAGCTCGGAAACCAGATTGCATGGCAGAGAAGGTACGGTGGGATTCGAAGTGGTCAGTTATCTGTTTGTTAACTTGGCTTTCGAAAACTTTAGAAAGGCAGGGCAGGATGGATATTGGTCTATAACAGTTTGGGTCTAGAGTGTCTCCTCCTTTGAAGAGGGGGATGACCGCGGCAGCTTTCCAATCTCTAGGGATCTCAGACGATACGAAAGAGAGGTTGAACAAGCTAGTGATAGGTGTTGCAACAATTTTGGCTGATAATTTCAGAAAGAGAGGGTCCAGATTATCTAGCCCAGCAGATTTGTAGGGGTCCAGACTTAGCAGCTCTTTCAGAACATCAGCTGTCAGGATTTGGGTGAAGGAGAAGCGGGGGGGGCTTGGGCAAGTAGCTGCCGGGGGTGCAGAGCTGTTGACCGGGGTAGGGGTAGTCAGATGGAAAGCATGGCCAGCCGTAGCAAAATGCTTATTGAAGTTTTCGATAATCGTGGATTTATCGGTGGTAACAGTGTTTCCGAGCCTCAATGCAGTGGGCAACTGGGAGGAGGTGCTCTTATTCTCCATGGACTTTACAGTGTCCCAGAAATTTTTGGAGTTAGTACTACAGGAAACAAATTTCTGTTTGAAAAAGCTGGCCTTTGCTTTTCTAACTGACTGTGTGTACTTGTTCCTGACTTCCCTGAATAGCTGCATATCGCGGGGGCAATTCGATGCTAAGGACATCCGGGTTGGCGGAGTGTGCTAAAGCAGTGAATAAATCAAACTTAGGGAGGAGGCTTCTAATGTTGACATGCATGAAACCAAGGCTTTTACGGTTACAGAAGTCAACAAATGAGAGCGCCTGGGGGATAGGTGTAAAGCTGGGAGCTACAGGACCTGGGTTTACCTCTACATCACCAGAGGAACAGAGGAGGAGTAGGATTAGGGCACGGCTGAAGGCATTAAGAACTGGTCGTCTAGTGCGTTGGGTACAGAGAGTAAAAGGAGCAGATTTCTGGGCGTGTTGGAATAGATTGAGGGCATAATGTACAGACAAGGGTATCGTAGGGTGTGAGTTCAGTGGAGGTAAACCTAGGCGTTGGGTAATGAAGAGAGAGGTTGCATCTCTGGAGACACCAGTTAAGCCAGGTGAGGTCTCCGCATGTGTGGGGGGAGGGACAAAAAAGCTATCAGAGGCCAGTTGAGCAGGACTGGGGGCTCTACAGTGAAATAAAACAATAATAGCTAACCTGAACAACAAAAGACAAGGCATATTGAAATAAAGGGGCATAAAAACAAACAGTTGAGGGACAAAAATAAAAATAAAAATAAAAAAACAGTTAATTAAGAGGGCTAAGGCAACGACGGGTAATGGCGATGAATGGACAAAGAGGGTCGGTTAGAGAAAAATGTAATATGCTACACACAGGACCTGGGGCCTGGCAGTTAAACAGAATGAAATACCATATAACCAAACAGTCCTGCAGGCATCAGCTGTCAAGCTGAGTAATCATAGGGTCCGATGAGCAGCAAAGAGGCGAGCCAGAGAGCAGTTCAGTGGGCGCTGCACTAGGCGAGCGAGGAGGCACAGTGTTCAGAGTGCTAGCAGGCCGGAGCTAGCAGATGGATCTTCGGCGACGTCGCAGAGGAGAACCCTGTTGAGACCACGTCGGACAATTACGTTGGCAGACCAGTCACGGTGGCTCGGTGGGGTTCCGTGTCTACAGTAGAAGGTCCAGGCAGGTTGACAGAGGTACTGTAGTCCGGGAGAGTAGCTAGCACACGTCGGCTGTCCGGGAGATGAGCCTAGCTCACGCTAGCATAGGTAGGATTTAAACAAACAATGGAGGTTAGCCAAAAACGTCGGTCACTCGATTGCAGCTAGCTAGCTGTGATGATCCGGTGTGATGGTCCTGTGATTTCAGTGGAAAATCCGGTGAAATGGAAGGGAACGCAGTCCGATATGCGCTGGGTTGGTAGCGCGCTGTGCAGACTGGCCGATAATGTCCGAACTAAAAGCTGTCTGAACAGCCAGAGCGGAGGTGAGGACCGCTAGCAGTGGTTAGCGATGGCTAGAAGCTAGTTAGCAAGCTAGCTAGCAGGCTAGTGTCTGACTGCGGTTCAGTTAAAAGAATGAAAAGTAAGGATAATAGATCCGTTTCAAGTTGGGTAAGGTGGGTTGCAGGAGAGGTAAATCGGGAACAAAATAAATAAATACAAATGTGTGGAAAGACAGTTTACAAACTATTACAAACTATTTACATGAGACGGGACGAACAAAAATACGTCTGCACTGTTACGCCATCTTGGAATACCCAATACCCAATCTGCCTTGATGTTCTTACTACCCGGTATGTATGATAATGTGAAATCTAACCGGGTGAAGAACAAGGCCCACCTGGCTTGGCGCGGGTGTTTCGCCCTCTAGCCAGTGTCTCCACGCTATCAGGGCCTTAACTACAGCCAGCAGCTCACGATCACCTACATTGTAGTTCCGTTCGGCCGGGCTGAGCTTCTTAGAAAAGAAGGCACAGGGGCGGAGCTTGGGAGGTGTAGCCGAGAGCGTTGGGAAAGGACAGCCCCCAACCCACCCCAACCTCGGATGCATCCACCTCTTCAACAAATGGTAATGATGGATCAGGGTGAGCCAGCACCAGAGCAGAGGAGAACAGGGCCCTCAGGGAGCTGAACTTCCAGCGGAGACGGGATGGCCCACCCTTCAGCAGAGAGGTGATCATAGCTGCGACCTTGCCAATGCCTCAGATAGACCTCTGATAATAATTGGCAAAGCCTATGAAACGCTGCACTGCCTTAACCATGGTGGGGGTCGGCCAATTACGCTCGGCTTCAATGCGCGATTCCTCTATCTTCACCCCTGAGGTGGTGATGTGATATCCAAGGAAGGAGACGGACTGTTGGAAGAACAGACGTTTATCAGCTTTGGCATACAGGTCATGTTCCAACAGCCGCTCAAGCAGGGAAACATGCTCGGCGCGTGTAGCGGAATACATCAAGATGTCATTGAAAGACTGAAGGAGCATTAATTAACCCATACGGCATCACAAGGTACTCATAGTGACCTAAATGCTGTCTTCCACTCGTCCCCCTCCTGGATACGCACCAGGTTGTATGCACTCCTGAGGTCCAATTTTGTGAAGAAATGCACCCTGTGATTCTACAACTGAGGAGATGAGGGGAAGGGTAACTGTAACGTATGGTACGTTGGTTGAGTGACCGGTAATCAATGCAATGCAATATTTTTTCTTCACAAAAAAGAAACTTGAGGAGGCGGGTGAAGTAGAGGGACGTATGAACTTCCATAGCCTCCGTTTCTGCATGAGACAGGGGAAACACATGACCCCTGGGCAGCGCAGCGTCTGACCGGAGGTTTATTGCACAACCCCCCGACCGATGGGGAGGTAATTTGGTAGCCTGTATTTTACAAAAGGCTCTAGCGAAGTCCTGACACTCGGGGGGAAGTGTCAGGACTTCGACTGCCCAAGCTAGTCGAAGGATAGGGTGGCATCTCGACACGCCAGCTCCCTCCAGACGTCTTCCCGCAGACTACCTCTGTAGTGGTCGATGAGGGCCCGCTCGTTCCATCCACAACCTGCTGCCAAGGTCCTGAACTCCAGGATCCTGTGCTGTCCTCGTTCCCTGCCTCAGATGGAAAAGACACTCACCCGCCTCTCTCCCCTCTGGTGGATGATCGAACACTGAGCTGAAGCGGCGGGTGAAGTCTCTGTAGTTATCCAACGTGGTGCCACCCTCTCTCCAAACCGCATTGGCCCACTCCAGGGCCTTACCGGACAGGCAGGAAACAAGGGCGGAAACTTTCTCCCGATCGGAGATACTCCTTACCGTGGTGTTGAAGTACAGCTCAAGCTGGAGCAGGAAACCTTGGCAACGGGCAGCTGTTCCGTCGTAATCCCTGGGGAGCTGCCCATCAGGAGGCAACCCCGGAGACATGACACAAGCTCTGTCAAATTGGTTGTTGATCATTACTAGACAACCATTTTCAAGTTTTGCCATAGATTTTCAAGTAGAACTGTAACTCAGCCACTCAAGAACATTCACTGTCTTCTTGGTAAGCAACTCCAGTGTAGATTTGGTCTTTTTAGGTTATTGTCCTGCTGAAAGGTGAATTCATCTCCCCAGTCTGGTGGAAAGAAGACTGAACCAGGTTTTCCTCTTTGAATTTGCCTGTGCTCAGCTCCATTTAGTTTATTTTTATCCCAAAGAACTCCCCAGTCCTTAACGATTACAAGCATGCCCATAACATGATGCAGCCAACACTATGATCGAATGCAGTGCCTTAGACCGCTGCACCACTCGGAGGGCCCTCAAGGAACCTTTTTGACCTGAAAAGAAAGAAAGGTTCCGCCACTGTGGTTCCGCCACAGGCTCCTTTACTGTCAAGAGTGTATGGGAAGTAATGTTACAACAGAATTCACCCCTACTCTTTGTTTTTCTCTCTCTCTCTGTCACCTATTATTTTGGTTCACTATGTTTCTTGGGACAAAGTGCAGTACAGACAGATGGATATAGCATGGCGAAAGAGGAGGGATCAAGTGCCTAGCTGTCTCTATGCTGTAAATATGTGGAGCAGATTTAGAGGGGACCAGAGTGACCACAGACCGCCTTACTCTGGCATGACGGCATGGTTATTTACCCCTATATTTCCTCTACTGACAGCACTAACTACACACTGGGAAGTTTCCATCCAAAGGGACTCTCAGTGTGACATGCTTATCAGTGATTCATTGCATGGACATCCTGACAAAACCATACAATAACCATGTTTCGTTTCGGTGCATTCCTCCAATTTGGTTTCCATGATGGCTCTTAACAAAATGAGTGTACACCCACTGATGGCTGGATGTGTTTTGGACTGTTTTTATAGTGCCACAGGCTACGCTCTGTTTTTATAGTGCCACAGGCTACTCTCTGTTTTTATAGTGCCACAGGCTACTCTGTTTTTATAGTGCCACAGGCTACTCTCTGTTTTTATAATGCCACAGGCTACTCTCTGTTTTTATAGTGCCACAGGCTACTCTCTGTTTTTATAGTGCCACAGGCTACTCTCTGTTTTTATAGTGCCACAGGCTACTCTCTGTTTTTATAATGCCACAGGCTACTCTCTGTTTTTATAATGCCACAGGCTACTCTCTGTTTTTATAATGCCACAGGCTACTCTCTGTTTTTATAATGCCACAGGCTACTCTGTGTTTTTATAATGCCACAGGCTACTCTCTGTTTTTATAATGCCACAGGCTACTCTCTGTTTTTATAGTGCCACAGGCTACTCTCTGTTTTTATAATGCCACAGGCTACTCTCTGTTTTTATAGTGCCACAGGCTGCTCTCTGTTTTTATAATGCCACAGGCTACTCTCTGTTTTTATAATGCCACAGGCTACTCTCTGTTTTTATAATGCCACAGGCTACTCTCTGTTTTTATAGTACCACAGGCTACTCTCTGTTTTTATAATGCCACAGGCTACTCTCTGTTTTTATAATGCCACAGGCTACTCTCTGTTTTTATAGTGCCACAGGCTACTCTCTGTTTTTATAGTGCCACAGGCTACTCTCTGTTTTTATAGTGCCACAGGCTACTCTCTGTTTTTATAGTGCCACAGGCTACTCTCTGTCTGAAATTGTTTACAGATCTTGTTGCACGATCATGGTCTGGATGAACATGCAATTTCCACCCTGAGGAATGCAGTTTATCTCTGTGTGTGTGGCTGTTTTTTGTGGTTGGAATGTGTCCATGCTTACAGTTTTTTGTGTGCGTGCGTACTGTGTGTACTGTACTTGTGCCATATTTGTGTGAATCAGTTCAGATTACTCTCATGATATGCCAGCTGTTAGTTATTTTGTGTGATGGTCTCATGGGAGAAGCAATTAAAGTATTTCTATTGTAATGGGTATTTTCTCGTGATGCACTGGCCTCACTATGGGTCAATATCATCCTTCACAGGACATGTGCTAATTGTACATTACAAGCCTGGTATTAATCGCCTACGTTGACCAGCCTATTGTTTGGGTTTCTGTCAAGCCAGTCTTCACTGGAGCAGATCCAAAATCTCTCCTTCTCTCTCTCTCTACCTCCCTCCCTCTTCACTCTCCCTCCCCGTTATTTCACCCTCTCCAATCTCTCACTCTCACTGGGTCAGGGTCTTGCCCCCCAGAAAGTATTTATTTGCACAACTTTTTTCAACATTTGGTTGTGTGATGGCCTGAATTTAAAATGTATTCAATGTAGATGATGTGTCACTGGCCTACGCACAATACCACACAATGTCAAAGTGGAATTATGTTTGACATTTTTTACTAATTCAAAATACATTTTTTACTAATTCAAAATACATTTTTTACTAATTCAAAATACATTTTTTACTAATTCAAAATACATTTTTTACTAATTCAAAATACATTTTTTACTAATTAATTGTTATGGCAAACCTAAATAAGTTTAGGATTAAAAATGTGCTTAACAAGTCAGTAACCAGGGGGCTCATAGTTGTGGTGACAGACAATGGACTAAAGATGCTTGACTCTCCCCAAGTCAAACACTTAAAGCCATTGAACGTGATCTTAATCACAACAAATTGAATTACAAAATCATACTAATTTTTCAGGACTCAACATATGAAATGGATAACGTAGTACACAATTTTGCCAAATTTTCAGGGACCCGTTTTATTGCTCAAGACTATTTTCAAAACTACTGGCTGAAATTATACAAAACCTCATCTTTAAGTGCCACTATGGGACATAAGACAGGACATGTTACATATACTCTGAGGCTGAGGGTAATGATCTCTGTGTCATGTCAGACAGTAGTTTAGCAATTAGCTCAAACTGATGGTAATGATCTCTGTGTCATGTCAGACAGTAGTTTAGCAATTAGCTCAGGCTTCATTCTGCTGCCTGACATTTGCAAAGGGATTCCACAGATATTAACTGGCAGTGTTTGCATAATAGTAATGGCTTCCGCCATTTTGATCCTCTAAGTATTTCAATATATTTTAGTAACTGTTTATGATCCATAAAGCCAGAGTTGAGGGCTATTATTCTTCTGATTATTGTGACCTACTTAAACATTATTAAGGACTATCCATGGCATGGTAAAAATGTATCTATGATGATGAGTATGTTTCATTGTTATAATTGTTCTTCTTTTCCTTTTTCTCTCTCTCTATTTTCAGTAACTTAGTTGCTATTACCGATAGGGAAGCTTAGCTTCCTGAAGCATTGTAATTTTTTATTTAATTCATCCTTTTTCTCCCCAACTGCTAAATAGTCTTGTCTCATCGCTACGACTATGGGAAAGGTAAAGGTTGAGAGCCATGCGTCCTCCGAAACACGACCCTGCCAAGCCGCACTGCTCGCTTAACCAGGAAGCCAGCCGCACCAATGTGTCGGAGGAAACACTGTCTAACTGACGACCGAAGTCAGCTTGCAGGAGCCTGGCCCGCAACAATGAGTCGCTAGAGCAAGATGGGACAAGGAAATCGCTGCCGGCCAAATCCTCCCCTAACCCGGACGACGCTGGGCCGATTGTGCACCGCCTCATGGGTCGCCCGGTCCCGGCCGCCTGTGACACAGCCTGGGATCGGGTGGCCCAAGCATTGAGGTTTTCAAGTCAATTGTATCAAATAGGTTCATTACTCGAGGATTTGATCAACAAAGTGTACACTAGTGGCACCTGCTGGTGAAAGAATTTAAAGCAGCCAAATTATTAAAGATGACGTCCCACACTCTGTAGCGTGCACAGAGTAGATTTTGATAACATTTTAGAATGTATCAAACTGTTGCACGCAACATATTCACATGCTTTCTTTGAAGAATCAGCCATACTATATTTATGTGCTCGTGAACGGTTGCTCCTACAACCCTGCCTTGAAATTTTTAAAAATCTATTTACAATTATTCACACCCCTGACTCAATACTTTGTAGAAGCAACTTTTGCTGTGATTACAGCTGTGAACGTTTCTGGGTAAGTCTCTAAGAGCATTCCAAACCTGGATTGTGCAACATTTGCCCATTGATTATTTTCAAAATTCTTCAAGCTCTGTCAAACTTGTTGTTGATCATTGCTAGACAACCATTTTCAGGTCTTGCCATAGATTTTCAAGCAGATTTAAGTCAGAACTGGAACTCGTGTCATGACTGTCCTGTGAGGATACAATGGATCAGATTGTATCCTCACAGGAGGATACAATTTCTCCTCTCTCTCCCCCTTCAGTATTAACCAAAGGAATGTGCTTTGTCTCCAGACTTTTCCGGCCGAAACACTAACACGTTCTAAAGTGAATATGGGAACAATACTTCTAACATACGAACATGGGGAATGGTCAGCGTTTGAACCAAAGTGGTTCAAACGCTGACTATCTACACAAGGTGGAGAGAGGAGAAAACTCCCATCTCAGACAATCTTTTGAACAGCTAATTAGCTGTTCTGAGGAATCACCCCAATGGAGACCGGACACAACTGTTCAGAATGAAGAAATGATAAGAGGTTATGATTTAATATGTTGAATGTTTTATGGATGTGATAGGTAAAGACCTTTAGAGTTTAATTCGGGAGATGGTAACTCTTTAAACAACCTCTTCCATGGTGCCCCAAATCCTAATGAGTTAGATGTTGCATTATTTATTTAATCGAGTAACAATTAAACATAGTTAGTTGATTCGATAAATAACAGTGTGGTGTCTTGACTATCATAAAAAATGAAGACTCTTATATTATCAAATTGATTCTCTAGGCTTAATGATTTTGTGATTAAACTAACCATCTAAACATGAATTAACTAGGAAGTCAGGGCACCACGGAAGAACGTTTGTTTATAGAGTAATATCTCCGGAATCTACTCTCTTCAGATTATTTCATATCTTATCATAACAGTCGCTTATTAATGAATTTTACCTTGTATCAGTCTCATAAAATCCTAGTTTGCACAAACCCAGCCTTTACGTTGAATCATCCATACACAAATTGGCTAAATTATTTATTTACTAGCTAATTAAACAATTCCAGAATATACATTACATCATAACATTATACAGTAAATACCATCCCTAGTGGACTAAACAACAGTTTGGTTATAACACAGTAGATTCAGAGAGGAAAGGAGAGAAGACACAGAATTTGGCTTCTATCAGACATGGGAAACTAATGACACATATGTCTGACTACATATGCACTTTAACAATCGCTCGTTCGGACAAAGGAATGTAATCAGTATTTACGATTGAGCTGGAGGTGTGAGGCTCTGGTCTGCCCAGTCGATGTCGCCATTGGTCCTATGTAGAATCTTCCGGGTCGTCGTGTGGTTCACGTGGTGTGAGAGGTTCATCTCACTCTGGAGATGCGTCTGCGTCGGTCAATGTTCTTACTAGATTTGCACACATGTTCAGCTGCAGTCTAATATATGCTAATATAGGATTGGACTTCTTTTTTAGTGAAATAGTTCAGAGTTCATACCACCTCACGTGGGAGCAAAATTAAAAAAAATTGCGAGTACTCTTAAAGACTCGGGTCAGAGCGGTGGTCCCATCACACTGACACGCTCTTCAGACCTCATTAGGGCCGTGGCTTAGTTAGTGGGAAAACGGACATGGAAAACCTTTATCTCATAAAAAGGCTACAATCACATTATAATCTATTCAAAAGTATTATTATGCTTCGTTAAACATTTTACACAACATTCAGATGAAAGCCTCATAACTGAGGGACAGGTATAAACAGACTTAGGGTAAAGCCTCATAACTGAGGGACAGGTATAAACAGAGTTAAGATAAAGCCTCATAACTGATGGACCGGTATAGCTGTATTGTCTTTTCATGGTGTCACATGAAAAGAGTGGACAGGATCGTAGCTGGCTTCTTCACCAGATGATACAGAGTGGACAGGATCAGAGCTGGCTTCTTCACCAGATGACACAGAGTGGACAGGATCGTAGCTGGCTTCTTCACCAGATGACACAGAGTGGATAGGTCCATAGCTGGCATCTTCACTGACAGTCTCCACATTCTCTAAATTAGGAATACTGTCCAATTCTCAAAGTCTGTGATGTAGTAGTATTTGGCGTGAGAATCCCTTTGTCTTACTGTAACTCTCTCTCCTCCATACTGCATGGTCGAAGGAGAATAGAGCCTCTGCCAGGAATTTATGACGTTGTGGTAAAGTCATAAAACTGATAGAGAGGAAGGGGTTTTATGACCCTAATCCAACAGGGCAACGTTGTGATAACAGTAAGTCACGGCATATTGGTGCCCCCTGTGAGTAATCTCAAACAGAATTAGACCTTGCTGTTTAATTCAGTCTACATGAATTGTGAAGCAGATTATGTTATACACCAATAGAGCTGCAGGCAGGATTATCATTGAGAGTGAGTTGTGTTATTCCTTTTGACCAAGATACTAAAACGATTGCCTCCGGTGTGTATACCTGACTAAGTATCAGTGTAGAGGGTGAATTATTACATTTCTAGCGCTAGGACATATGGGCCAGCCAATTACGGAAATTTGTTTGGCCGAAGCAAAGTATTATCTTTCTGTCTATCTCGCTTCAGAAGCATGAGTATACACGGCAAATATGTATTTATGTTAGACGCTAAGCTAACAAAGGGAGAGCACCATTTTCCATTGTTCACAGAAAAATCCCACGCCTTGAGTGACGGGAGTCCCGCCTCTGCTCGAATCCCTTGTGAGTTTAGCTTTCAGGGGTAAGTGACCCCTTGTGGTGAAAAATCGGCAGTGATTGTTTTTGTGAAAGAAAAATCCAATGTGACGGCCAACGCCTTCTCACATTTGTAACAACGGATTACACTTATATCCAGCCAATCTCAAGTGATTGGATATTGTTCACATTCAATTTAACAAGGAAGTTATATTGCCAAACAAACCTTTTACCAGGTTGGTCATTTGAAAAAGGACAAAATTAATTTGTTTTAAACTTTTCCACATTAACCTAGATACAGTGAAGCTTTAAGGTTTATTAAAGTTTAATTCCCAGATAGCTGTCATTAACATGGCTTAATCAATTACATTTTATTTTGGAATTTCATTGACGTCCAACTTCCACATTACTGATCCAGTATTGATGATTCATTAATGTCTATAAATAGATACAAATCATTTTTGCAGCTTCCAACGACCCAAAACCCAAACCTTGAAAAAAATACACTGGGGGCCAAAGGTTTGGAATATGACTCATTCAAGGGTTTTTCTTTATTTGCACTATTACATTGTAGAAAAACAGTGAAGACATCAAAACTATGACATAACACAGATGGAATCATGTAGTAACCAAAAAAGTGTTAAACAAATCAAAATATATTTTAATGTATATTTGAGATTCTTCAAATAGCCACATTTGCCTTGATGACAGCTTTGCACACACTTTACATTCTCTCAACCAGCTTCACCTGGAATGCTGTCTTGAAGGAGTTCTCACATACGCTGAGCACTTGTTGGCTGCTTTTCCTTCACTGCGGTCCGACTCATCCCAAACTCTCTAAATTTGGTTGAGGTTGGAACAAAAAATCTCAAATTTGGACTCCAGACCAAAGGACACATTTCCACTGGTCTAATGTCCATTGCTCGTGAATCTTGGCCCAAGCAAGTCTCTTCTTCTTATTGGTGTCCTTTAGTAGTGGTTTCTTTGCAGCAATTCGACCATGAAGGCCTGATTCACACAGTCTCCTCTGAACAGTTGATGTTGAGATGTGTCTGTTACTTGAACTCTGTGAAGCATTTATTTGGGCTGCAATCTGAGGCTGGTAACTCTAATGAACTTATCCTCTGCAGCAGAGGTATTTCTTTGTCTTCCATTGCTGTGGCAGTCCTCATGAAGCTGGTTGAGAGAATGCCATGAGTGTGCAAAGCTGTCATCAAGGCAAAAACTTTGAATAATCTCAAATATACATTAAAATATATTTTGATTTGTTTAACACTTTTTTGGTTACTACAGGATTCCATATGTGTTATGTCATAGTTTTGACGTCTACAATGTAAAAAATAGTGCAAACAAAGAAAAACCCTTGAATGAGTCATATTCCAAACTTTGCTGTAAGATTGGGTGGTCCCCATTCCCCCGCTAATTAGTGAACCCTCACCCATAGAAGGATAGATCGCTGACCTCAGCAGCGATATAAACCGTGGAATTGCCGGACAACAGGTCCGCCGGAATTAACACCCTTAGCATGGACGTAAACAATCAACTTACTCCCGCTGTCAATCGAGACCATATCCAGGGCCCGCTCGATCAAGAAACCAGCCCTCGGGCTTTGTCCATAGATTCAGATACAAATGATGCACCTGCTGGGTACCAAACAAGGTAAACAATATCGCAATAGCCAATTCGACTCAAACTCCGATAAGTCGATCTGTTTTCACCATGAACACAAATGACACATCACACCTTTGCGAACAATCACTCCACATTGTGGGGAATATGACCACAAAACTCAACTCAAAGAGGCCATATCTCAAAGGGTGGATACTTTGAAGAATCTCGAATATAAAATATATTTTGATTTGTTAAACACTTTTTGGGTTACTATATGATTCCATGTGCCTTATTTCGTAGTTTTTATGTCTTTCACTATTATTCTACAAATTAGAAAATAGTAAAAATAAAGAAAACCCTTGAATGAGTAGGTAATGTATGTGTACATTTGTTTTGCCATGCTCGCGCATGCACGCAACGAGGCCGGTGTGATCAACAAATGTCTCCCTGTCTGTATCTCTCTTTTGTCTAGGAATGTTTTGTCTCATACTGCAAGTCCATTCTTACCTTCCAACAGCCCAAAACCCTCCTTCCACCCCATTAGACCACAGAGGGTTAAAGTCCCCTGTTCCACAAATCCCTCTCTCCCTTTGGTCCCAGACACCCCCTAGTCCCTGAGCTCCCCTGGTTCCTCTGTTTCTCTCCTCTGCTCCTTGTCTCCTTCTGCTCTCTACCTCCTCCTCTCCTCCTCTACCATGGTCCTTGTGGGCCCACAACACACTCACCTTCCAGCCCCAGTACACTGACTACCCTTACGGCTTGTTTCGGCTACACACAGCTCCCTAACCCAACTTCTCTACCCCGCCATCTGTTAAGCACTTCCCCAACTGTTGTTCACACTCTCCCTCGTCCTCGCTCAGCGAAATTACAGGCCTGGGTGAAGGGTGGCGACTCACAAAACTGAAATTACACAGCTCCTTCGCTCACACAATTACACATCTTCTCCACCTCTACCCCTCCGCTAATTAGAGAGAGTGGAATGTTTAGTGTCAGATAGTAAGGTCTGTGTTACAAATGGCACCCTATTCCTTTGTAGTGCACTGCTTTTGACCCGTAGGGCTCTGTTCAAAAGTAGTGCACTACAGATGGAATAGGGTGCCATTTGGCACGCAGACAAGGTAAAGGTATCAGGTGGGGATAGGGCTGTCTACTTTCTCTGTCTGCCTGCCGACTACCGCTTGTCAGCCCAGTGACTGATGAGTTGTGAAGTCTGTTTACCTAATTATATAGATCATCAGGATGTTTTGAAAGAATTTCCTGATGGTATGCTGTGGACATGCTTGTGGAATTCCACTTGAGATACCAAAGTCAATCGAGTCCAATCTCCTTTTTCGCCTCAATCTTTCCTCCTTTTCCCATTTACCCAGCTGGGATTGACTTTGGCTGGAAGCAGGTCCTTTGAGGCAGAGATAGTTTCCACACACACCACATTTACAAGCTTTTACAACTGTGGAATGTGTAGCTGAAAGAAAGACAATATGGGACTGACTGAACTCACATGGTGTTTGGATCCAGTCTGCAGTAGGAAGTCAACTTTCTGGATGGAGAGGGTGAAGACACTAGGTCTTTGAGGTTTTGGACCAATGCCACCCCTTGCACACATATGTAGGATGCATTGACAAAATGTATACACACAATACATCATCTTGATGCAGGAATCATGTAAGTATGAGTCAAATAAGTGTAAAATGTATTTGAGCACTTAATCATCAGTTGAGATATGCATGCATGCGTATCTCACTTAAATAAAGCAAGTAAGCATATCCAAAGCTAGGAATATCGACCGGGGGATTTCTGATTATGTAACTTTTGATGTTCTGTCAGGCTTTTGTCTTTTCTCTCTTTCTCCTTACACTCCACATGCTACTCTCATCAGCATCTCCTGGCCTGCATGTTCCTCCAGCTCTTCTTAGTCATTGTCCAGGAACACTCTCCCATTGACAGCCGTTGTGGCTGAATCTGGCTCAGTTTCAGCAGATGTATTACTTGTATAATGGATCGGTAATGAAACTGTAAGAAAAGGCAACTTCATATGTTTCAGAGGGGTCAGTGAACAATCGGAACAGACCTGGGTTCAAATAATATTTGAAATCATTGCAAACACTGAAGCTGTTTGTTTGAGCTTGCCTGGTTAAATGGAATAGTCCCAAAAGTAGTAAACTCCATCCATCTAGGCACTTCAGGCAGAATAAAGCAAACGCTAAAAGCATTTGTACGATTCCAAATAGTATTTGAACCCAGGTCCTGTAAGAAAGAAGTCTGTCTGTCTGTGGAATGGATAGAGGAGGTATAATTGTTTGAGTAGGGGGTACCACTTGGTCCTCTGCTGTTTCTCTCTGCATAAAATTTTATTGTTTTTTAAAACATGATGGACTCATTAATACGTTTTTCCAAGATGGCGTAACAGTGCGGACGTGTTTTTTTATCCTGTGTAAATAGTCTGTAATTAGACTGCCTTTCCGTATATTTTTCTTATTCATCATATACTTTTCCTGCAACCCGCCTCACCCAACGTGGAATGGATCTACTATTTTCTTTATTTTCTTTATTTCTTTATCATTTAACTAAACCTCCGATAGAAGCTAGCCTGCTAGGTAGCCTGCTAACTAGCTACTAGACATTGCTAGCCACTGCTAGCGGTACTCACCACTGCTCTGCCTGCATCAGCCAGCTTTAGATCGGACAATATCGGCCAGTCTGCACTGCGCGCTACCAACCCTGCGCATATCGGATTGCGTTCCGTTCCACTTCACTGGATTTCTGCCGAAATCACAAGACCATCACACCAGATCATCGCGGCTAGCTAGCTGCAACCGAGTGGCTGCTGTTGTTTGGCTAACACTACTTTCAGAAGCTTGCACCAGTTAGCCTTTAGCTAGCCCCATCTCTGACATGTACTAGCTAAGTCCCGGGCAACAGTACCTTTGTCAACCGGCCTGGACCTTCTACAGTCGACATGGAGCCCCGCCAAACCATCACGACTGGTCTGCCGACGAAATGGTCCGACGTGGTCTCAACAGGCTTTTCCTCTGCGACGTCGCCGAAGACCCATCTGCTAGCCCCGGCCCGCAAGCATTCTGAACGCCGTGCCTCCCGCTTACCTAGTGCAGCGTCCACTGAACTGCTCCCTGGCTCACCTCTTTGCTGCTCATCGTACCTTATGATCACTCGGCTACATAGCTGTTGCCTGCTGGACTGATCCCTTACACGGTACCTCATTCTGTTTATCTGTTAAGCCTCAGCTTAGAACTCAGGTCCTGTGTGTAGCACAACTTTTTCTCAACATTTTCTCAGTCTATTCATACGTTGATGTCTTAGTTCTCTTGATTAACTGTGTTTGTTTTATGCCTCTCCCTTATTTCAATATACCTTGTCTGTTGCTGTTTAGGTTATTCCTTATCGTTCTATTACACTGTAGAGCCCCCAGTCCTGATCAACATGCCTCAGATAGCTCCTTTGTCCCACCCCCCACACACACGGAGACCTCAACTGGCTTAACTGGTCTCTCCAGAGATGCAACCTCTCTCATCATTACCCAACGCCTA
Organism: Thymallus thymallus; assembly: GCA_023634145.1. Classification (NCBI taxonomy): domain Eukaryota; kingdom Metazoa; phylum Chordata; class Actinopteri; order Salmoniformes; family Salmonidae; genus Thymallus; species Thymallus thymallus. The sequence continues at coordinate 3,231,809 of CM042392.1, read as the reverse complement.
GGTTTACCCCCACTGAATTCTCATCCTACCATATCCCTGTCTGTACATTATGCCATCAATCTATTCTATAGCGCCTAAAAATCTGCTCCTTTTATTCTCTGTACCCAACGCACTAGACGACCAGTTCTTAAAGCCTTTAGCCGTACCCCTATCCTACTCCTCCTCTGTTCCTCTGGTGATGTAGAGGTAAACCCAGGTCCTGTAGCCCCCAGTACTACACATATTCCCCAGGCGCTCTCATTTCTTGACTTCTGTAACCGTAAAAGCCTTGGTTTCATGCATGTTAACATCAGAAGGCTCCTCCCTAAGTTTGATTAATTCACTGCTTTAACACACTCTCCTAATCCCTGATGTCCTAGCCGTGTCTGAATCCTGGCTCAGGAAGGCCACAAACCATTCTGAAATTTCCATCCAACTACAAAATTTCCCATCAAGATAGAACTACCAAAGGAGGCGGAGTCTATCTACTGCAGAGATAACCTGCAGAGTTCTGTTTTACTGTCCAGGTCTGTGCCCAAACAGTTTGAGCTTCTACTTTTAAAAATCCACCTTTCCAGAAATAAGTCTCTCACTGTTGCCGTTTGTTACAGACCCCCCTCAGCCCCCAGCTGTGCCCTGGACACCATATGTGAATTGATTGCCCCCCATCTATCTTCAGAGTTAGGTGACTTAAACTGGGATATGCTTAACACCCCGGCCGTCCTTCAATCTAAGATAGATTCCTTCAATCTCACACAAATTATCAAGGAACCTACCAGGTATAACCCTAAATCTGTAAACATGGGCACCATCATAGATATCATCCTGACTAACTTTCCCTCCAAATACACCTCATCTGTTTTCAACCAGGATCTCAGTGATCACTGCCTCATTGTCTGCATCCGTAATGGGTCCGCGGTCAAGGTAGCCCAGGTAGCCTGGTTGTTCTTTAAAAGTGCTTTCCTCACCATCCTAAATAAGCATGCCCCATTCAAAAAATGTAGAACTAAGAACAGATATAGCCCTTGGTTCACTCCAGACTTGACTGCCCTTGAACAGCACAAAAACATCCTGTGGCGCACTGCATTAGCATCGAATAGCCCCCGCGATATGCAACTTTTCAGGGAAGTCAGGAACCAATATACACAGTCAATTAGGAAAGCAAAGGCTATCTTTTTCAAACAGAAATTTGCATCCTGTAGTACCTATTCCCAAACGTTCTGGGACACTGTAAAGTCCATGGAGAATAAGAGCACCTTCTCCCAGTTGCCCACTGCACTGAGGCTAGGAAACACTGTCACCACAAATACATTTACGTTAATCAAAAATGTCAATAAGCATTTTTCTACAGCTGGCCATGCTTTCCACCTGGCTACCCCTACCCAGGCCAACAGCTCTGTACCCCCCCCCCAACCAAAATCCAGATAGCTGATGTTCTGAAAAAGCTGCAAAATCTGGACCCCTACAAATCTGCATGGCTAGACAATCTGGACCCTTTCATTCTAAAATGAAATTGTTTCAACCCCTATTACTAGTATCGTCTGAGATCCCTAGAGATTGGAAAGCTGCCGCGGTCATTCCCCTCTTCAAAGGGGAGACACTCTAAACCCAAACTGTTACAGACCTATATCCACCCTGCCCTGCCTTTCTAAAGTCTTCGAATCCCACCAAACCTTCTCTGCTATGCAATCTGGTTTCCGAGCTGGTCATGGGTGCACCTCAGCCACGCTCAAGGTACTAAACGATATCATAACCGCCATAGATAAAAGACAGTACTGTGCAGCCTTCTTCATCGAACTGACCAAGGCTTTTTCGACTCTGTCAATCACTGCATTCTTATTGGCAGGCAAGCTGCAAAAGGACGAGCAGGCCATTCCCCATCGTTTATCAGTGCAATTTTGACAGCCAACTAGCTTATCTAATGTTCCTATGTTACATTTTGGCTCATCTTGCTCTGGCATTAGTTGTTGATACTGTTGTTATTGTGGATATATCATTTTAATGCTGTAAAATTCCCAAATGTAAGAGGACTAGCTAAATATTTGCTGAAATAATTTAAGTGTATTTTGTGGTTTTTGACAAATGCGTTCTAATGATCTAAAGTCGCGCTGTTGCAACTGCCTGTAAACACCCAGTCCAGTTCAAAGTGAATGATGGCAGGCCCTTGTGGTAAATGACTTGTTTGCATATAGGCCTACTGTACCTCTGATTGGCTATGGCCACCGGTCTGCATAGACTCCAGTCTTGGATGAGACAGATGTTTTTATTGGTTTTATTCACTGCAGTGTCTATTAATTGTCCAAACGGCACAGCCTCTTTCCCACTCTATAATGCTAAAGAATTTTTACAAGTACCTTACTATATGTAATTCCCAAACATTCTAAGAATTTATGGAAATGTGAAAATTACCATGTTTAAATGCTTGCTTGCTTGTCATAAAAAAAAGGACAAAAAAGTATAATTCTTCCTGGGGGTGTCTATGAACAGATTTGAATGAGATTTAATGTTGCTAAAATGCTGTCAGTTCCACTTTAACTACGTCCGAGTCATATAGTGAATGAAGAAAGCTAATATCAAAGTAGCTCTTGTCATTCATCGTTGATGTTGGATAGGCAGCACTTCAACACTTGTTTTCATGGCGGTAGAAAAACGTGGCCGAGGCATTACTATCCTGAGATGCTCACTGATGGCAAATTGTCAGGCTCTGGCCATAGAGAAGCCTATTTGCTTCTCTGTGTAGCTATGGTCAGAGTCTGACAGTGTCTTTCTTTTCTGTTTCTGTGTGGGGTTTGGGTTGGATCCCTAATTAGAGGCAGCTGCACCGCATTGTCTCTAATTAGGGATCCTATATATGTTGAGTCTGTCCTTCACTCTGGTGTGGGTCGTTGTCGTTATATGTCGCAGTCACGGTGAGAAGTAAGTGTGCTTATTTTACGTTTGAGTGTCGCGCTTCAGTGTTGAGTATTATGTGTGTCAATCGTGTTTTGTTTCCTGTGGTAGTTCGTCTTTTGAGTTTTATATTACATAGTAAGTAAATAAAACTATGTCGAACTACTATCCCTGCGCTGCGTCTTGGTCTGTGTGTGCACCCATCCGTGACAGAACGACCCACCACCCCGAGACCAAGCAGCGTAACTGGGGAGAGAGGGAGAGTGAGGAGGTGCCGCCGCGTTATGTGCGACGCGCGAGATGGGGAAACGCCCGCAAACAACCCCAAGGTAATTTTTTGGGGGGGCTATGGGGGTGGCCTGGCTACAGGCAGGAAGAGCCAACACCACCCCCCATGTGGAGCATGGAGAGGCTGAGGTACCTATGGGGGGCTCAGAGCAAGGAGCAGAAGGAGTATTTAGAGGAGTATTTTGGAGGTGTTCTGGAGGGAAATGAGGGAGATAGAGGAAGAGGTCGAGAGGGAGATGGCGGAGTGGTCCAATCCGGGTCCGGTTGTCTACTCCACTCCCGTGCCGGAGCAGTCCGCTCCACCGGTGCCCAGTCCGGGTCCGGTCGTCTACTCCACCCCCATGCCAGAGCAGTCCACTCCACCGGTGCCCTGTCTGGGTCCGCCGCCCTCAACCTCCAGCGAAGGTCAGCCGCCCTCAACCTCCAGCGAAGGTCAGCCGCCATGAACCTCCAGCGAAAGTCAGCCGCCCTGAACCTCCAGCGAAGGTCCGCCGCCCGGAACCTCCACCGGTACCCATTCCGGGTTCAGCCGTCTGCTCCGCTCCAGAGTCAGAGCAGTCCGCTCCACCGGTGCCCATTCCGGGTTCAGCCGTCTGCTCCGCCCCAGTGCCAGAGCATTCCGCTCCACTGGTACCCATTCCGGGTTCAGCCGTCTGCTCCGCCCCAGTGCCAGAGCATTCCGCTCCACCGGTGCCCATTCTGGGTCCAGCCGTCTGCTCCGCCCCAGTGCCAGAGCAGTCCGCTCCACCTGTGCCCATTCCGTGTCCAGCCGTCTGCTCCGCCCCAGTGCCAGAGCAGTCCTCTCCACCGGTACCCATTCTGGGTTCAGCCGTCTGCTCTGCTCCAGAGTCAGAGCAGTCCGCTCCACCTGTGCCCAGTCCAGGCCCGGTTGGTTTCCCAGCTCCATGGCCAGAGCCGGTTGCCTCACCGGTGCCCATTCCGGGTCCAGCCGTCTGCTCCTCTCCAGTGCCAGAGCAGTCCGCTCCACCGGTGCCCATTTCGGGTCCAGCCGTCTGCTCCGCCCCAGTGCCAGAGTAGTCCGCTCCACCGGTACCCATTCTGGGTTCAGCCGTCTGCTCCGCTCCAGAGTCAGAGCAGTACGCTCCACCGGTGCCCAGTCCGGGCCCGGTTGTTTGCCCCGCTCCATGGCCGGAGCCGTTTGCCCCAACGGTGCCCAGTCCGGGCCCGGTTGTTTTCCCTGTTCCATGGCCGGAGCCGGTTGCCCCACCGAGGCCCAGTCCAGGCCCGGTTGTTTGCCCCGCTCCATGGCCGGAGCCGTTTGCCCCACCGGGGCCCAGTCCTTGGGGGGGGTACTGTCAGGCTCTGGCCATAGAGAAGCCTATTTGCTTCTCTGTGTAGCTATGGTCAGAGTCTGACAGTGTCGTTCTTTTCTGTTTCTGTGTGGGGTTTGGGTTGGATCCCTAATTAGAGGCAGCTGCACCGCATTGTCTCTAATTAGGGATCCTATATATGTTGAGTCTGTCCTTCACTCTGGTGTGGGTCGTTGTCGTTATATGTCGCAGTCACGGTGAGAAGTAAGTGTGCTTATTTTACGTTTGAGTGTCGCGCTTCAGTGTTGAGTATTACGTGTGTCAATCGTGTTTTGTTTCCTGTGGTAGTTCGTCTTTTGAGTTTTATATTACATAGTAAGTAAATAAAACTATGTCGAACTACTATCCCTGCGCTGCGTCTTGGTCTGTGTGTGCACCCATCCGTGACACAAATGCAGAGTCGCATCCAAGCCAATGCTTGTTTGTCCTTGTAGAGACTGCCTTTGATGGGGAAACAGTGGTTGAATTGACCCACTACTGCAGAAGGATAGCTCCGGTTCACTCCATGGAACAACGACCATCAAGCGCACCACAGTACTTAAGACACCATAAGAATAATGTTGCCCGTTATCATTAATAATGCAGATTGCTATGCCTAACAGACTCTAGTCTTACAATTTCTATGATACAGAGTCATGTGCTGTTCTCAGTCAGTCCTAGACTGGAATGTTAACATTACTACACATTTATAGATGGCGATGGCTAGATGTTTCGTTTTTATTCTTCTTTCAAAGAGCCTCGCTGAGTTGAGGAGCCTCGCTGTGTTCCGCCTGGGGATTTGAGGCAGGAACTGTCTCCTCTCCAGCACCATTGTCCCTTCTAAACACCAAACCATATGGACTGAGAGAGAGAGAGAGAGAGAGAGAGAGAGAGAGAGAGAGAGAGAGAGAGAGTAGAGAGAGAGAGAGAGAGAGAGAGAGAGTAGAGAGAGAGAGAGAGAGAGAGGCTGAGGGAAGCTGAGAACTGGTAGGACACTCATCCCAGCCACAAATCTCAAATGAATCCCTTCTGACATATTACACTCAAGTTTAAAGTTTTATTGTCACATGCTCCTGTACAAATATAAATGCCTTTCTTTCTTGCTCTATAAAATAAAGTAAAGTAGAACAAAAACACAATAAGAAGAACATGAGAAAGTAAGTAAGATACAGTATATACAGGGTCATATTTACAACGTGCAGGGATACTAGAATGGTAGGGGTAAATATGTCTTTTCTCCCTGGTGTTGTTTCTACATCCTTAGCTAAATAGTACCAAAGTACTGTACATAATTAGTTCCTGAAGCTTAACATTCACTTCAAAGAGAGTGACAAATCATACTGTAGCAGATTGACAGAACTCCCATCTCATACTGTAAAACTCCCTCAATAGTATTTATTTAACCTTTATTTTACTAGGCAAGTCAGTTAAGAACAAACTCATATTTACAGTGGGTTAACTACCTTTTTCAGGGGCAGAACGACAGATTTGTACCTTGTCAACTCAGGGATTCAATCCTGCAACCTTTCAGTTACTGGCCCAACACTCTAACCAATAGGCTACCTGCCTTAGTGATGCTAAGTCTGTGGAGTCCAGAGATGCTGTATATGTCCCTTCGGTTATTTAGACATACATAGGATAGAATAGACACATACTGTATGCCTATTTGTGATTGAACAAAAATCATCTGTAGAAGGCTCAGATTTCCCCTTTTTTACTTAACCAGGATTAGGATTGCGGTTTTTCCCTCTCTCTCCCTGCCCTCCAGTGGTCTTTGTTTCTAGGCTTGGTCTGTGAGGAGTGTTTCTACACGTCTTGATGAGCAAAAACCTTAGAGGGTATGACAACTCCTCTAACAAATTAACTAAGTCCTTCACTAAAGCCTGTCGGGCTGACCACGTGCCATGGACGTGAAGCAGGGTTCATCTACACCAGACTGGCCAAGGGTATGAGGAAGTGTCTCAGAGATAACCTCATATTCATTTATCTCCAGGTTTCTATAGAAGTAATTGCATCACCTCAGTCCCTACTTTGTCTGCTTCCTCCATTGAAATAGATGCCATGGTATATTCTATTCTTATGTGCCTAAGTGGAGGTAAGGAACGGATTAGAACATGACTGGGGGAGGGGTGGTCCAAAATAGGGGAGGGGGGGAGTCACTTTGTTGGCCTTTGGAGGGGGTTGTTTGGATTTTTATTGGGCACAGGGGAATGTAGTGCATTTCTTCCCTGGTTTACATGAGCCGTTTTGCCGGTTTTCCTATATAATTTATTCCATCCTAGACAACTTTCCTCATCTGCTAGCATGCACCTCCCCTATCAAGGGGTTTACTGGTACTTTCCTTATACACTACAGTACACTGTAAACACCATTGTTTAATACTGGGAATATGGCCAAATATCAACAATGTAGTTATTCCCTCTGTAAGGCAATCAAACAGGCAAAACGTCAGTATAGAGACAAAGTGGAGTCACGAGACGTATGTGGTTTACAGACAATCAGGGACTAGAAAGGACAAGCTAAACACCTTTTTAGCCAGCTTTGAGGATAAGACGCAGCCCGTTACCAAGGACTGTGGGCTCTCCTTCTCTGTGGCTGACGTGTGTAAGAAATTTACACACTGCCCTATCCCATCTGGATAAGAGGAATACCTATGTAAGAATGCTGTTCATTGACTCCGCATTCAACACCATAGTACCCTCCAAGCTCATCATTAAGCTCGAGGCCCTGGGTCTGAACCCCGCCCTGTGCAACTGGGCTGGGTCCTGGACTTCCTGTAGGACCACCCCCAGGTGGTGATGGTAGGAAACAACATCTCCTCCTCGCTGATCTTCAACACTGGAGCCCCACAAGGATGCGTGCTGAGCCCCCTCCTGTACTCCCTGTTCACCCATGACTGCGTGGCCAAGCACGCCTCCAACTCAATCATCAAGTTTGCAGACAGCAACAGTAGTAGGCCTGACTACCAACAATGCCGAGACAGCCTACAGGGAGGAGTTGAAGGCCCTGGGAGGAAAATAACCTCAACAAAACAAAGGAGCTGATCGTGGACTTCAGGAAACAGCAGAGGGAGCACCCCCCTATCCACATCGACGGGACTTCAGTGGAGAAGGTGGAAAGCTTCAAGTTCCTCAGCGTACACATCACTGACAAACTGAAATGGTCCACCCACACAGACAGTGTGGTGAAGAAGGCGCAACAGAGACTAAAGAAATGTTGCTTAACACCCAAAACCCTCACAAACGTCTACAGATGCACAATTGAGAGCATCCTGTTGGGCTGTATCACCACCTGGTACGGCAACTGCACCCCTCGCAACCGCAGGGCTCTCAAGAGGGTGGTGCGGTCTGCTCATCGCATCACCGGGGGCAAACTACCTGCCCTCCAGGACACCTACATCACCCGATGTCACAGGAAGGCCAAAAAGATCATCAAGGACAACAACCACCCGAGCCACTGCCTGTTCACCCCGCTATCATCCAGAAGTGAGTTCAGTACAGGTGCATCAAAACTGGGACCGAGAGACTGAAGAATAGCTTCTATCTCAAGGCCATCAGACTGTTAAATAGGCATCACTCGCACATTAGAGGCTGCTGCCCTGTATACATAGACTTGAAATCACTGGCCACTTTAATAATGGAACACTAGTCACTTTAAACTTTTCATACGTGAGTTCCAAATATCTCTAACGGTCGAGTTTTCTGCACGTGATGTCAGAATACTCTCACTGTTCCAAAATGTGATCGTTAAGCAACAGGACAGTTAATCCGCGCTGCCCTCAAACTAAGGCACGCTACCTGCTTTTATTTATTCACATTTTCCTTCGTTGTTGTTTAAATTACTACATGATAATAACTTTGGACGTGTGTGCGTTTCTATCAAAGTAAGTCCCTTATTACTTTACAATAGTATCTGTATGTGGTGTTATGTCCTTTCTACTGTAGCTCACTGTATGTATGGAGCATAGTATATTAGAGCGTATTTCCTATAACCGCGGACAAGCGAGGAATGTTACTAATTTCATAACCTTTATGGTGCTATACGCAATCGTGCTTAAGTAGCTAGCTACATTCTTCTATTAGCTCTGTAAAACAATGCTAATTCCGTCAGAGAAGTATTAGCTTGTGTTGTCTTTTGAAGCTAGCCTGGCCTTATGACCATGTTTTTTTTCCATTTGGCCTGTTTAGCATAGCTCTGTTCTGCCCTGCCCCCTGGTGGAGCTCAACAGTTACTGTTTCTTACTTATATAACTCATATTTGTGATTTTGTCAATGCAATTTATTATTTTGATTGCAGTGTTATTATGTTAGTTCTTTGTAATAAGGTTTTATTGCTATATCCTGATATTTTCTTCTGATGACTAATAAATCCTCTTTATTCTGTACTTTCAGAAACCACACACACATACAGTATTTGCCAATATCATAACTGGAACTGGAGCTGGACATCCACCTTGACATCACCTGTCAAGTCACCTTTCAAGTCAGTCAGTCGGTAATTGCTGCAGATGTGCTCAATAGCGCTTGAGCATATGATACTCCCCAAAGCATGCTGAAACACATAGAGGTGTGTCACAAGCTAAACACATGTACTTTGTCAACCTCCTCTGCTTCCTTTGCAGTGCCTCCATGTGCGACTACCTTGAGCAGCAGTTTGAGAGACTTTGCAGGGAAAATGCCGTGCAGTGAGGCGTAGCGGATTGTCTGCAGCAGGACGACCCCCAGTGGAAGGCGCCCAGGGGTGTGGTGCTCCTCCAGCAGCTCTCTCATGAGGTTTTCTCTGTACTTTTGGTAGGTAATTACATCACCTATTGGGAGAGGGAGTGGGGAGGATGTGGGAAGGGAGAGGATGATGAGGCAGTGGGTAGGTGGGTGAGATATTGTCACTATAATTGCATAATGGAACTGTATGTGATTTGTATGTGAACTGTAAATCCAATAAAAAAAAAAACCTGTTAGTTGGCGGTGAACTATGAGGCCATTGAGGGCAGCAGTGTCAATCAGATGGAAAGATATTGTTTTATACCACTTGGTAGTTTTGTTTTCCGAGCGCATTCTACAAAGCTGTTTATCATGTCTGCCCCCATTTTGAGGTTATAGTCAAGCACACAGTCTGGTTTGATCTTTCTCTCTCCCGTCAGGTGGTCCACCTTCCCTGTGGCCGACATGGTTGCTGTATGGACAGCGGAGAGGACATGGACGTCTCATTTGTCATGCCACTTTACTGCCAGCTGTTGACCGTTCTCCTTGAACTCCACCTCCCCTCTCTGAATCTTCCTGCATCCGAATGCCGGCATCCCCTTCCTGTTCGACCTGACTGTTCCACAGGCCCCTGTGCTGTTGGAGAGGGGATGCTGAAAGAGTGTGGGACTGCTATACCAATTGGCACGCACCACTTGTATCAATATATCACTATCAGAAAATGTTTTGTGTGGTAATTATTGATTTATTTACTGTTTTCTTCACATGTTTTCAAGTACTGGTGACAAAACATGCATTCCGATTCTTGCATATATTGTATTGGACACATTGTGTGTAAAATACTTTTTTGAAGGTTGTACTGACTATGATGACTAAGCTAATTCCAGCTATGTGTGGAGCCCTGTTTGTTGACATACAATGCATTCTGGGTTTCATGTAAGATGTTATAACAAAATGAGGTGACGGAGGGTTCACAAATTTTTCGAGTCAACTTCCGGAAGTGAATGATGGGACGTGAACGATGGTAGATGACACACCCCCTTCAACATGCATACTATAAACAGACCAAACTCATCTTGACTCCTCTTATTATCTTCGGTTGATGTGAAAAACAAACATGGCAATGGTGGTGAGCTCACCCGTGATGTGAGTAATTATAAATAGTAATTGCTATTGTAGTATCTGTCAGACGAGAGTTATAAAAATATGACCGCTTGTGTTATGTCAATCTTTCCTAAGTTAGCGCTAGGATAAATGTAGCCTATATTTTCCGGTCTGGATGATTGCGTTATGCTGTAGCTACTTCTGTGAATGTCTGAACATTGCATCCAAAAATAAACTGCTCACATTCAGGACATAACTTTGTAAGGACTCTGTTTTTGCAAAATGTTTCTGTGAAAAAACTGTGTGGCCAGCTCAAATGCTGACTGTTGATTGAAACTGGAGTTCTAAATAAGGTTTGAGCGTAAGCTGCACGGGCCACTGTAGAATGATCACACCAGTTTGTTGGTACATGTAAAAAAGTTAATCATGTTTACATATTTTGCATGACTCATCTCATATGTACAGATGAAGTCGGAAGTTTACATACACTTAGGTTGAAGTCATTAAAACTCATTTTTCAAACACTCCACAGATTTAATGTTAACAAACTATAGTTTTGGCAAGTCGGTTAGGACATCTACTTCGTGCATGACACAAGTAATTCTTCCAACAATTGTTTACAGACAGATTATTTCACTTATAATTCACTATATCACAATTCCAGTGGGTCATAAGTTTACATACACTAAGTTGACTGTGCCTTTAAACAGCTTGGAAAATTCCAGAAAATTATGTCATGGCTTTAGAAGCTTCTGATAGGCTAATTGACATAATTTGAGTCAATTGGAGGTGTACCTGTGGATGTATTTCAAGGCCTACCTTCAAACTCAGTGCCTCTTTGCTCGACATCATGGGAAAATGAAAATAAATCAGAAATCACAAACGCCTGAAGGTACCACGTTCATCTGTATAAACAATAGTACGCAAGTATAAACACCATGGGACCACGCAGCCGCCATACCGTTCAGGAAGGAGATGTGTTCTGTCTCCTAGAGATGAGCGTACTTTGGTGCGAAAAGTGCAAATCAATCCCAGAACAACAATAAAGGACCTTGTGAAGATGCTGGAGGAAACAGGTATAAAGGTATCTATATCCACAGCAAAAACAAGTCCTATATCGACATAACCTGAAAGGCCGCTCAGCAAGGCAGAAGCCACTGCTCCAAAACTGCCATTAAAAAGCCAGACTACGGTTTGCAACTGCACATGGGGACAAAGATCATAGTTTTTGGAGAAATGAGACAAAAATAGAACTGTTTGTCCATAATGACCATAACAATGTTTGGAGAAAAAAGGGGGAGGCTTGCAAGCCGAAGAACACCATCCCAACCGTGAAGCACAGGGGGGGCAGTATCATGTTGTTGGGGTGCTTTGCTGAGGGAGAGACAGGTGCACTTCACAAAATAGATGGCATCATGAGGAAAGAAAATTATGTGGATATATTGAAGCAACATCTCAAGACATCAGTCAGGAATTTAAAGCTTGGTCGCAAATGGGTCTTCCAAATGGACAATGACCCCAAGCATACTTCCAAAGTTGTGGCAAAATGGCTTAAGGACAACAAAGTCAAGGTATCCTATAGAAAATGTGAGGGCAGAACTGAAAAAGCGTGTGCGAGCAAGGAGGCCTACAAACCTGACTCAGTTACACTAGTTCTGTCAGGAGGAATGGGCCAGAATTCACCCAACTTATTGTGGGAAGCTTGTGGAAGGCTTCCCGAAACGTTTGACCCAAGTTAAACAATTTAAAGGCAATGTTACCAAATACTAATTGAGTGTATGTAAACTTCTGACCCACTGGGAATGTGATGAAAGAAATAAAAGCTGAAATAAATCATTCTCTCTACTATTATTCTGACATTTCACATTCTTAAAATAAAGTGGTGATCCTAACTGACCTAAAACAGGGAATTTTTACTAGGATTAAATGTCAGGAATTGTGAAAAACTGAGTTTAAATGTATTTGGCTAAGTTGTATGTAAACTTCCAAACACAAGCATTTCGCTACACCCGCAATAACATCTGCTAAACACGTGTGTGTGACAATTCGTAGTGAATTCGTAGTGAAACCATGAAAGGTAGTGCACCAAAGCTGATATCTGGTGTTTGGAGGGTGTTTGAATGTAAAGCCAATGTAAGTGTTATGATACACTGAATGTGTTTCAAACCAGTGAAATTTCTCTGAAACACCCTAAGGGTTAATTTCATCTAAATATTGGTATTTTTTAGAGAGCGTTGTGAAATCCCTTTTTGGAGTTTCTGTGCATGTAAAAGTCAGCATCACTACACAAACAAGTTTTGGGGGGGGTTTCATTTTCAATTATGCAAATGTTTATAAAGTAAATATTTATTGATGGTGATTTTCAGTCATTATTTGTGGAATTTAATACTTTCTTTCCCTGCGTAGACAATGGCAATAATTATAGGCTACCGTAAAACAGAGCCTTAGTCCACTCAACCAGACTAAACTGTTTTGCTGAACCACCCTTGTTACATTGAGCACATCGGGCCTGATTCATATTAGTAGACTTAATGTGGACTCAAGTAAAAAAATAAATAAAGCCCATGTTAAAACAAATTATCTCAAGTCTGAGTAGGACTTAAGAAGAATGTTATTTTGTGAAAGTTTTGTGAAAGTGCTTTGTTGAGGCAGATTAGAAACAGGTAGAAGCAGGCATTGAACCCCTGACTTCTGCGGCAGTAAGATTTCCTTAGAATTTTACCCATTCAACCACACAGCCACATACTGTGTGAGGAACTTGGGCCCCCATGTCACTAGACAAATGTTTAGATTAAAGGCAAAATGTGAACTTCAAACCCATTATGCTACCACACTGTTCAAAATTTCCCCAGGAGGTGGAGAGGCAGGTGTGCCCTCTAGCAAATTCTACGGTCAAGTGTAAAAACAGGCAAGTTTGCAGGCACCCCCCTGGGTCATTCACAAACTCAGACAGGTGAGAGCACACCGAACACTCAGGTGAAACTCTCCAAAACAATCCCAAAGAAGAATGCGTCAATTAAAAGGTTATCACATTGAAGCAGGAAATAGAAAATGTATTGTAATGTAATGTATTTTTTTTTAGCATTTTTACAGCTAAATGCAGCTACATGCTATTAGTCCATGTTTATGCTACATGTAGTTAATTAATGTTTGAACCTTTTGTGCACTTCTGGCTTGTATGCCTACTACAGGGGTTCTCAAACTGTTTTGATATCTGAAAATTCTTGAGACCCCAACCATGTGAAAATAACAGCCAATGTTAACTTTTTTATTTGTGGCAATGGCAGTAAATGACAAAACATTATAACTCACAGTCATATAATTTTAATTTGGGGCGATGACAGTCAATTGCAAATGAGTAATGTCTCTTATTCACCACCACTAATAAGATGGGTGTGCCTGATGTATGTCGCACCGGAGCTTCTCAAAGTCAGGGGAAGTGGTCAATAACGCGCACCTTATCTCTGCTGTCACATCCAAGCTGCATCGATATTTGGTTTTAATTCAGATATGAGCTGGCAAAGGATAGCATGAATTTTAACGCTCTGAGACGGCAGGAACCAAAACTCCTCCTAGTGACCCGTGAATGCGTTCTCTGCAGCCTTCAGTAACATGGCAGCTTCAAGATTCAAGCTCAACAGTTGTGTGTGGCCTTTTCCCACGATCTAAGGGCACTCTCTGGTTAAATTGTATATTTCAGGTTAACCACATTACAATGATTTTGAGATACAGTACTATATATATAGGGAGGGGGGGGGGGTGCTACTAGCTTTATGAGGCTAATATATTGCTTGATACTTGCACTACATGCTACAGTATATGCTACACTAAATAGCCACTGATAATTTAGCCTGCTCTTTGCTTTGGCCTACCACACCACATGTTATTGCATCCCACTTTTATTTTTGTATTATTTCAATTTATTTAAAAACAGGGAATCCCATTGAGACTAAGGCCAAGATGGCGTAACAGTGCAGACGTGTATTTTGTTTTGTCCCGTCTCGTCTCGTGTAAATAGTTTGTAATTTGTCTTTTCATACATTTTTATTTGTTCCCGATTTACCCCTCCTGCAAGCCACCTACCCAACGTGAAACGGGTCAAATATCGGGTCAAATATCCGTGTTTTTCCACTATTTAACCGAACTGCAGTCAAACGTTAGCCTGTTAGCTAGCTTGCTAACCTTCCATCGTTAACCACTGCTAGTGGTCTTCACCTCCGCTCTGGCTGTTGAGCCAGCCTTCAGTTCGGACAATATTGGCCAGTCTGCTCAGCGCGCTACCAACCCAGCGCTTACCGGACTGCGTTCCCTTCCACTTTACCGGATTTCCACTGAAAGTACCGGACCACCACACCGGACCATCACAGCTAGCTAGCTGCATTCGACTGACCGACGTTTATAGCTAAGCTCCATTGTGTACATGCTTCCAATGCTAGCGTGAGCTAGGCTCATCTCCCGGATAGCCGTCGTGTGCTAGCTACTCTCCCGGGCTCCAGTACCTTATCAACCTACCTGGACCTTTCTACTGTCGACACGGAGCCCCACCGAGCCACCGTGACTGGTCTGCCGACGTAATTGTCTGACGTGGTCTCAACAGGGTTCTCCTCTGCGACGCCGCCGAAGATTCATCTGCTAGCTCCGGCCTGCTAGCCCAGCCTGCTAGCCCAGCCAGCTAGCACTCTGAACGCCGTGCCATTGAACTGATTCCCCGGCTCACCACTTTGCTTTTTCATCGGATCCCACGCTTGTTCAGCTCCACAGCTGATGCCTGCAGGACTGTTTGGTTTTATGGTATTTATTTATGTTTAACTACCAGGCCTCAGGTCCTGTGTGTAGTACATCACTTTTTTCTAACTGACCCTCTTTGTCCATTCATCGCCTTTACCCGTCGTTGTCTTAGCCCTCTTAATTAACTGTCATTTTATTTATTTTATGTTCTGCCCCTTTCTTATTTCAATATGCCTTGTCTGTTGTTGTTTAGGTTAGCTATTATTGTTTTACTTCATTGCAGAGCCCCCAGTCCTGCTCAACTGGGCTCTGATAGCTTTTTTGTCCCTCCCCCCACACATGCGGAGACTTCATCTGGCTTAACTGGTGTCTCCAGAGATGCAACCTCTCTCTTTATTACCCAACGCCTAGGTTTACCTCCACTGAACTCACACCCTTCTATATCCTTGACTATAAATTATGCCCTGAATCTATTCCACCACGCCCAGAAATCTGCTCCTTTTATTCTATGTACTCAACGTACTAGACGTCCAGTTCTTAAAGTCCTTAGTCGAATACTAATTCTATTACTCCTCTGTTCCTCTGGTGATGTAGAGGTAAACCCAGGTCCTGTAGCCCCCAGTACTACACCTATTCCCCAGGCGCTCTCATTTGTTGATTTCTGTAACCGTAAAAGCCTTGGTTTCATGCATGTTAACATTAGAAGCCTCCTCCCTAAGTTTGATTTATTCACTGCATTAGCACACTCCGCCAACCCGGATGTCCTAGCTGTGTCTGAATCCTGGCTTAGGAAGGCCACCAAAAATTCGGAAATTTCCATCCCCAACTACAACATTTCCCGTCAAGATAGAACTGCCAAAGGAGGTGGAGTTGCAATCTACTGCAGAGATAACCTGCAGAGTTCTGTCATACTGTCCAGGTCTGTGCCCAAACAGTTTGAGCTTCTACTTTTAAAAATCCACCTATCCAGAAATAAGTCTCTCACTGTTGCCGCCTGTTACAGACCCCCCTCAGCCCCCAGCTGTGCCCTGGACTCCATATGTGAATTGATTGCCCCCCATCTATCTTCAGAGTTTGTACTGTTAGGTGACTTAAACTGGGATATGCTTAACACCCCGGCTGTCTTTCAATCTAAGATAGATGCCCTCAATCTCACACAAATTATCAAGGAACCCACCAGGTACAACCCAAAATCCGTAAACATGGGTACCATTATTGATATCATCCTGACTAACTTGCCCTCCAAATACACCTCCTCTGTTTTCAACCAGGATCTCAGCGATCACTGCCTCATCGCCTGTGTTCGCAATGGGTCAGCGGCCAAACGACCACCCCTTATCACTGTCAAACGCTCCCTAAAACACTTTTGCGAGCAGGCCTTTCTATTCGATCTGGCCCAGGTATCCTGGAAGGATATTGACCTCATCCCGTCAGTAGAGGACGCCTGGTTGTTCTTTAAAAGTGCTTTCCTCACCATCCTAAATAAGCATGCCCCTTTTAAAAAATGTAGAACTAAGAATAGATATAGCCCTTGGTTCACCCCAGACTTGACTGCACTAGACCAACACAAAAACATCCTGTGGCGCACTGATTTAGCATCGAATAGCCCCCGCGATATGCAGCTATTCAGGGAAGTCAGGAACAAGTACACCCAGTCAGTTAGGAAAGCAAAGGCCAGCTTTTTCAAACAGAAATTTGCTTCCTGTAGTACTAACTCCAAAAAGTTCTGGGACACTGTAAAGTCCATGGAGAATAAGAGCACCTCCTCCCAGTTGCCCACTGCACTGAGGCTCGGAAACACTGTTACCACCGATAAATCCACGATTATTGAAAATTTCAATAAGCATTTTGCTACGGCTGGCCATGCTTTCCATCTGACTACCCCTACCCCGGTCAACAGCTCTGCACCCCCGGCAGCTACTTGCCCAAGCCCCCCCCGCTTCTCCTTCACCCAAATCCTGACAGCTGATGTTCTGAAAGAGCTGCTAAGTCTGGACCCCTACAAATCTGCTGGGCTAGATAATCTGGACCCTCTCTTTCTGAAATTATCAGCCAAAATTGTTGCAACACCTATCACTAGCCTGTTCAACCTCTCTTTCGTATCGTCTGAGATCCCTAGAGATTGGAAAGCTGCCGCGGTCATCCCCCTCTTCAAAGGAGGAGACACTCTAGACCCAAACTGTTATAGACCAATATCCATCCTGCCCTGCCTTTCTAAAGTTTTCGAAAGCCAAGTTAACAAACAGATAACTGACCACTTCGAATCCCACCGTACCTTCTCTGCTGTGCAATCTGGTTTCCGAGCTGGTCATGGGTGCACCTCAGCTACGCTCAAGGTACTGAACGATATCATAACCGCCATCGATAAAAGACAGTACTGTGCAGCCGTTTTCATCGACCTGGCTAAGGCTTTCGACTCTGTCAATCACCGCATTCTTATTGGCAGACTCAACAGCCTTGGTTTCTCAAGTGACTGCCTTGCTTGGTTCTCTAACTACTTTGCAGACAGAGTTCAGTGTGTCAAATCGGAGGGCCTATTGTCCGATCCTCTGGCAGTCTCTATGGGGGTGCCACAGGGTTCAATTCTTGGGCCAACCCTTTTCTCTATATATATCAACGATGTTGCTCTCGCTGCTGGTGACTCTCTCATCCATCTCTACGCAGATGACACCATTCTGTATACAACTGGACCCTCTTTGGATACTGTGTTTACTAACCTTCAATCAAGCTTCAATGCCATACAACACTCCTTCCGTGGCCTACAACTGCTCTTAAACGCTAGTAAAACTAAGTGCATGCTTTTCTATCGAACAATGCCAGCACCCGCCCACCGGACTATCATCACTACTCTCGACGGATCCGAATTAGAATACGTGGACACCTACAAATACCTAGGCATCTGGTTAGACTATAAACTCAACTTCCAGACTCACATCAACCATCTCCAATCCAAAATTAAATCCAGAATTGGCTTCCTATTTCGCAACAGAGCCTCCTTCACTCATGCTGCCAAACATGCCCTTGTAAAACTGACTATCCTACCGATCCTTGATTTTGGCGATGTCATTTACAAACTAGCCTCCAACACTCTACTTAGCAAATTGGATGTAGTCTATCATAGTGCCATCCGTTTTGTCACCAAAGCCCCTTACACTACCCACCACTGCGACCTGTATGCTCTCGTTGGCTGGCCTTCACTATACATTCGTCGCCAAACCCACTGGCTCCAGGTCATCTATAAGTCTTTATTAGGTAAATCCCCGCCCTATCTCAGCTCACTGGTCACCATAGCAACACCCACCCGTAGCATGCGCTCCAGCAGGTATATCTCACTGGTCACCCCCAAAGCCAACACCTCCTTTGGCCGCCATTCCTTCCAGTTCGCTGCTGCCAATGACTGGAACGAATTGCAAAAATCATTGAAGCTAGAGGTTCCTATCTCCCTCAATACCTTTAAGCATCAGCTGTCAAAGCTGCTTATCGATCGCTGCACCTGTATATAGCCCTTCTGTAAATAGCCCACACTACTACCTCATCCCCATATTTTATTTTTGTTTATCTTTCACTAATCTTGCACTCCAGTATCTCTATTTGCACATCATAATTTGCACATCCTTCATTCCTGTGTTAATGATGATAATTCTGTAATTTATTTCTACTCTATAGTCTATTTATTGTCCTACCTCCCAACCTTACTGCATTTTTGCACTACATTTTGCACTCTGTTTATAGATTTTCTATTGTGTTTTTTTGACTGTTTGTTTAATGTGTAACTCTGTGTTGTTATTTGTCGCACTGCTTTGCTTTGTCTTGGCCAGGTCGCAGTTGCAAATGAGAACTTGTTCTCAACTGACCTACCTGGTTAAATAAAGGTGAAATAAAAAAAAATAAAAAAAAAATAAAATAAAATAAGGCCACTTTTTCAAGGGAGCCCTGCACACAATCTTACAAATTCACAATATTACATTTCCAATGAAATAAAAACAAACAATATTTACAAGCAATGTAGTTAAGAAAAGTAACTTACATTCCTCAGTAAAAAAGTATTCAACCACATTGACATTCATGTTGTTATCTTGATGCTGTATTTGCTATACAGTGCCTTTGGAAAGTATTCAGACCCCTTTACTTTTTCCACATTTTGTTACGTTATAGCCTTATTCTCAAATTGATTAAATAGTTTCCCCCCTCATCAATATATTGACAATATAACAGTACCCCATAATGACAAAGCAAAAATTGGTTTTTAGAATTGTTTGCTAATTTATAAAAAAAAAAAAACATATATATCCATTTCCATAAGTATTCAGACCCTTTACTCAGTACTTTCTTGAAGCACCTTTGGCTGTGATCACAGCCTCTTGTCTTCTAGGGTATGGCGCTACAAGCTTGGCACACCTGTATTTGGGGAGTTTCTCCCATTCTTCTCTGCAGATCCTCTCAAACTCTGTCGGGTTGGATGGGGAGCATTGCTGCACAGCTATTTTCAGATCTGTCTCGATCGGGTCCGGGCTCTGACTAGGCTACTCAAGGACATTCAGAGACTTGTCCCGAAGCCACTCCTGCACTGTCCTGGCTGTGTGCTTAGGGTGGTTGTCCTGTTGGAAGGTGAACCTTCGCTCCAGTCTGCTCTGGAACAGGTTTTCATCAAGGATCTCTCTGTACTTTGCTCCGTTCATCTTTGTCTCGATACCGACTAGTCTCCCAGTCCCTGCCACTGAAAACATCCCCAATGTATGATGCTGCCACCACCATGCTTCACTGTAAGGATGGTGCCAGGTTTCCTCCAGACTTGATGCTTGGCATTCAGGCCAAAGAGTTGAATCTTGGTTCATCAGACCAGATAATCTTGTTTTTCATGGTCTGAGAGTCTTTCAGTGCCTTTTGGCAAACTCCAAGCGGGCTGTCATGTGCCTTTTACTGAGGAGTGGCTTCTATCTGGCCACTCTACCATAAAAACCTGATTGGTGTAGTGATGCAGAGATGGTTGTCCTTCTGGAAAGTTCTGCCATCTCCACAGAGGAACTCTGGACCTCTGTCAGAGTGACCATCGGGTTCTTGGTCACCTCGAAACTTCTTCCATTTTAGAATGATGGAGGTCACTGTGTTCTTGGGGACCTTCAATGCTGCAGAAAGTTTTTGATGCCCTTCCACAGATCTGTGCCTCGACACAATCCTGTCTCGGAGCTCTACGGACAATTCCTTCGACCACATAGCTTGGTTTTTGCTCTGACATGCACTGTCAACTGCGGGACCTTATATAGACAGGCGCGTGTCTTTCCAAATCATGTCCAATCTATTGAATTTACCACAGGTGAACTCCAATCAAGTTGTAGAAACATCTCAAGGATGATCAATGGAAACAGGACGAGTCTCATAGCAAAGGGTCTGAATACTTATGTAAATGTGACACGCTTCAGGAAACTAGGCATACAGTATGTCGCAAGTCATGACTTAACAGGAGAGCCTTTTGA
Organism: Thymallus thymallus; assembly: GCA_023634145.1. Lineage (NCBI taxonomy): Eukaryota > Metazoa > Chordata > Actinopteri > Salmoniformes > Salmonidae > Thymallus > Thymallus thymallus. The sequence continues at coordinate 3,211,337 of CM042392.1, read as the reverse complement.
ATGTTAGTAGCCCATGTGCCTCAGCCTAATAATTTGGTCTATTTTCACCTCTTAATTTCGCCTACTGTTCTGACTTGGTGGTGCACATGTAGCCTATAACCTGTTTTAGAGAAATGTAATCATTGAATATTGTAACAGCTTTCATTGTCGGCTTGTATGCCCCCTTTATTTATCCTAAAAAGTAGGGTAGGCTACCTGTTTTTCCCCAATCAACGCATTGAGAAATAGACACAAAACTAATGTACTGCTATTTAATTTATTATGTACTAACCAGATGTGTTAAGAATGGTGTTCAAAATAGTGTAGTTCTATAAATTGTTCGGCTATTATATTAGCTAGCATATGTTCTGGTCCGCCAATTGCCAATTATTAGCTTAGGAAAAGTGTGGTATTAAAAATTATAATAATGTAATGTAGCCTGTAATATCACAACTTATACTACACTTCAATATCTCCTATTCTTAAAGGTTGGCTTTGTCGCCTTTGTGAGAGCATATCGTTTCAATTGCATTTGCGTTACATTTAGGCTCTAACACTGATAATCAATTACATACATGGATGAGGCATTGACACAGGCGTCTAGATCCGATCTGTGATGTCACAAGTCAGTATTGGTGAAATCTTCCAGCTGCTACTTGAGATGAATACGGATGGCTCCTCGTGTATCAGTGCAAGTCAAGGCAAATGCAGAAACTACAGCCTGGAGGTTAAGAAGCTCTCTAATCTCTCTCTGTCTGTTGGAGACCACTCAATAGAAAACATCAGACTCGGATACCTCTTATGCGCACTGTAAATACCACATTTAAATATTGTAATTGTTTGGCGCACTGCTCTGCTCTTCATACATTGATTCAGTCAGAGAGTTGGGGGAGTTTTGAGTGAGTGGGAAAGCCGTGCTCACTCCTTGGAATGCATACAGTACAATGAAGACATTTTGAGGTTGCAGTCTTCGTTCATTTACGCTTCATTTGGCTATATGTAACCAGGGGCTATCTCATGAACCGGTATCCTCTTGCGTGGAATTCTGTTTTCACTTAGAACTCTGCTGCCTGGTCAAATGCATACAAATGCATTTAGGAGCCCAACGGACAAGGAGTGGACACGTTTCTCCCACAGCAATAACGTAAGTAAGAAATGAGCCTCACGAAAAAATGCATAGCCTAATGTAAGACTATTCGATTGTAAAATGCAGACAAATAGAAATATAAGTAATGCAATAGAAATTGATAGTTTGAACAAAACATAGGCTACCATTGCCTGTTCTGACAGGTCTGTGAGAGGAATCAGCTGAGCTTATTTAGCTTGTTGGCATTTTCCCAGAAACTAGAGAGCGCACTGACCAGCACCAGCCTATAATAGCAAGTAGGCTACTGTAAAGCAGAGATTGTAACTTGGCAAAAAAGTGAAACAAACTTTTCGTCTCAATTGGTTGTTGAAAAGCATATCCTAGGCTACATTCATTAATTGGGTGATACATTCAGCATTCATCTTGTTGCGCGCTCGCATTCAGCCAACAGCAGTGGCTTTGACCTCTCCAACGATCATGTTGCACGCACAATTGATCTACCAGGAATCGTGTCAACCCGGTTCTGGCTGCATGAAGAACGAAAGGTGAAGTTCCCTCCATCCTTCCATCATTGCAGAGCTTTGTTAAGTTTTGGGGTATTTTGTCACATAGGCTACTAATAGCCTAACTGTTCTGTAAAGTTTGTAGACCACGTTGCCTTGCGCAACAATGATGGTGCGATTATATTAAGCTTTTTCCATCAACCGGTCGAAATAAAAAGTCAGAGCTCCTTGGCATAGGCTAAACATAAAATAAGGACACAAGGCTTTACATCTAGGCATGCTGTTACATTTGGCTGGGACTGTAGAGCCGTATAGAAACCCACATGCTCTTGGAAGACCACAGAGCATGCAGGGCAGAGGAAGACATGTTGCCAAGGCGTCTGTTGCCAAGCAGTCTTTTTTTATTATAATGGTGTGCTATATGATCTAAAAGTAAAGCCAGACACACTCACTGTTTGGAAATATGTTTTGTATGTGTATTATTCATCTGCCTCTCCAAAATGTATATTGATAGTATATACAGCGGGTGAAATAAGTATTGAACACGTCACCATTTATCTCAGTAAATATATTTCCAAAGGTGCTATTGACATGACATTTTCACCAGATGTTGGTAACAACCCAAGTAATCCATACATACAAAGAAACCAAAACAAATAAGTTCAGAAATTAAGTTATGTGTAATAATGTGAAATGACACAGGGAAAAAGTATTGAACACACTTACTGATATTTATTTAATACTTTGTACAAAAGCCTTTGTTGGTAATGACAGCTTCAAGACGCCTCCTGTATGGAGAAACTAGTCGCATGCAATGCTCTGGTTTGATTTTGGCCCATTTTTCCACACAAACAGTCTTCAAATCTTGAAGGTTCCGTGGGCCTCTTCTATGAATCTTGATCTTCAGTTCTTTCCATAGATTTTCAATGGGATTTAAGTCAGGTGATTGGCTGGGCCATTCTAGCAGCTTTATTTTCTTTCTTTGAAACCAATTGAGAGTTTCCTTGGCTGTGTGTTTGGGATCACCCTCGTTTCATCTTCATCATCCTGGTAGATGGCAGCAGATTTTTGTCAAGAATGTCTCGGTAAATTTGCCCGTTCATCCTTCCTTCAATTATGTGAAGTTAGCCAGTACCATTTGCTGAAAAGCAGCCCCACACCGTGATGTTCCCACCTCCAAACTTCACTGTTGGTATGGTGTTTTTAGGGTGATGTGCAGTGCCATTTCTCCTCCAAACATGGTGTGTATTATGACATCCAAACAGTTCAATTTTGCTCTCATCTGACCACACTATATTCTCCCAGTATTTCACTGGCTTTTCCAAATGTTGTGCAACTTTAAACGAGCTTCAACATGCTTTTTTTTCAGCAATGGAGTCTTGCGTGGTGAGCGTGCATTCAGGCCATGGCGGTGGAGTGCATTACTTACTGTTTTCTTTGAGACAACAGTACCTGCTAATTGCAGGTCTTTTTGAAGCTCTCCACAAGTGGTCCTTGGCTCTTGGACAACTCTTCTGATTATTCTTTTCACTCCTCTGTCAGAAAGCACCTGGTCGAGGCAAATTTATGGTGAAATTATTGTCTTTCCACTTCCGTATTATGGCCCCAACAATGCTCACTGGAACATTCAGAAGCTTAGAAATGCGCCTATAACCAATGCCATCATTATGTTTTGCAACAATTAGGTTGAGAAGGTCTTGAGACAGCTCTTTGCTTTTACCCATCATGAGATGTGTCTTGTGTGACACCTTGGCAATGAGACCTTTTTGTAGGCCATCAGTTGGGACTGAACCAGCTGATATTAATTTGCACTGAAAGGGGGCTGGATTGCTTTTTAATTACTGATAGTTTTCAGCTGTTGTCTTGGCTTTCCATGCCTTTTTGCACCTCCATTTCTTCATGTGTTCAATACTTTTTCCCTGTGTCATTTCACATTATTACACATAACTTAATTTCTGAACTTATTTGTTTTGGTTTCTTTGTATGTATGGATTACTTGGGTTGTTACCAACATCTGGTGAAAATGTCATGTCAGTAGCACCTTTGGAAATATATTTACTAAGAAAAATGGTGACGTGTTCAATACTTATTTCACCCGCTGTATATACTATATATATATTATAGTTTTGTGTTTTATACCAGTTTTTATTTCTATTTGCTATTCAATTAAATTTTTTTGTTATTTTTCAGACCTGATTTGCTAGTTATTTTTTTAGTTTTGGTTCTATACAAATATTTAGATTTCATTTTTATATTATTTAAGGAAATATTTTCTGTTAGGGGCAGAAAGCATGTATGGGAGGCTAGGTTGTATAGGTTTTTTTTGTGCTTTTTGGGATGTCACTCTGCACTCTTTTTGATTAGCTGAGGTGATTTGGTCAAGATTTAAACTATCTAGATTTTTTTTTTTACCTTGATCGCAATACAGTATTGGAAACCTTGAACACTCAACTTAATTATCGTCTCAAAAGAATGCAAAAACACGTTTACTTGAAGAACAATGTAGATGTAAAGTTTGGTAACAGAATGATGGTTTGTGCTGTTTGTACCGGAAATATCACATTTATATAACTTTTCAGTCTCTTCACTCAGTACTTTGTTGAAGCACCTTTGACAGCGATTACAGCCTTGAGTCTTCTTGGGTATGATGCTACAAGCTTGGCACAAATGTATTTGGGGAGTTTCTCCCATTCTTCTCTGCATTTCCTCTCAAGCTCTGTCAGGTTGGATGGGGAGCGTCGCTGCACATCTATTTTTAGGTGGCTCCAGAGATGTTCGATCGGGTTCAAGTCCGGGCTCTGGCTCGGCCACTCAAGGACATTCAGAGACTTGTCCCGAAGTCACTCCTGCATTGTCTTGGCTCTGTGCTTAGGGTCGTTGTCCTGTTGGTGAACCTTCACACCAGTCTAAGGTCCTGAGTGCTCTGGATCAGGGTTTCATCATGGAGCTCTCTGTACTTTGTTCTGTTCATCTTTGCTTTGATCCTGACTAGCCTCCCAGTCTCGGCCGCTGAAAAACATCCCCACAGCATGATGCTGTCACCACCATCCTTCACTGTAAGGATGTCATGTCTCAGACCACGTCCTTCAGACGTGATGCTTGGCAGTCAGGCCAAATACTTCAATCTTGGTTTCATCAGATTGACAGACTTCTCATGGTCTGAGAGTCCGTTAGGTGGTTTTTGGCAAACTCAGAGTGGGCTGTCATGTGCCTTTTACTGAGGTTCCAAACTTCCATCTAAGAATGATGGAGGTCCCTGTGTTCTTGGGGACACAGTGGCCTCCATCATGTAATGCAGTAGCAATTTTTTTGGTACCCTTCCACAGATCTGTGCCTTGACACAATCCTTCCTCAGAGCTCTACGGACAATGAGTTCGACCTCATGGCTTGATTTTTGCTCTGACATGCACTGTCAACTGTGGGACCTTATATAAACAGGTGTGTGCCTTTCCAAATCATGTCCAATAACTTAATACATTTTAAAAAGTCTGAATACTTTCTGAATGCATTGTATTTTGTGGTGCAGCAGAAAGGTTAATGCACCTGAGATCCTGAGGTTGTGAGTTCAAATCCCAGGTGGGGTCACACTTTAGCTGAACCACGTCACTAACGTTAAAACCACCTTACAATGTTGTGCCCTGGTTTACAAAAAGGTCAAAGGTAACATAAGGTACCTTCAGAGTTACACATTACGGAATTCACATGGTACTGGTCGGTACCTTTTAGGGTACATGTGCAGACAATCTATTTTATACCATGGCATTGTTGAATACTTTCTGATTGGCTTGAAGGGCATTCTAGAGCTTCCATTTTTTCTTTCATTTAATGCACAGTATATTTGCACGGTGAAATTCAATGGCTATAGTTCATTCTTACATGTTCTATGTTTGTGCTGCTTTTGAAAGTAAAAGTCCATTTCTAAACATTATTGGCATTGTTGAATTCGGTTTTCATAATTGCAAGCTAGTACTGATGGTTTGGTTAGATAAACTAGCATTTCTGTTTGGTTAGCACGGCAAATACTGTAGTTATATAGTAAACTTGCTAGCTACTTCCGTGGCTGCTGAACACATTCTACCAGCAAATGAACACATTAGTAGTCAATATTAATCAATATGCAGTAAGGTACAATCATTACTGCACTTTGAAATGTAGCTGGTGGCAATGTGCTGGGTTGGGCATATTTGGGGACATGGTGTAAAATATGTTGTATTTGTGCCAACCGTCAGTAGAAATGTTGTATGAGTTTACGTGGTTTATAGTTATGTTAGTAAAGGTTTAGCACATCTTTCGGCACTGTTGGTTTGCCAATCAGTGGAAGAACTAGCTGCAAGTCAGTTATTGTAAATGTCACAATAACTTACTGTAGCTCATCTGTCACACTCACTGACCTGATGTTGTGGCAGGGAAGTGAGTATTACAAGGACATAGCAACTAGCTATAAAGGAAATATTATGTCTCTTTGGTATAATATGTGCTTATGTCAGCATTTAACACGGCTGGAGAACTGACAGTGTACAAGCTGATGGTGCGTTTAGGCACTACTGTACACATTGCTATGGTGAATCCAGTAAAAAAAAACTGGAACTCAACATCCAGTAGAAAACAATGCTACGGCAGATGGCAAAAGTTACAGTATTTGAACTCTGGCAGCAAGTTCCGTCTACTGTTGAGGCTGACGTCATTCACCTCTAGCCTCAAAGGGATTCACCGTTGTGCTCTCATTGAAAACAATGACATCCGGTTTGCCGTCTACCGTCTACCTCATACCATGTAAACGCAACATTAGTGTTATTGAACAGAAATACAACAGAGCACATTTGCTGGGATGACATTCCCTCTCATTGGAGACCAAAAAGGGCTTGCTTAAAGCCACGCCTCCAATATTCTTATAGGCTGCCATGGCTACAGTATGCTGCCAATTAGCAAGTAATGTTTGTCAACAGAAGAGTCAGCAAAAGCATAGTATGTTACTAGTAAATTGTGTGAATTTTACAGTAACTTACAAATGGTTTCCAGCTAAGAAAATACAAATTCACTACAACAAGTTGCCATTAAGTTAACAGAAACTGCACTTCTTAACGTGCAGCTCATTGGTAACATACTCTTACAACATTTACAGAACAGACAGCATCAGGGCGAGGGCGAGGGCGATCCAACAGGTGAAGAAGCCAGATGTGGAGGTCCTGGGCTGGCGTGGTTACACATCGTCTTTGATTGTTTGGCCGGTGGAACATACTGCCAAATTCTCTAAACAACATTGGTGGTGGCTTATGGTAGAGAAATGAACATGACATTCTCTGGCAACAGCTCTAGTGGACATTCCTGCAGTCAGCATGCCAATTGCACGCTCCCTCAAACATCTGTGGCATTGGGTTGTGTGACCAAACATTTTAGAGTAACCTTCTATTGTCCCCAGCACAAGGTGCACCTGTGTAATGATCATGATGTTTAATCAGCTTCTTGATATGTGACACCTGTCAGGTGGATTATCTTGGCAAAGGAGAAATGCTCAATAAGAGGGATAAACAAATTTGGAACAAAAATGGAGAGAAATAAGCTTTTTGTGCGTATGGAATATTTATTTCAGCTCATGAAACATGAGAACAAAACTTTTCATGGGTGAAGTGAAGTCTGAGAGTATGTGAGAATAATCAATTTACACCTTGGGTCAGTTCATACGGAACAACACACATAGTGTTGAACATTCTACAGTAACCACATCACCATATCTCCTTTTTGGTAATCAGCCTTCCTCAAATGGATGGTCTAATGTCTATCCTTACACATTCCTAACATTGAGTTGCACCCCCTTTTGCCCTCAGAACAGCCTCCATTCGTCAGGGCATGGACTCTACAAGGTGTCGAAAGCATTCTCCAGGGATGCTGGCCCATGTTGACTCCAATGCTTCCCACAGTTGTGTCGAATTGGCTGGATATCCTTTGGGTGGTGGACCATTCTTGATACACACAGGAAACTATTGAGTGTGAAAAACACAGCAGCGTTGCAGTTCTTGACACACTCACCTGGCACCTAAAACCATACCCCTTTCAAAGGCACTTACGTCTTATGTCTTGCCCATTCACCCTCTGAATGGCACACATACACAATCCATGTTTTTTGTGTGTAATAACATACTACACAATACGCACACAATGATCTGAAACTGATTTTAGCAATTTGTCTTTCTAAAATTCATGTTCATCATCTCTAGTTCCTATATGTAGCTGAGTAATAACATCCTTGTTACCAAAGCAGTCGTAAAGTAACTATCCCTCTGGAACAAAGGCAAGCAGCTTATTGTAAAGTGATCCCTTGTGGGGTAATCAGTGTCTGGTAGGGCTTTTGGCCTGTCTATTCGAGTGAGTGGCCGTGTCCGAAATCTGGCTCGCCAACTACTTACTTAAACTGCATACTCTGTACTAATCATCTGTAGCTCCACCCAGTGGAAAGGATCATCTGTGGCCCCACCCAGTGAACCTTCATGTTGTTATTTTTGGCTAACATTTGCTAAGTAGCTAGCATTTGGAACAACATATTTGAAATAAACTTGAGTATACCATAGGAGATCATCTCTCCCACGCTGCTCGTCAGTAAGCAAATGCTCCTGCTACATTGTCTTTGAGATGTATATTTCCAATATATTTCCAAAGAAACCAAAACAAATAAGTTCAGAAATTAAGTTATGTGTAATAATGTGAAATGACACATGGAAAAAGTATTGAACACATGAAGAAAGGGAGGTTCAAAAAGGCATTGAAAGCCAAGACAATATATTTACTGAGAAAAATGGTGACGTGTTCAATACTTATTTCACCCGCTGTATATAAAAATAATGTCGCTCTCGCTGCTGGTGACTCTCTGATCCATCTCTACGCAGACGACACCATTCTGTATACATCTGGCCCCTCTTTGGACACTGTGTTAACTAACCTCCAAACAAGCTTCAATGCCATACAACACTCCTTCCATGGCCTCCAACTGCTCTTAAATGCTAGTAAAACTAAATGCATGCTTTTCAATCAAACACTGCCCGCACCCGCCCACCATCACTACTCTCGACGTGTCTGACTGAATATGTGGACACCTACAAATACCTAGGCGTCTGGTTAGACTGTAAACTCTCCTTCCAGACTCTGACAAAAAAACTGACTATCCTACCAATCCTTGACTTCGGAGATGTCATTTAAAAAATTGCATCCAACACTCTACTCAGAAAATTGGATGTAATCTCTCACAGTGCCATCCGTTTTGTCACAAAAGACCCATATACTACCCACCACTGCGACCTGTATGCTCTCGTTGGCTGGCCCTCAGTATATATATGTCGCCAAACCCATTGGCTCCAGTATAATTGTGAAGAGAAATGTAAAAATAATTATTGCCTGAGGTGTTCCTTCATGATCTATATTATTCAGAGCTTTTTTCTACAGGCTTCATACCAGACACCTGTTTTGATACTTTTTCTCATCCATTTGACCTCTCTGGCTGATAAAGCAACTCAGAGTAAAACAAAACAACTAATCAATGGTCTCCTGTTGTGAGGGCTTGGTTGTGGTAAGGCCTCTTACTCCCACCTAGGGGAGGAGAGAGGCACACAACCAAGCTCTCACACACTAACTAGGGAGATTATCATCCCCAATCAGAGACAGCTGTCTAGCGTTGTCTCTGATTGGGGATAGTATTTAATCCCCACACAAATCCACCTGTGTGTGGATCATTGTTCTTTTTTTTGTCTGCACTGTCAGCAGGCCACAAAGTAAGTCACCGTGTTTTTGTTTGTAATCGTGTTTGTTTTTTTCAGTCTCCTTTTTATGTTAAATGCTTCGTGAGAACACCTCATTTTTAATAAAAAGGATGACACTTCACCAGCGCTCCGTATATCGTCCCTTATATCCTACGCACTGTGACAGAATGATCCACCACCCTGGGACGCAACGGGGGATTACATTAGGAGATATCCTCCTCGGTATGGGGAAAATTACCGAGGAGGAACACTCCTATTATCGCTCGGGGGAGGAAGGCTGGGGTCCGGAGCAGCCGAGGCGCCGGAGACGGAGGACACGTCACCGGGCTAGAGTTGAGGACCAGCCTGGAGCCCAGAAAACCCCTCAAACTGATTTTGGGGGGGGGCTATGGGGGTGGTCGGGGATCGAGGGAGAAGAGCCCCGACCACTGCACTCGTGGGGGTTCCAGGAGGAGCCCCTACAGCCATGGGAGCGGGAGTACATAGAGGAGTCGGAGGAAGATGACGACGATGTGCTTCTGTTCCCTCACTCGTGGGGGTTCCCGGAAGAACCCTCACAGGATGGGGATTGGCGGTGGAGTAGGCACGACAGGGACAGTCGTGCTCCAGCGCCAGTTCCCAGTCCGGTGCCTCCAGCGCCGGTCCAGAGTCGGAGGAGGAGGAGACCGACTCAGCGCACCAAACCATCGGTGCGCAACACTAGCCCGGTGCGACCCGTACCAGCTAAACGCACCCAGCCAACGGTGCGTTTCCCCAGCCCGGTACGGCCCGCGCCTGCTCCGCGCACCAGCCAAACGGTGCGTTTCCCCAGCCCGGCGCGACCCGTGCCAGCTAAACGCAACAACCCAACAGTGCGTTTCCCCAGCCCGGTACGACCTGTGCCAGCTAAACGCACTAGCCAAACGGTGCGTTTCCCCAGCCCGGTGCGACCTGTGCAAGCGCCTCGCATCATAACAGAGGTGCGTTCCCCCAGTCCAGTATGCCCCGCTACCGCGACGGTCGCCAGCACAGCTCTGTGGTTGGAGACCATCTCTGCGTCGGGGCCCAGAGTGGGCACGACGTTCAGCCCCGCTGTGGAGCAGGAGCTCCATAGCGCGTCGGTGCCCAGTCTGGGGCCGACAGCCAGCCCAACCACAGGGCTGGAAACCCTCTCTGCGTCGGTGCCCAGGGTGGGCACGACGTTCAGCCCCGCTGTGGAGCAGGAGCTCCGTAGCGTGTCGGTGCCCAGTCTGGGGCCGACAGCCAGCCCAACCACAGGGCTGGATACCATCTCTGCGTCGGTGCCCAGGGTGGGCACGACGTTCAGCCCCGCTGTGGAGCAGGAGCTCCATAGCGTGTCGGTGCCCAGTCTGGGGCCGACAGCCAGCCCCACCAGAGGGCTGGGAACCATCTCTGCGTCGGTGCCCAGGGTGGGCACGACGTTCAGCCCCGCTGTGGAGCAGGAGCTCCATAGCGTGTCTGTGCCCAGGGTGGGCACGACGTTCAGTCCCGCTGTGGAGCAGGAGCTCCATAGCGTGTCGGTGCCCAGTCTGGGGCCGACAGCCAGACCAGCTGCAGGGCTGAAGACCACCTCTGCGTCGGTGCCCAGGGTGGGCACGGCATCCAGCCTGAGGTCTCCGGAGAAGGTCAGCAGCCCGAGGCCTCCTGTGACGGTTAGCAGCCTGAGGTCTCCTGTAAAGGTCAGCAGCCTGAGGCCTCCTGTGAAGGTCAGCAGCCCGAGACCTCCGGAGAAGGTCAGCAGCCCGAGGCCTCCTGTGAAGGTCAGCAGCCCGAGGCCTCCGGTGAAGGTCAGCACCCCGAGGCCTCCGGTGAAGGTCAGCAGCCCGAGGCCTCCAGTGAAGGTCAGCAGCCCGAGGCCTCCAGCGAAGGTCAGCGCCACCTCCAGCGAAGGTCAGCGCCACACCACCTCCAGCGAAGGTCAGCGCCCCGCCACCTCCAGCGAAGGTCAGCGCCCCGCCACCTCCAGCGAAGGTCAGCGTTCCGCCACCTCCAGCGAAGGTCAGCAGCCCGGAGCCTCCAGCCACAGCTCAAGGCCTGGAGCCTCCTCCACCGGTGCCCAGTCCGGGGCCGGTCATCTACGTCGCTCCAGTAACGGAGCAGTCCATTCCACCGGTGCCCAGTCCGGGGCCGGCCGTCTGTGTCGCTCCAGTGCCGGAGCAGTCCGCTCCACCGGTGCCCAGTCCGGGGCCGGTCGTCTACGTCGATCCAGTGACGGAGCAGTCCGCTCCACCGGTGCCCAGTCCGGGGCCGGGCGTCGGCGTCGCTCCAGTGCCGGAGCAGTCCGCTCCACCGGTGCCCAGTCCGGGGCCGGTCGTCTACGTCGCTCCAGGGAAGGAGCAGTCCGCTCCACCGGTGCCCAGTCCGGGGCCGGTTGTCAGCCCCTCTCCAGGGTCGAGGGCTCCCACACCAGGGTCCAGACAGGACTTGGTGGAAGGCGGGAGTACTGAGGGGGGAACCATCGCGCCGGGGTCCGGACCGGACCGGGCGTGCAACGGAGAGGTAGGAGAGAAGCTACTCTCACAGCCTGTGCCACGCCCGGAACCGGAACCGGAGCCCCCACCAGCAACCACCTCAGTACCCCGCCATGTCCCCCCTAGAGTTTTGGACATTTTTTCTTTCAGGAGAGGGGGGATTTTTTTTGTGTGCGATCGGGAGTCCGCACCTTAGGGGGGGGGTACTGTGAGGGCTTGGTTGTGGTAAGGCCTCTTACTCCCACCTAGGGGAGGAGAGAGGCACACAACCAAGCTCTCACACACTAACTAGGGAGATTATCATCCCCAATCAGAGACAGCTGTCTAGCGTTGTCTCTGATTGGGGATAGTATTTAATCCCCACACAAATCCACCTGTGTGTGGATCATTGTTCTTTTGTTTGTCTGCACTGCCAGCAGGCCACAAAGTAAGTCACCGTGTTTTTGTTTGTAATCGTGTTTGTTTTTTTCAGTCTCCTTTTTATGTTAAATGCTTCGTGAGAACACCTCATTTTTAATAAAAAGGATGACACTTCACCAGCGCTCCGTATATCGTCCCTTATATCCTACGCACTGTGACACCTGTACTCTCAGACCTCCACTTGATAAGAAATGAAGCCTGGTCCATTGCCTCGGTTAAACAGGCCTTTCTTAGCACTACAACAGACTCAGGTAGTTTTTATTTTTTGTATTTAACCTTTAACTAGGCAAGTCAGTTAAGAACAAACTGTTAACTCACCAAAGCAGGTTCCAAGCAAGTAGTTTTAGACTCTTATATCATTACTGGAAAAGTTGATATTTGTGATGCCTTAAATCTGCATTTTATCTAAGCTGGTTTCTTATTTGAAAGAAATCGTGGTCCTACTGGTCTTGGCCAGTCAGTTGACTGTTCTTCCCACATACAGCCTCCAGTTGCCTCGATTGATGATCAGTCCACCTCATGTGACTTGGGAAATGGTAGTCAGATTTTTTTATTTTTGTCACAGAAACACGTTCTTGAAACACACATTTTCTAATTTAAGTTTAGTCTCAGGAAAACATTCCAAAAGTGTTGAAAGCAGCTTTTGTTCTGACACTAAATAAGGGCAGGGATAGTAGTGACCAGTTGGCCAAGCCTTTTTTACATTTGAAATCAGATTTTCTAGAGTTAGTGCTGAAAAAGAGACCCTAGTCTCAGCATGACTTCATGGTCAAAATAAAGGTTTAATAATAATAATGTATCAATTGATGAGTCACCTGAAGCTTGAGAGGAATGGAAGATGCAGTAGAGGAATGCAGAGGGCTCGTAATGTGAGCTTTCTGGCACCCAGAGCTGCTGAGGCATCACCCAAGTGGGTGCCATTTTGAAGGAAAAGTCCAGTCAGGCTAAAGTCATGCTCTACAACATCCGTAAACAACAGCCTACTTTCCAGGACACAGACATGTCTTATATGGACAGAAAGCTTAAATTTGTGTTAATCTGACTGCAGTGTCCAATTTACAGTAGCTATTACAGCTACAAAATACCATGCTATTGTTTGAGGAGAGTACACAACAAGAAACGTATCACAGCAACTGGTTTGATACATTCACCTTAGAAGGTAAATAATGTACTTACATTCAGTAAACTTGCGTCCCAGGGATAAAATGTAGTGTAGTTTTGTTTGAAAAATAAATGTTTATATTCAAATGTAGTATCTTGGTTCTACAGTTTGACCTCTGGTTCCACCCCCACCCCGCCCGGCCATCTAGATGTGTGAAGGTTAGTGTCTTTTCTGTAGGGAAGCTTATGATCCATCAGGTATGACATTCCCGGGAGTGTGCAAACTTACAAAAAATGCTATGGTAATACAAAATGTATGTTCTCTTTAGTTAGGGACTTGAAAACCATTTCGGCACATTTGGGAAAACTCCTGGCAGACTTGACACAAAATATTGTGCAGTGATGCAATTCTTCACTTCATCAGTCTGAAACTTTGCACACACTCTGCTGCCATCAGGTGGGCAACATCTATATTACATCTATAATCCCACATTACTGTCTGGCCTTTCTCTTGTATTTCAAAGATGATGCAAAAAAATTATAATAATAGAAAACACATGTTTTTTTGTTTGTATTATCTTTTACCAGATCTAATGTGTTATATTCTCCTACATTAATTTCACATTTCCACAAACTTCAAAGTGTTTCCTTTCAAATGGTATCAAGAATATGCACATCCTTGCTTCAGGTCCTGAGCTACAGGCAGTTAGATTTGGGTTTGTCATTTTAGGCGAAAATTGACCCCTCCCCCTTTTCTGATAGTTACTTTATTGAGGAAAAGTGTCCTTACTATGCTTGTGATATGAGGTTGTCCCACCTAGCTATCTTAAGATGAATTAATTAACTGTAAGTCGCTCAGGATAAGACCATCTGCTAAATGACTACAATGTTAAATGGAATAGATGGGGAGAAAAGGGGAACTTTATTAGCCAAGTACAGCACACTTCTTTTTCACCGATGCAGGTGAATGCTGCCTCTCCAGCTCACGCTCCTTAGTTCCTGAAAAGACATAAGATGAAGTACAACATTAACCAAAACATGAGCAAAGTAGAGTTGTGTGAACTTTCTGTAGATAGCTAGACACATAGCCACATACTTTCTCAAATTGGAGTACCAAGGTGAAACAGTTACGAGTGCACCTTACCATTACTTTCATCATAACAGGTGCAATGAAACTAGCTAGACCCATTCAGGCTTTAACCGTTCCGATAGAAACTAATATTGCATAGTGTTAACATTACAATCACCTCAACACAGATAAACCAACATGACAAATCAGGAGAACTTTAAGAAAAGAGGTGTTGGGACCAGCACCGCTGTGTAAAATAGGAATGTAGGCTAGCGCGTTACTAACGTTAGCTAGCTGTAGCTAGTGGCAGTGCATGGTGCAATGGTATGAGAGCTAACTATGGCCACATGACTTACTCAACCTGGTATTTACAACAATTAGCTATCTAGTTAGCTAACTAGGTCAATGTTAAATATAAAGTTGTAGCTAATGTTACTGTTCAAACAGTTAGAACTACTAACTACTAAAGCATGTAGCTAGCTAAAAGCACGGCAGGCAACAGGCTGCAGATCTGTTTTCAAAGATGTGAAGATACAACAAACTTATCGTGATAATTTTAAGGAGAACAAAAACTACGTACATTTGAACACCAGCGCAGAAGCTTCACTATTGGCCACCTTTACTTGAAGACATCAAAACTCACAACCCGCCTCTTCCAATGCATTGTGGCTGTGAAATTCCCGAAAAGTGTGCAGCGTATTCTATTAGATGAATAGACGAAATGAGTATAACATCCTGGCATTTAAAGTATTCAAAATTTTTCGAAAATTCACATACTGAGAATGCGTCATGCGCGATCACGTTGTTTTCCGCTATATGTTGGTTTCGGTAGCGCATCCCCATATCTAATTGATCAGCTGTTGTCAATGCCGGAATGAGTATGACAATTTTTCCGTTGCTCTATCGATCGCTACATACTTCAGTCTGAATCGTTTGTGGTGACAAGGGGCGTTGTACAAAAGAAAGTAAACAGCGAGTGGATCGTCTCTCACCAATCAGAGTATCAAAGCCAATGACGAATTTTCAAAACATTGTTTTACCCACGTGTGTTCTGGCTCTGGCCCAACTGTTTTCTGTGACCAATCAGACGATCCAAATCTGTTAGCATTCTAGAATAGTCGGTGTGGGAGTCAAATCCAGACTCATTGCAGAGAAGAAACAAACATTTGTGGGTGTAGTGTGGCGTTTGGCCAGAGCAATGAGTCTGTGTAGCCAGGCTTGGCTTACATGGTCAGAGTCTTGAATTGTTATTAAAGACACTTTAGACAGTGTGCTTTTGTTATTTGTCTGCAGAATTTGGTGTCATTGACTTGAAAAGCCACGTAAACAATACCATAAACAATACCGCTCTAGATGTCGCTGCTAACTAAATCCCATTCTGCCAGTTGTCATGAAACAGTATAAAGTTAGGAAAATGTCCTCCCTTTCTGTTCCTTATGGGGATTGTAAACAAGAGCTAAGTGGATTTAGCCTTGTTTGCCAAGTGACATGTACTGTAGGCTTCCATTCTGTTGTTCCCTTAGATTTCCCCTTCAATAAGCCATTTTAAGGCCCAGCGCTAGAAATGTAAAGGTAATTCCCTATTGAGCCGACATATGCAGTGTTTACAGTAAATGCAGTCTCCGAACATTGCCTTTACATTTAAATCACGCTATAACACTGAATTTCCGCAATACAGATTTAATAGAACCCTAAGACTGCGCCGGAAACAACCAATTCCATATATACAGTTGAAGTCGGAAGTTTACATACACTTAGGTTGAAGTCATTAAAACTCATTTTTCAACCAGTCCACAGATTTCATGTTAACAAACTATAGTTTTGGCAAGTCAGTTAGGACATCTACTTTGTGCATGACACAAGTAATTATTCCAACAATTGTTTACTGACAGATATTTCACTTATAATTCACAATATCACAATTCCATTGGGTCAGAAGTTTACATACACTAAGTTGACTGTGCCTTTTAAACAGCTTGAAAATAATGTAATGGCTTTAGAAGCTTCTGATAGGCTAATTGACATAATTTGAGTCAATTGGAGGTGTACCTGGGGATGTATTTCAAGGCCTACCTTCAAACTCAGTGCCTCTTTGCTCGACATCATGGGAAAATCAAAAGAAATCAGTCAAGACCTCAGAAAATGTTTTGTAGACCTACACAAGTCTGGTTCATCCTTGGGAGCAATTTCCATATGCCTAAAGGTACCTTGTTCATCTGTACAAACAATAGTATGCAAGTATAAACACCATGGGACCACACAGCCATCATACCGCTCAGGAAGGAGACGCAATCTGTCTCCTAGAGATGAACGTACTTTGGTGTGAAAAGTGCAAATCAATCCCAGAACAACAGCAAAGGACCTTGTGAAGATGCTGGAGGAAAAAGTATCTATATCCACAGTAAAACGAGTCCTATATCGATATAACCTGAATGGCGGCTCAGCAAGGAAGAAGCCACTGCTCCAAAACTGCCATAAAAAAGCCAGACTACGGTTTGCAACTGCACATGGGGACAATGATCATACGTTTTGGAGAAATGTCCTCTGGTCTGATGAAACAAAAATAGAACTGTTTAGCCATAATGACCATCGTTATGTTTGGAGGAAAAAGGGGGATGCTTGCAAGCCGAAGAACACCATCCCAACCGTGAAGCACGGTGGTGGCAGCATCATGTTGTGGGGGTGCTTTGCTGCAGGAGGGACTGGTGCACTTCACAAAATAGATGGCATCACGAGGAAGGAAAATTATGTGGATATATTGAAGCAACATCTCAAGACATCAGTCAGGAAGTTAAAGCTTGGTCGCAAATGGGTCTTCCAAATGGACAATGACGCCAAGCATACTTCCAAAGTTGTGGCAAAATGGCTTAAGGACAACAAAGTCAAGGTATTGGAGTGGCCATCACAAAGCCCTGACCTCAATCCTATAGAACATTTGTGGGCAGAACTGAAAAAGCGTGTGCGAGCAAACGGGTCTACAATCCTGACTCAGTTACACTAGTTCTGTCAGGAGGAATGGGCCAAAATTCACCCAACTTATTGTGGGAAGCTTGTGGAAGGCTACCTGAAACGTTTGACCCAAGTTAAACAATTTAAAGGCAATGCTACCAAATACTAATTGAGTGTATTTAAACTTCTGACCCACTGGGAATGTGATGAAAGACATAAAAGCTTAAATAACTATTATTCTGACATTTCACATTCTTAAAATAAAGTGGTGATCCTAACTGACCTAAGACAGGGAATTTGTAAACTTCCAACTTCAACTGTATATATGGTCAAAAGAAGCACACTATATAGGGAATAGGGCACTATATAGGGAATAGGGCATTATATAGGGAATAGGGCACTATATAGGGAATAGGGCACTATATAGGGAATAGGGCACTATATAGGGAATAGGGCACTATATAGGGAATAGGGCACTATATAGAGAATAGGGCACTATATAGGGAATAGGGTACTATATAGGGAATAGGGCACTATATAGGGAATAGGGCACTATATAGGGAATAGGGCACTATATAGGGAATAGGGCACTATATAGGGAATAGGGCACTATATAGGGAATAGGGCACTATATAGGGAATAGGGCACTATATAGGGAATAGGGCACTATATAGGGAATAGGGCACTATATAGGGAATAGGGTACTATATAGGGAATAGGGCACTATATAGGGAATAGGGTACTATATAGGGAATAGGGCACTAAATAGGGAATAGGGTTCCTATTTCGGATGTAGCTAAAGCTTATAGTAAAAGGGAGACCTTTCTGTGTCCTAACCTGGACATTGGACAGATTCATTGCAGCACAGACAGAGTAATGATAGTTTCCTAATTATTTATAGTCTTGACATGGCACTCACTCCTCACATAGTGGCATTTCCCTGGGTCAACACAGCAGTGTTTGGGGAGCTTTGTCCTGCTTTCAGCAGCTGTTCCCATAAACCACTGGGACGGAAGGCAGCAGGCATGTCTGTCTGAGAGTCTTCTTGACAAAGAGACAGGGATTTACCATTAGGTTTCATACGGAAATCCAGGGTTAGTGTTAATTCCATCAGAATTCAGTTGGTTCTGTTTACTTCCTGAATTGAAATGGAATTGACCCCAACCCTGTCACTCTCCAAATGTTTAGATGTTTAAAAAAACTCAACCTGGTACATGCTAGTTTTAACTGAACTGGAAAAACAATGAAGGCATGTGACAGCTCTGAGGTCTTCGTCGGGCACTGTAAAACTCTCACAATTCTCACCATGTGACACCTTTTCTTGGCGGATGTCATCGTTAGCTGTAGGTTAGTGAACCCAGGAGCCAAGTCTGTTTTGGAGCCAGGGAGACAGAGACAGGTGCTGTCAGAATCAGCCTCACATGGCCATTGGCTCTCCAAATAAGGATGTACACTGATTACACTTACTGAGCTCTTTCCATGACATAGAATGACCAGTTGAAATCTATGATCCCTTATTGTTGTCACTTGTTAAATCCACTTCAATCAGTGTATATGAAGGGGAGGAGACAGGTTAAAGAAGGGTTTTTAAGTGTCAGGCTCTGGCCATAGAGAAGCTTTGCTTCTCTATATTTCTATGGTCAGAGTCTGGCAGATCTATCATTTCTATTTCTGTCTGGTGTGTGTGTGTGGGATCCCTAATTAGAGGCAGCTGCTATGCATTACCTCTAATTAGGGATCTTACTTATATGTCTGTGTTCCACTCCGTTGGCGTGGTTCATTGTTATGTTGTCTCGTGTTCGTGCTACGTGTGTCATCTTTATTATTATCATTTGTTATTTTGTATAGTTCGCTAGTTCATTGAATAAATATGTCGAACTATCGATACGCTGCGCCTTGGTCTCTCTACACACCCGAACGTGACAGAATGAACCACCACCCGACCAAGCAGCGAAAATCTGGAGAAAAGGAGAAAAAAGGAAGACAGCGGCGTAATCGTGGATACGGAGGTAAAGGAGGCCGTAGTCAACCCCAGGAAAATTTCGGGGGGGGGCTATGGGGGTGGTCTGGTAATGAAGAGGACGCACCAGTACCACTTTCCATGTGGAATACACTGTGCCCGACATATAAATGGGGGGCGCAAAGTGAAGAAGAGGAGGATTATTTGGAGAGCCATTTTGGAGATGTTCTGGAGGAGATGTGGGAGATAGCAGAGGAGGTTGAACGGGAAATGTCGGAGTGGAATAATCCGTGTCCAGTCGCCTACTCCACTCCCATGAAAGAGCAGTCCGCTTTACCGGTGCCCAGTCGGGGTCCGGCCGTCTGCCCTACTCCAGTGCCAGAGCAGTCCGCTCCACCGGTGCCCAGTCTGGGTCCGGCCGTCTGCTACACTCCAGTGCGCCTCTCCAGTCCGGTACGTAATGTGCCTGCTCCTCGCACTCGCCCTGAGGTGCGTGTCACCAGTCAGGTGCCATCAGTGCCGACTCCATGCACCAGGCCTCCAGTGCGCCTCTCCAGTACGGTACGTCATGTGCCTGCTCCTCGCACTAGCCCTGAGGTGCGTGTTATGAGTCCTGTGCCACATGTGCCGACTCCACGCACCAGGCTTCCAGTGCGCGTCTCCAGTCAGGTACGTCCTGTGCCTGTTCCCCGCACTAGCCCTGAGGTGCGTGTTATTAGTCCTGTGCCACATGTGCCGACTCCACGCATCAGGCTTCCAGTGCGCGTCTCTAGTCCGGTACGTCCCGTGCAGACTCCCCGCACTCGACCTCCAGTGCGTGTGCCCAGCCAGGTTCCTCCAGTACCGGCTCCACGCACCAGGCCTCCAGTGCGCTTCTCCAGTCCGGTACGTCCCGTGCCGACTCCCCGCACTCGACCTCCAGTGCGTGTGCCCAGCCAGGTTCCTCCAGTACCGGCTCCACGCACCAAGCCTCCAGTGCGCCTCTCCAGTCTGGTACGTCCCGTGCCGACTCCCCGCACTCGACCTCCAGTGCGTGTGCCCAGCCAGGTACCTCCAGTGCTGGCTACACGCACCAGACCGTCGGTGCGCCTCATCAGCCCGGAGCCTCCCGTGACGGTCGACAGCCCGGAGCCTCCCGTGACGGTCGACAGCCCGGAGCCTCCCGTGACGGTCGACAGCCCGGAGCCTCCCGTGACGCTCGACAGCCCGGAGCCTCCCGTGACGCTCGACAGCCCGGAGCCTCCCGTGACGCTCGACAGCCCGGAGCCTCCCGTGACGCTCGACAGCCCGGAGCCTCCCGTGACGCTCGACAGCCCGGAGCCTCCCGTGACGCTCGACAGCCCGGAGTCTCCCGTGAAGCTCGACAGCCCGGAGCCTCCCGTGATAATTATATGGCCGGAGTCGCCTGCCACACCGGTGCTCAGTCCTGGCCCGGTTATTTGCCCCGCTCCATGGCCTGAACTTTTTTCCCCACCATTGTTATTTAAAGGACCGGTGGGTTGCCCCTTTATATGGCCGGAGTCGCCTGCCACACCGGTGCTCAGTCCTGGCCCGGTTATTTGCCCCGCTCCATGGCCTGAGATTTTTTCCCCACCATTGTTGTTACCAGGACCGGTGGGTTGCCCCTTTATATGGCCGGAGTCGCCTGCCACACCGGTGCCCAGTCCTGGCCCGGTTATTTGCCCCGCTCCATGGCCTGAGCCTTTTGCCCCACCATGGTCATTTCCAGGACCGGTGGGTTGCCCCTTTAAATGGCCTGAGTCGCCTACCACACCAGTGCCCAGTCCGGGCCAAGTAGAAATGAGGAGGAAGACATCCACTTCGCCGGGGCCGGAACCGCCACCGGCGATGGGTTATGTTTGATGTTTTTCCCTCCCTGACCCTTCCCTCATGTTTTTGTGTTTATTTTTCTTGCGGCCGGGAGTCCGCGCCTTTGGGGGGGGGTACTGTCAGGCTCTGGCCATAGAGAAGCTTTGCTTCTCTATATTTCTATGGTCAGAGTCTGGCAGATCTATCATTTCTATTTCTGTCTGGTGTGTGTGTGTGGGATCCCTAATTAGAGGCAGCTGCTATGCATTACCTCTAATTAGGGATCTTACTTATATGTCTGTGTTCCACTCCGTTGGCGTGGTTCATTGTTATGTTGTCTCGTGTTCGTGCTACGTGTGTCATCTTTATTATTATCATTTGTTATTTTGTATAGTTCGCTAGTTCATTGAATAAATATGTCGAACTATCGATACGCTGCGCCTTGGTCTCTCTACACACCCGAACGTGACATTAAGCCTTGAATGGTCAAGACAAAAGATTTAAGTGCCTTTGAACAGATTTGTTGCCACTAATTAATTATCTAAGTGGCCTGCGAATTAGCTAACTAAATCCCATTCTCCCAGTTGTCATGAAACAGTATAAAGTTAGGAAAATGTCCTCCCTTTCTGTTCCTTATGGGGATTGTAAACAAGAGCTAAGTGGATTTAGCCTTGTTTGCCAAGTGACATGTACTGTAGGCTTCCACTCTGTTGTTCCCTTAGATTTCCCCTTCAATGGGCCATTTTAAGGTTACAGATTGCGCGCTATGACAATATGACAGTATGACAGTAGTTGCCAGGCGCACTGGTTTGAGTGTATCAAGAACTGCAATGCTGCTGGGTTTTTCACGCTCAACAGTTTCCCGTGTGTATCTAGAATGGTCCACAACCCAAAGGACATCCAGCCAACTTCACCCAACTGTTGGAAGCATTGGAGTCAACATGGGCCAGCATCCCTGTGGAAAGATTTCCACACCTTGTGTCCATGCACCAACGAATTGAGGCTGTTCTGAGGACTATATGCACTATGTGCAACTCAATGTTAGGAAGGGGTTCCTAATGTTTTGTACACTCAGTGTAAGTGTAATGTATAGTCCAATCTTCCACTTTTAAACCCTGCCAAGATTTGAATCTGAACCAGCTACTCTACCATGGCCTTATAAATGAGTTTTATCTTCCCTACAGATGAATCATTCTATTAATTTAGCCTGAATTTTCCCACAGTGTGTGTGGGGGGGGGGGGGTCGGTGTCTGTATTGCCAGTAGTGGAACGTCACACCGGTATCTGGATTGGGAAACAGGTAACAGGGGGCTCAAGTGTTGTTCCTTTTATTTCTCTCCCCCATCCCTCTCTCTGCTGTCTATCTCATTTTATTTTCTCTATATCTGTTTGTCACTCTGCCTCTCACTCTCTCTCTCTCTCTCTCTTTATACAGTAATTGTACCGTAATTTGGAGTATTATCAACAGTAAAATACTATGAAATGTTTTGCTGCTGCATACTGTAAATGATGGTGCATTGTGGGAAAATGTTGTGGGTGGGGAAAGAATTGCTGTATTTCGTACTTCCACCCCACAGAATACAGTACTGTATCTTTGGAGCGCCAAAAGCCTTTTGACCACTATTGGTCACTATACTGTTACTATGGTATTGTTGTTTCTGTTGTTTCATATTTTCAGCGACTTTATTTGTTTCACCCGTGAGTGAGAATTCTGTTCCTATTGAACTCCTATGTGGTTATAGTGCTGTCACGTTGTGTGTGTGGGAATGACCAAGGCGCAGGGCAGGGATAGTAGTTCTTCATCTTTTATTTATACTATGTAATAATTTGAAAACGAATGATGAACTAAAGAACACAAACAAACACTATAGACAAACGTCACGTTCACAAAACACACTAATGAACGGACGTAAAAAAAGCACACTTAATTTAACCGTGACTGCGAAATACATCGACAACAACCCACACCAGAGTGAAGGACAGACTAACATATATAGGATCCCTAATTAGAGACAATGCGGTGCAGCTGCCTCTAATTAGGGATCCAACCCAAAACCCACACAGAAACAGAAAAGAAAGACACTGTCAGACTCTGACCATAGCTACATAGAGAAGCAAATAGGCTTCTCTATGGCCAGAGCCTGACATGTGCTCCATCAATTTGTTATAGTGCTCCATCAATTTGTTATAGTGCTCCATCAATTTGTTATAGTGCTCCATCAATCCCGGAGCATAGCTTAGCATCCTCTTCATTGGACCACTTACGTATTAAGTGTGTCACTGGTACTTCCTGTTTGAGTTTTTGCTTGTAAGCAGAAATCAGGAGGATAGAGTTATGGTCAGATTTTCCAAATGTAGGGCGAGGGAGAGCCTTGTATGCGTTTTTTTGTGTGTGGTGTAAAGGTGATAAAGAGTTTGCGCTTGTAGATGCATAGGTGACATGCTGGTAAAACTAAGTGCTGTGTGTGGTGGGCAGTACCATCCAGAGGTGGGGTCAGTCAGTGGGAATGCCCTTCATGGGACTACTGCTCTCATACTACTGCTCTCATACTACTGCTCTCATACTACTGCTCTCATACTACTGCCCTCATACTACTGCTCTCATACTACTGCTCTCATACTACTGCTCTCATACTACTGCTCTCATACTACTGCTCTTCTACTACTGCTCTCATACTACTGCTCTCATACTACTGCTCTCATACTACTGCTCTCATACTACTGCTCTCATACTACTGCTCTCATACTACTGCTCTCATACTACTGCTCTTCTACTACTGCTCTCATACTACTGCTCTTCTACTACTGCTCTTCTACTACTACTCTTCTACTACTGCTCTTCTACTACTACCCTTCTATTACTACTCTTCTACTACTGCTCTTCTACTACTGCTCTTCTACTACTACTCTACTATTACTACTACTGCCCTTCTACTACTACTCTCCAATTACTACTACTGCTCTTCTACTACTGCTCTTCTACTACTACTCTTCTACTACTGCTCTTCTACTACTGCTCTTCTACTACTACTCTACTATTACTACTACTGCTCTTCTACTACTACTATTCTATTACTACTACTGCTCTTCTACTACTACTCTTCTACTACTGCTCTTCTACTACTGCTTTTCTACTACTGCTCTTCTACTACTACTTTTCTATTACTACTACTGCTCTTCTACTACTACTCTTCTACTACTACTCTTCTACTACTGCTCTCCTACTACTACTCTTCTACTACCACTCTTCTACTACTGCTCTTCTACTACTGCTTTTCTACTACTACTCTTCCATTACTACTACTGCTCTTCTACTACTACTCTTCTACTACTGCTCTTCTACTACTACTCTTCTACTACTACTCTTCTACTACTACTCTTCTACTACTGCTCTTCTACTACTGCTCTCCTACTACTGCTCTCCTACTACTGCTTTTCTACTACTGCTCTTCTAATACTACTTTTCTATTACTACTACTGCTCTTCTACTACTACTCTTCTACTACTGCTCTTCTACTACTGCTTTTCTACTACTACTCTTCTATTACTACTACTGCTCTTCTACTACTACTCTTCTACTACTGCTCTTCTACTACTACTCTTCTACTACTACTCTTCTACTACTGCTCTTCTACTACTGCTCTTCTACTACTGCTCTCCTACTATTGCTCTTCTATTACTACTACTGCTCTTCTACTACTACTCTTCTACTACTACTCTTCTACTACTGCTCTTCTACTACTGCTCTTCTACTACTACTCTACTATTACTACTACTGCTCTTCTACTACTACTCTTCTACTACTGCTCTTCTACTACTGCTTTTCTACTACTACTCTTCTATTACTACTACTGCTCTTCTACTACTACTCTTCTACTACTGCTCTTCTACTAATGCTTTTCTACTACTGCTCTTCTACTACTACTCTTCTATTACTACTACTGCTCTTCTACTACTACTCTTCTACTACTACTCTTCTACTACTGCTCTTCTACTACTACTCTTCTACTACTACTCTTCTACTACTACTCTTCTACTACTACTCTTCTACTACTGCTCTTCTACTACTGCTCTTCTACTACTACTCTTCTACTACTGCTCTTCTACTACTGCTCTCCTACTACTACTCTTCTACTACTGCTCTTCTACTACTACTCTTCTACTACTGCTCTTCTACTACTGCACTTCTACTACTACTCTTCTACTACTACTCTTCTATTACTACTACTGCTCTTCTACTACTACTCTTCTACTACTGCTCTTCTACTACTGCTCTCCTACTACTGCTCTTCTACTACTGCTCTTCTACTACTGCTCTTCTACTACTGCTCTTCTACTACTGCTCTTCTACTACTACTCTTCTACTACTGCTCTTCTACTACTGCTCTTCTACTACTACTCTTCTACTACTGCTCTTCTACTACTGCTCTCCTACTACTACTCTTCTACTACTGCTCTTCTACTACTACTCTTCTACTACTGCTCTTCTACTACTGCTCTTCTACTACTACTCTTCTACTACTGCTATTCTACTACTCTTCTACTACTGCTCTTCTACTACTGCTCTTCTATTACTACTACTGCTCTCATACTACTGCTCTTCTACTACTGCTCTTCTATTACTACTACTACTCTTCTACTACTGCTCTCCTACTACTACTCTTCTATTACTACTACTACTCTTCTACTACTGCTCTTCTACTACTACTCTTCTATTACTACTACTGCTCTTCTACTACTACTCTTCTATTACTACTACTACTCTTCTACTACTGTTCTTCTACTACCACTCTTCTATTACTACTACTGCTCTCATACTACTGCTCTTCTACTACTACTCTTCTATTACTACTACTACTCTTCTACTACTGCTCTTCTGCTACTACTCTTCTATTACTACTACTGCTCTTCTACTACTGCTCTCCTACTACTACTCTTCTACTACTGCTCTTCTACTACTGCTCTTCTACTACTACTCTTCTACTACTGCTATTCTACTACTCTTCTACTACTGCTCTTCTACTACTACTCTTCTATTACTACTACTACTCTTCTACTACTGCTCTTCTACTACTACTCTTCTACTACTACTCTTCTATTACTACTACTGCTCTTCTACTACTACTCTTCTACTACTGCTCTTCTACTACTGCTCTCCTACTACTGCTCTTCTACTACTGCTCTTCTATTACTGCTCTTCTACTACTGCTCTCCTACTACTGCTCTTCTACTACTGCTCTTCTACTACTACTCTTCTACTACTGCTCTTCTACTTCTGCTCTACTACTACTACTCTTCTACTACTGCTCTTCTACTACTGCTCTCCTACTACTACTCTTCTACTACTGCTCTTCTACTACTGCTCTTCTACTACTACTCTTCTACTACTGCTATTCTACTACTCTTCTACTACTGCTCTTCTACTACTACTCTTCTATTACTACTACTGCTCTCATACTACTGCTCTTCTACTACTACTCTTCTATTACTACTACTGCTCATCTATTACTACTACTGCTCTTCTACTACTGCTCTTCTACTACTGCTCTTCTACTATTACTCTCCTACTACTACTCTTCTACTACTGCTCTCATACTACTGCTCTCCTACTACTGCTCTTCTATTACTACTACTGCTCTTCTACTACTGCTCTCCTACTACTGCTCTTCTACTACTGCTCTTCTACTACTGCTCTTCTACTACTGCTCTTCTACTACTGCTCTCATACTACTGCTCTTCTACATCTGCTCTCATACTACTGCTTTTCTACTACTACTCTTCTACTACTGCTCTTCTACTGCTTGTCTTCTACTACTGCTCTTCTACTACTGCTCTTCTATTACTGCTCTCATACTACTGCTCTTCTACTACTGCTCTTCTACTATTACTCTCCTACTACTACTCTTCTACTACTGCTCTCATACTACTGCTCTCCTACTACTGCTCTTCTATTACTACTACTGCTCTTCTACTACTGCTCTCCTACTACTGCTCTTCTACTACTGCTCTTCTACTACTGCTCTTCTACTACTGCTCTTCTACTACTGCTCTCATACTACTGCTCTTCTACATCTGCTCTCATACTACTGCTTTTCTACTACTACTCTTCTACTACTGCTCTTCTACTGCTTGTCTTCTACTACTGCTCTTCTAATACTGCTCTTCTATTACTGCTCTCATACTACTGCTCTTCTACTACTGCTCTCCTACTACTGCTCTTCTGTTACTACTACTGCTCTTCTACTACTGCTCTTCTACTACTGCTCTTCTATTACTGCTCTCATACTACTGCTCTTCTACTACTGCTCTTCTACTACTGCTCTTCTATTACTAATACCGCTCTTCTACTACTGCTCTTCTACTACTGCTCTTCTATTACTGCGCTTCTATTACTACTACTGCTCTTCTACTACTGCTCTTCTACTATTACTCTCCTACTACTACTCTTCTACTACTGCTCTCATACTACTGCTCTCCTACTACTGCTCTTCTATTACTACTACTGCTCTTCTACTACTGCTCTCCTACTACTACTCTTCTACTACTGCTCTTCTACTACTGCTCTCCTACTACTGCTCTTCTACTACTGCTCTTCTACTACTGCTCTCATACTACTGCTCTTCTACATCTGCTCTCATACTACTGCTTTTCTACTACTACTCTTCTACTACTGCTCTTCTACTGCTTGTCTTCTACTACTGCTCTTCTACTACTGCTCTTCTATTACTGCTCTCATACTACTGCTCTTCTACTACTGCTCTCCTACTACTGCTCTTCTATTACTACTACTGCTCTTCTACTACTGCTCTTCTACTACTGCTCTTCTATTACTGCTCTCATACTACTGCTCTTCTACTACTACTCTTCTACTACTGCTCTTCTACTACTGCTCTTCTAAATCTGCTCTCCTACTACTACTACTGCTCTCCTACTACTGCTCTTCTACTACTGCTCTCCTACTACTGCTCTCCTACTACTGCTCTTCTACTACTGCTCTTCTACTACTGCTCTTCTACTACTGCTCTCCTACTACTACTACTGCTCTCCTACTACTGCTCTTCTACTACTGCTCTTCTACTACTGCTCTCCTACTATTGCTCTTCTACTACTGCTCTTCTACTACTGCTCTTCTAGTACTGCTCTCCTACTACTGCTCTCCTACTACTACTACTGCTCTTACTACTGCTCTTCTACTACTGCTCTGCTACTACTGCTCTCCTACTACTGCTCTCCTACTACTACTACTGCTCTTCTACTACTGCTCTTCTACTACTGCTCTTCTACTACTGCTCTCCTACTACTGCTCTTCTACTACTGCTCTTCTACTACTACTCTTCTATTACTACTACTGCTCTTCTATTACTACTACTGCTCTTCTACTACTACTACTGCTCTTCTACTACTACTCTTCTACTACTGCTCTTCTACTACTACTCTTCTATTACTACTCTTCTACTACTGCTCTTCTACTACTGCTCTTCTACTACTACTCTACTATTACTACTACTGCTCTTCTACTACTACTCTTCTATTACTACTACTGCTCTTCTACTACTGCTCTTCTACTACTACTCTTCTACTACTGCTCTTCTACTACTGCTCTTCTACTACTACTCTTCTATTACTACTACTGCTCTTCTACTACTACTCTTCTACTACTGCTCTTCTACTACTGCTTTTCTACTACTGCTCTTCTACTACTACTTTTCTATTACTACTACTGCTTTTCTACTACTACTCTTCTACTACTACTCTTCTACTACTGCTCTCCTACTACTCCTCTTCTACTACTGCTCTTCTACTACTGCTTTTCTACTACTACTCTTCTATTACTACTACTGCTCTTCTACTACTACTCTTCTACTACTGCTCTTCTACTACTACTCTTCTACTACTACTCTTCTACTACTGCTCTTCTACTACTGCTCTTCTACTACTGCTCTCCTACTACTGCTCTTCTACTACTACTCTTCTACTACTACCCTTCTATTACTACTACTGCTCTTCTACTACTACTCTTCTACTACTGCTCTTCTACTACTGCTCTCCTACTACTGCTCTTCTACTACTGCTCTTCTACTACTACTCTTCTACTACTGCTTTTCTACTACTGCTCTTCTACTACTACTCTTCTACTACTCTTCTACTACTGCTCTTCTACTACTACTCTTCTATTACTACTACTGCTCTTCTATTACTACTACTGCTCTTCTACTACTGCCCTTCTATTACTACTACTGCTCTTCTACTACTGCTCTTCTACTACTGCTCTTCTACTACTGCACTTCTATTACTGCTCTTCTACTACTGATCTTCTACTACTGCTCTCATACTACTGCTCTTCTACTACTGCTCTCATACTACTGCTCTTCTACTACTGCTCTTCTACTACTACTCTTCTACTACTGCTCTTCTACTACTGCTCTCATACTACTGCTCTTCTACTACTGCTCTTCTACTACTGCTCTCAAACTACTGCTCTTCTACTACTGCTCTTCTACTACTGCTCTTCTACTACTGCTCTTCTACTACTGCTCTTCTACTACTGCTCTCCTACTACTGTTCTTCTACTACTGCTCTTCTACTACTGCTCTTCTAATACTGCTCTCCTACTACTACTACTGCTCTCCTACTACTGCTCTTCTACTACTGCTCTCCTACTACTGCTCTTCTACTACTGCTCTTCTACTACTGCTCTTCTACTACTGCTCTCCTACTACTACTACTGCTCTCCTACTACTGCTCTTCTACTACTGCTCTTCTACTACTGCTCTCCTACTATTGCTCTTCTACTACTGATCTTCTACTGCTTGTCTTCTACTACTGCTCTTCTACTACTGCTCTTCTATTACTGCTCTCATACTACTGCTCTTCTACTACTGCTCTCCTACTACTGCTCTTCTATTACTACTACTGCTCTTCTACTACTGCTCTTCTACTACTGCTCTTCTATTACTGCTCTCATACTACTGCTCTTCTACTACTGCTCTTCTACTACTGCTCTTCTATTACTAATACCGCTCTTCTACTACTGCTCTTCTACTACTGCTCTTCTATTACTGCGCTTCTATTACTACTACTGCTCTTCTACTACTGCCCTTCTATTACTACTACTGCTCTTCTACTACTGCTCTTCTACTACTGCTCTTCTACTACTGCACTTCTATTACTGCTCTTCTACTACTGCTCTTCTACTACTGCTCTTATACTACTGCTCTTCTACTACTGCTCTCATACTACTGCTCTTCTACTACTGCTCTTCTACTACTACTCTTCTACTACTGCTCTTCTACTACTGCTCTCATACTACTGCTCTTCTACTACTGCTCTTCTACTACTGCTCTCAAACTACTGCTCTTCTACTACTGCTCTTCTACTACTGCTCTTCTACTACTGCTCTTCTACTACTGCTCTTCTACTACTGCTCTCCTACTACTGTTCTTCTACTACTGCTCTTCTACTACTCCTCTTCTAATACTGCTCTCCTACTACTACTACTGCTCTCCTACTACTGCTCTTCTACTACTGCTCTCCTACTACTGCTCTTCTACTACTGCTCTCCTACTACTGCTCTTCTACTACTGCTCTTCTACTACTGCTCTTCTACTACTGCTCTCCTACTACTACTACTGCTCTCCTACTACTGCTCTTCTACTATTGCTCTTCTACTACTGCTCTTCTACTACTGCTCTTCTAGTACTGCTCTCCTACTACTGCTCTCCTACTACTACTACTGCTCTTACTACTGCTCTTCTACTACTGCTCTGCTACTACTGCTCTCCTACTACTGCTCTCCTACTACTACTACTGCTCTTCTACTACTGCTCTCCTACTACGGCTCTTCTACTACTGCTCTTCTACTACTACTCTTCTATTACTACTACTGCTCTTCTATTACTACTACTGCTCTTCTATTTCTACTACTGCTCTTCTACTACTACTCTTCTACTACTGCTCTTCTACTACTACTCTTCTATTACTACTCTTCTACTACTGCTCTTCTACTACTGCTCTTCTACTACTACTCTACTATTACTACTACTGATCTTCTACTACTACTCTTCTATTACTACTACTGCTCTTCTACTACTGCTCTTCTATTACTACTACCACTCTTCTACTACTGCTCTTCTACTACTGCTCTTCTATTACTGCTCTTCTATTACTACTACTGCTCTTCTACTACTGCTCTTCTATTACTACTACTGCTCTTCTACTACTGCTCTTCTACTACTGCTCTTCTACTACTGCTCTTCTACTACTGCTCTTCTATTACTACTACTGCTCTTCTACTACTGCTCTTCTACTACTGCTCTTCTATTACTGCTCTTCTACTACTGCTCTTCTACTACTGCTCTCATACTACTGCTCTTCTACTACTGCTCTTCTACTACTGCTCTCATACTACTGCTCTTCTACTACTGCTCTTCTACTACTACTCTTCTACTACTGCTCTTCTACTACTGCTCTCATACTACTGCTCTTCTACTACTGCTCTTCTACTACTGCTCTCAAACTACTGCTCTTCTACTACTGCTCTTCTAATACTGCTCTTCTACTACTGCTCTCCTACTACTGCTCTTCTACTACTGCTCTTCTACTACTGCTCTTCTAATACTGCTCTTCTACTACTACTACTGCTCTCCTACTACTGCTCTTCTACTACTGCTCTCCTACTACTGCTCTCCTACTATTGCTCTTCTACTACTGCTCTTCTACTACTGCTCTTCTACTACTGCTCTCCTACTACTACTACTGCTCTCCTACTACTGCTCTTCTACTACTGCTCTTCTACTACTGCTCTTCTACTACTGCTCTCCTACTATTGCTCTTCTACTACTGCTCTTCTAGTACTGCTCTTCTAGTACTGCTCTCCTACTACTGCTCTCCTACTACTGCTCTGCTACTACTGCTCTGCTACTACTGCTCTCCTACTACTGCTCTCCTACTACTACTACTGCTCTTCTACTACTGCTCTTCTACTACTGCTCTTCTACTACTGCTCTCCTACTACTGCTCTTCTACTACTGCTCTTCTACTACTACTCTTCTATTACTACTACTGCTCTTCTATTACTACTACTGCTCTTCTACTACTACTACTGCTCTTCTACTACTACTCTTCTACTACTGCTCTTCTACTACTACTCTTCTATTACTTCTCTTCTACTACTGCTCTTCTACTACTGCTCTTCTACTACTACTCTACTATTACTACTACTGCTCTTCTACTACTGCTCTTCTACTACTGCTCTTCTACTACTACTCTTCTACTACTGCTCTTCTACTACTGCTCTTCTACTACTACTCTTCTATTACTACTACTGCTCTTCTACTACTACTCTTCTACTACTGCTCTTCTACTACTACTCTTCTACTACTACTCTTCTACTACTACTCTTCTACTACTGCTCTTCTACTACTGCTCTCCTACTACTGCTCTTCTACTACTACTCTTCTACTACTACCCTTCTATTACTACTACTGCTCTTCTACTACTGCTCTTCTACTACTACTCTTCTACTACTGCTCTTCTACTACTGCTCTCCTACTACTGCTCTCCTACTACTGCTCTTCTATTACTACTACTGCTCTTCTACTACTGCTCTCCTACTACTGCTCTCCTACTACTGCTCTTCTACTACTGCTCTTCTACTACTGCTCTTCTACTACTGCTCTCCTACTACTGCTCTTCTACTACTGCTCTTCTACTACTGCTCTTCTACTACTGCTCTCATACTACTGCTCTTCTACATCTGCTCTCATACTACTGCTTTTCTACTACTACTCTTCTACTACTGCTCTTCTACTGCTTGTCTTCTACTACTGCTCTTCTACTACTGCTCTTCTATTACTGCTCTCATACTACTGCTCTTCTACTACTGCTCTCCTACTACTGCTCTTCTATTACTACTACTGCTCTTCTACTACTGCTCTTCTATTACTGCTCTCATACTACTGCTCTTCTACTACTGCTCTTCTACTACTGCTCTTCTATTACTAATACCGCTCTTCTACTACTGCTCTTCTACTACTGCTCTTCTATTACTGCGCTTCTATTACTACTACTGCTCTTCTACTACTGCTCTTCTACTATTACTCTCCTACTACTACTCTTCTACTACTGCTCTCATACTACTGCTCTCCTACTACTGCTCTTCTATTACTACTACTGCTCTTCTACTACTGCTCTCCTACTACTGCTCTTCTACTACTGCTCTTCTACTACTGCTCTCCTACTACTGCTCTTCTACTACTGCTCTTCTACTACTGCTCTCATACTACTGCTCTTCTACATCTGCTCTCATACTACTGCTTTTCTACTACTACTCTTCTACTACTGCTCTTCTACTGCTTGTCTTCTACTACTGCTCTTCTACTACTGCTCTTCTATTACTGCTCTCATACTACTGCTCTTCTACTACTGCTCTCCTACTACTGCACTTCTATTACTACTACTGCTCTTCTACTACTGCTCTTCTAATACTGCTCTTCTATTACTGCTCTCATACTACTGCTCTTCTACTACTGCTCTTCTACTACTGCTCTTCTATTACTAATACCGCTCTTCTACTACTGCTCTTCTACTACTGCTCTTCTATTACTGCGCTTCTATTACTACTACTGCTCTTCTACTACTGCCCTTCTATTACTACTACTGCTCTTCTACTACTGCTCTTCTACTACTGCTCTTCTACTACTGCACTTCTATTACTGCTCTTCTACTACTGCTCTTCTACTACTGCTCTCATACTACTGCTCTTCTACTACTGCTCTCATACTACTGCTCTTCTACTACTGCTCTTCTACTACTACTCTTCTACTACTGCTCTTCTACTACTGCTCTCATACTACTGCTCTTCTACTACTGCTCTTCTACTACTGCTCTCAAACTACTGCTCTTCTACTACTGCTCTTCTACTACTGCTCTTCTACTACTGCTCTTCTACTACTGCTCTTCTACTACTGCTCTCCTACTACTGTTCTTCTACTACTGCTCTTCTACTACTGCTCTTCTAATACTGCTCTCCTACTACTACTACTGCTCTCCTACTACTGCTCTTCTACTACTGCTCTCCTACTACTGCTCTTCTACTACTGCTCTTCTACTACTGCTCTTCTACTACTGCTCTCCTACTACTACTACTGCTCTCCTACTACTGCTCTTCTACTACTGCTCTTCTACTACTGCTCTCCTACTATTGCTCTTCTACTACTGCTCTTCTACTGCTTGTCTTCTACTACTGCTCTTCTACTACTGCTCTTCTATTACTGCTCTCATACTACTGCTCTTCTACTACTGCTCTCCTACTACTGCTCTTCTATTACTACTACTGCTCTTCTACTACTGCTCTTCTACTACTGCTCTTCTATTACTGCTCTCATACTACTGCTCTTCTACTACTGCTCTTCTACTACTGCTCTTCTATTACTGCGCTTCTATTACTACTACTGCTCTTCTACTACTGCCCTTCTATTACTACTACTGCTCTTCTACTACTGCTCTTCTACTACTGCTCTTCTACTACTGCACTTCTATTACTGCTCTTCTACTACTGCTCTTCTACTACTGCTCTCATACTACTGCTCTTCTACTACTGCTCTCATACTACTGCTCTTCTACTACTGCTCTTCTACTACTACTCTTCTACTACTGCTCTTCTACTACTGCTCTCATACTACTGCTCTCATACTACTGCTCTTCTACTACTGCTCTCAAACTACTGCTCTTCTACTACTGCTCTTCTACTACTGCTCTTCTACTACTGCTCTTCTACTACTGCTCTCCTACTACTGTTCTTCTACTACTGCTCTTCTACTACTGCTCTTCTAATACTGCTCTCCTACTACTACTACTGCTCTCCTACTACTGCTCTTCTACTACTGCTCTCCTACTACTGCTCTTCTACTACTGCTCTTCTACTACTGCTCTTCTACTACTGCTCTCCTACTACTACTACTGCTCTCCTACTACTGCTCTTCTACTACTGCTCTTCTACTACTGCTCTCCTACTATTGCTCTTCTACTACTGCTCTTCTACTACTGCTCTTCTAGTACTGCTCTCCTACTACTGCTCTCCTACTACTACTACTGCTCTTACTACTGCTCTTCTACTACTGCTCTGCTACTACTGCTCTCCTACTACTGCTCTCCTACTACTACTACTGCTCTTCTACTACTGCTCTTCTACTACTGCTCTTCTACTACTGCTCTCCTACTACTGCTCTTCTACTACTACTCTTCTATTACTACTCTTCTACTACTGCTCTTCTACTACTGCTCTTCTACTACTACTCTACTATTACTACTACTGCTCTTCTACTACTACTCTTCTATTACTACTACTGCTCTTCTACTACTGCTCTTCTATTACTACAACCACTCTTCTACTACTGCTCTTCTACTACTGCTCTTCTATTACTGCTCTTCTATTACTACTACTGCTCTTCTACTACTGCTCTTCTATTACTACTACTGCTCTTCTACTACTGCTCTTCTACTACTGCTCTTCTATTACTGCTCTTCTATTACTACTACTGCTCTTCTACTACTGCTCTTCTACTACTGCTCTTCTATTACTGCTCTTCTACTACTGCTCTTCTACTACTGCTCTCATACTACTGCTCTTCTACTACTGCTCTTCTACTACTGCTCTCATACTACTGCTCTTCTACTACTGCTCTTCTACTACTACTCTTCTACTACTGCTCTTCTACTACTACTCTTCTACTACTGCTCTTCTACTACTGCTCTCATACTACTGCTCTTCTACTACTGCTCTTCTACTACTGCTCTCAAACTACTGCTCTTCTACTACTGCTCTTCTAATACTGCTCTTCTACTACTGCTCTCCTACTACTGCTCTTCTACTACTGCTCTTCTACTACTGCTCTTCTAATACTGCTCTCCTACTACTACTACTGCTCTCCTACTACTGCTCTTCTACTACTGCTCTCCTACTACTGCTCTTCTACTACTGCTCTTCTACTACTGCTCTTCTACTACTGCTCTCCTACTATTGCTCTTCTACTACTGCTCTTCTACTGCTTGTCTTCTACTACTGCTCTTCTACTACTGCTCTTCTATTACTGCTCTCATACTACTGCTCTTCTACTACTGCTCTCCTATTACTGCTCTTCTATTACTACTACTGCTCTTCTACTACTGCTCTTCTACTACTGCTCTTCTATTACTGCTCTCCTACTACTGCTCTTCTACTACTGCTCTTCTACTACTACTCTTCTATTACTACTACTGCTCTTCTATTACTACTACTGCTCTTCTACTACTACTACTGCTCTTCTACTACTACTCTTCTACTACTGCTCTTCTACTACTACTCTTCTATTACTTCTCTTCTACTACTGCTCTTCTACTACTGCTCTTCTACTACTACTCTACTATTACTACTACTGCTCTTCTACTACTACTCTTCTATTACTACTACTGCTCTTCTACTACTGCTCTTCTACTACTACTCTTCTACTACTGCTCTTCTACTACTGCTCTTCTACTACTACTCTTCTATTACTACTACTGCTCTTCTACTACTACTCTTCTACTACTGCTCTTCTACTACTGCTTTTCTACTACTGCTCTTCTACTACTACTTTTCTATTACTACTACTGCTCTTCTACTACTACTCTTCTACTACTACTCTTCTACTACTGCTCTCCTACTACTCCTCTTCTACTACTACTCTTCTACTACTGCTCTTCTACTACTGCTTTTCTACTACTACTCTTCTATTACTACTACTGCTCTTCTACTACTACTCTTCTACTACTGCTCTTCTACTACTACTCTTCTACTACTACTCTTCTACTACTTCTCTTCTACTACTACTCTTCTACTACTGCTATTCTACTACTCTTCTACTACTGCTCTTCTACTACTACTCTTCTATTACTACTACTGCTCTTCTATTACTACTACTGCTCTTCTACTACTGCTCTTCTACTACTGCTCTTCTACTATTACTCTCCTACTACTACTCTTCTACTACTGCTCTTCTACTACTGCTCTTCTACTACTACTCTTCTACTACTGCTCTTCTACTACTACTCTTCTATTACTTCTCTTCTACTACTGCTCTTCTACTACTGCTCTTCTATTACTGCTCTCCTACTACTGCTCTTCTACTACTGCTCTTCTACTACTACTACTGCTCTTCTACTACTGCTTTTCTACTACTACTACTGCTCTTCTACTACTGCTCTTCTAATACTGCTCTCCTACTACTACTACTGCTCTCATACTACTGCTCTCCTACTACTGCTCTTCTATTACTGCTCTCATACTACTGCTCTTCTACTACTGCTCTCCTACTACTGCTCTTCTATTACTACTACTGCTCTTCTACTACTGCTCTTCTACTACTGCTCTTCTATTACTGCTCTCATACTACTGCTCTTCTACTACTGCTCTTCTACTACTGCTCTTCTATTACTAATACCGCTCTTCTACTACTGCTCTTCTACTACTGCTCTTCTACTACTGCTCTCCTACTACTGTTCTTCTACTACTGCTCTTCTACTACTGCTCTTCTAATACTGCTCTCCTACTACTACTACTGCTCTCCTACTACTGCTCTTCTACTACTGCTCTCCTACTACTGCTCTTCTACTACTGCTCTTCTACTACTGCTCTTCTACTACTGCTCTCCTACTACTACTACTGCTCTCCTACTACTGCTCTTCTACTACTGCTCTTCTACTACTGCTCTCCTACTATTGCTCTTCTACTACTGCTCTTCTACTGCTTGTCTTCTACTACTGCTCTTCTACTACTGCTCTTCTATTACTGCTCTCATACTACTGCTCTTCTACTACTGCTCTCCTATTACTGCTCTTCTATTACTACTACTGCTCTTCTACTACTGCTCTTCTACTACTGCTCTTCTATTACTGCTCTCATACTACTGCTCTTCTACTACTGCTCTTCTACTACTGCCCTTCTATTACTAATACCGCTCTTCTACTACTGCTCTTCTACTACTGCTCTTCTATTACTGCGCTTCTATTACTACTACTGCTCTTCTACTACTGCCCTTCTATTACTACTACTGCTCTTCTACTACTGCTCTTCTACTACTGCACTTCTATTACTGCTCTTCTACTACTGCTCTTCTACTACTGCTCTCATACTACTGCTCTTCTACTACTGCTCTCATACTACTGCTCTTCTACTACTGCTCTTCTACTACTACTCTTCTACTACTGCTCTTCTACTACTGCTCTCATACTACTGCTCTTCTACTACTGCTCTCAAACTACTGCTCTTCTACTACTGCTCTTCTACTACTGCTCTTCTACTACTGCTCTTCTACTACTGCTCTCCTACTACTGTTCTTCTACTACTGCTCTTCTACTACTGCTCTTCTAATACTGCTCTCCTACTACTACTACTGCTCTCCTACTACTGCTCTTCTACTACTGCTCTCCTACTACTGCTCTTCTACTACTGCTCTTCTACTACTGCTCTTCTACTACTGCTCTCCTACTACTACTACTGCTCTCCTACTACTGCTCTTCTACTACTGCTCTTCTACTACTGCTCTCCTACTATTGCTCTTCTACTACTGCTCTTCTACTACTGCTCTTCTAGTACTGCTCTCCTACTACTG
This sequence comes from Thymallus thymallus, assembly GCA_023634145.1. Lineage (NCBI taxonomy): Eukaryota > Metazoa > Chordata > Actinopteri > Salmoniformes > Salmonidae > Thymallus > Thymallus thymallus. The sequence continues at coordinate 3,172,614 of CM042392.1, read as the reverse complement.
CTCTCCTACTACTACTACTGCTCTTACTACTGCTCTTCTACTACTGCTCTGCTACTACTGCTCTCCTACTACTGCTCTCCTACTACTACTACTGCTCTTCTACTACTGCTCTTCTACTACTGCTCTTCTACTACTGCTCTTCTACTACTGCTCTTCTACTACTACTCTTCTATTACTACTACTGCTCTTCTATTACTACTACTGCTCTTCTATTACTACTACTGCTCTTCTACTACTACTTTTCTACTACTGCTCTTCTACTACTACTCTTCTATTACTACTCTTCTACTACTGCTCTTCTACTACTGCTCTTCTACTACTACTCTACTATTACTACTACTGCTCTTCTACTACTACTCTTCTATTACTACTACTGCTCTTCTACTACTGCTCTTCTATTACTACTACCACTCTTCTACTACTGCTCTTCTACTACTGCTCTTCTATTACTGCTCTTCTATTACTACTACTGCTCTTCTACTACTGCTCTTCTATTACTACTACTGCTCTTCTACTACTGCTCTTCTACTACTGCTCTTCTATTACTGCTCTTCTATTACTACTACTGCTCTTCTACTACTGCTCTTCTACTACTGCTCTTCTATTACTGCTCTTCTACTACTGCTCTTCTACTACTGCTCTCATACTACTGCTCTTCTACTACTGCTCTTCTACTACTGCTCTCATACTACTGCTCTTCTACTACTGCTCTTCTACTACTACTCTTCTACTACTGCTCTTCTACTACTGCTCTCATACTACTGCTCTTCTACTACTGCTCTTCTACTACTGCTCTCAAACTACTGCTCTTCTACTACTGCTCTTCTAATACTGCTCTTCTACTACTGCTCTCCTACTACTGCTCTTCTACTACTGCTCTTCTACTACTGCTCTTCTAATACTGCTCTCCTACTACTACTACTGCTCTCCTACTACTGCTCTTCTACTACTGCTCTCCTACTACTGCTCTCCTACTACTGCTCTTCTACTACTGCTCTTCTACTACTGCTCTTCTACTACTGCTCTCCTACTACTACTACTGCTCTCCTACTACTGCTCTTCTACTACTGCTCTTCTACTACTGCTCTCCTACTATTGCTCTTCTACTACTGCTCTTCTACTACTGCTCTTCTAGTACTGCTCTCCTACTACTGCTCTCCTACTACTACTACTGCTCTTACTACTGCTCTTCTACTACTGCTCTGCTACTACTGCTCTCCTACTACTGCTCTCCTACTACTACTACTGCTCTTCTACTACTGCTCTTCTACTACTGCTCTTCTACTACTGCTCTCCTTCTACTGCTCTTCTACTACTGCTCTTCTACTACTACTCTTATATTACTACTACTGCTCTTCTATTACTACTACTGCTCTTCTACTACTACTACTGCTCTTCTACTACTACTCTTCTACTACTGCTCTTCTACTAGTACTCTTCTATTACTACTCTTCTACTACTGCTCTTCTACTACTGCTCTTCTACTACTACTCTACTATTACTACTACTGCTCTTCTACTACTACTCTTCTATTACTACTACTGCTCTTCTACTACTGCTCTTCTACTACTACTCTTCTACTACTGCTCTTCTACTACTGCTCTTCTACTACTACTCTTCTATTACTACTACTGCTCTTCTACTACTACTCTTCTACTACTGCTCTTCTACTACTGCTTTTCTACTACTACTCTTCTATTACTACTACTGCTCTTCTACTACTACTCTTCTACTACTGCTCTTCTACTACTACTCTTCTACTACTACTCTTCTACTACTACTCTTCTACTACTGCTCTTCTACTACTGCTCTTCTACTACTGCTCTCCTACTACTGCTCTTCTACTACTACTCTTCTACTACTACCCTTCTATTACTACTACTGCTCTTCTACTACTACTCTTCTACTACTGCTCTTCTACTACTGCTCTCCTACTACTGCTCTCCTACTACTGCTCTTCTACTACTACTCTTCTACTACTGCTTTTCTACTACTGCTCTTCTACTACTACTCTTCTACTACTTCTCTTCTACTACTACTCTTCTACTACTGCTATTCTACTACTCTTCTACTACTGCTCTTCTACTACTACTCTTCTATTACTACTACTGCTCTTCTATTACTACTACTGCTCTTCTACTACTGCTCTTCTACTACTGCTCTTCTACTATTACTCTCCTACTACTACTCTTCTACTACTGCTCTTCTACTACTGCTCTCATACTACTGCTCTCCTACTACTGCTCTTCTATTACTACTACTGCTCTTCTACTACTGCTCTCCTACTACTGCTCTTCTACTACTGCTCTCCTACTACTGCTCTCCTACTACTGCTCTTCTACTACTGATCTTCTACTACTACTCTTCTACTACTGCTTTTCTACTACTGCTCTTCTACTACTACTCTTCTACTACTTCTCTTCTACTACTACTCTTCTACTACTGCTATTCTACTACTCTTCTACTACTGCTCTTCTACTACTACTCTTCTATTACTACTACTGCTCTTCTATTACTACTACTGCTCTTCTACTACTGCTCTTCTACTACTGCTCTTCTACTATTACTCTCCTACTACTACTCTTCTACTACTGCTCTTCTACTACTGCTCTCATACTACTGCTCTCCTACTACTGCTCTTCTATTACTACTACTGCTCTTCTACTACTGCTCTCCTACTACTGCTCTTCTACTACTGCTCTTCTACTACTGCTCTCCTACTACTGCTCTTCTACTACTGCTCTTCTATTACTGCTCTCCTACTACTGCTCTTCTACTACTGCTCTTCTACTACTACTACTGCTCTTCTACTACTGCTCTTCTACTACTACTACTGCTCTTCTACTACTGCTCTTCTAATACTGCTCTCCTACTACTACTACTGCTCTCATACTACTGCTCTCCTACTACTGCTTTTCTATTACTGCTCTCCTACTACTGCTCTCATACTACTGCTCTCCTACTACTGCTCTTCTACATCTGCTCTCATACTACTGCTTTCATACTACTGCTCTTCTACTACTGCTCTCCTACTACTGTTCTTCTATTACTGCTCTTCTACTACTGCTCTCATACTACTACTACTGCTCTCCTACTACTGCTCTTCTACTACTGCTCTTCTACTACTGCTCTCCTACTACTACTACTGCTCTCCTACTACTGCTCTTCTACTACTGCTCTTCTACTACTGCTCTCCTACTATTGCTCTTCTACTACTGCTCTTCTACTACTGCTCTTCTAGTACTGCTCTCCTACTACTGCTCTCCTACTACTACTACTGCTCTTACTACTGCTCTTCTACTACTGCTCTGCTACTACTGCTCTCCTACTACTGCTCTCCTACTACTACTACTGCTCTTCTACTACTGCTCTTCTACTACTGCTCTTCTACTACTGCTCTCCTACTACTACTCTTCTACTACTGCTCTTCTACTACTACTCTTCTATTACTACTACTGCTCTTCTATTACTACTACTGCTCTTCTACTACTACTACTGCTCTTCTACTACTACTCTTCTACTACTGCTCTTCTACTACTACTCTTCTATTACTACTCTTCTACTACTGCTCTTCTACTACTGCTCTGCTACTACTACTCTACTATTACTACTACTGCTCTTCTACTACTACTCTTCTATTACTACTACTGCTCTTCTACTACTGCTCTTCTACTACTGCTCTTCTACTACTACTCTTCTACTACTGCTCTTCTACTACTACTCTTCTATTACCACTACTGCTCTTCTACTACTACTCTTCTACTACTGCTCTTCTACTACTGCTTTTCTACTACTGCTCTTCTACTACTACTTTTCTATTACTACTACTGCTCTTCTACTACTACTCTTCTACTACTACTCTTCTACTACTGCTCTCCTACTACTCCTCTTCTACTACTACTCTTCTACTACTGCTCTTCTACTACTACTCTTCTATTACTACTACTGCTCTTCTACTACTACTCTTCTACTACTGCTCTTCTACTACTACTCTTCTACTACTACTCTTCTACTACTACTCTTCTACTACTGCTCTTCTACTACTGCTCTTCTACTACTTTTCTCCTACTACTGCTCTTCTACTACTACTCTTCTACTACTACTCTTCTATTACTACTACTGCTCTTCTACTACTACTCTTCTACTACTGCTCTTCTACTACTGCTCTCCTACTACTGCTCTCCTACTACTGCTCTTCTACTACTGCTCTTCTACTACTACTCTTCTACTACTGCTTTTCTACTACTGCTCTTCTACTACTACTCTTCTACTACTTCTCTTCTACTACTACTCTTCTACTACTGCTATTCTACTACTCTTCTATTACTACTACTGCTCTTCTATTACTACTACTGCTCTTCTACTACTGCTCTTCTACTACTGCTCTTCTACTATTACTCTCCTACTACTACTCTTCTACTACTGCTCTTCTACTACTGCTCTCATACTACTGCTCTCCTACTACTGCTCTTCTATTACTACTACTGCTCTTCTACTACTGCTCTCCTACTACTGCTCTTCTACTACTGCTCTTCTACTACTGCTCTCCTACTACTGCTCTTCTACTACTGCTCTTCTACTACTGCTCTCCTACTACTGCTCTTCTACTACTACTACTGCTCTTCTACTACTGCTCTTCTACTACTACTACTGCTCTTCTACTACTGCTCTTCTACTACTACTACTACTCTTCTACTACTGCTCTTCTAATACTGCTCTCCTACTACTACTACTGCTCTCATACTACTGCTCTTCTATTACTGCTCTCATACTACTGCTCTCATACTACTGCTCTTCTACATCTGCTCTCATACTACTGCTTTCATACTACTGCTCTTCTACTACTGCTCTCCTACTACTGTTCTTCTATTACTGCTCTCATACTACTGCTCTCATACTACTGCTCTTCTACATCTGCTCTCATACTACTGCTCTCATACTACTGCTCTCATACTACTGCTCTTCTACTACTGCTCTCCTACTACTGCTCTCCTACCCTTTTCTTTCTTTCTATGTGTGTGTAGAGGCAGAGGGAGGGATATGTTGGGGTTTTGGCAGAGCAGTCTTTGTTGTTTAAGTTCCTTGTTAGTTGGAGGTTCACACTTCACATCTGTCACTGGATACCTACTTTTCAAATACTCAAGGTAGTTGAATAGATTTTAAACTAAAAGACAACTATTTTCTTTGATATTCAAGTATATGTCTCAGAAAAACAAGTAATATTTGATAGTATTTTGAATACCTCTCAGAAAACCAAATAATATTTGAAGGTATTTTGAATATATGCAAGTTATTTGAAACCAAAAATATATATTTATTTGGTGGCTGGGAAATATTTAATGAAAAACCAAAACCTACAAGAGTTAGTTGAATTAGTCTAAATATATGATCATTAGCACATGGTTTTAATCTTAATATAGCCTGTAATTAAATACATGAGGGACATGGAATCACCTCAACATTAGAGTAGACCACTTTGGCAGCTTCAAGATTACTAACAAATACTATGTATTTTCATACCGAGTCATAAAGGTAATGCAGTAACACTTTACATCAAGTTCTTATACGCGTGTCGTAACTTTGTGATTATTACAATAGCAACATTGTTGTTACATAGGACTTTGTAAATTACTTTATAATTAATTCATAATAATGGAGTTATTACATAAGTTGAATAAGGAACAGTCACTATTCCTCTTGTGTACAGTAGTTAGAAAAACTCTCATCTCACAGCTAGGCTGGTTGCTCATGAGGAGCAACCAGACGCTGCACTTGACATATTAATGACATATCTTATTCCGGTTACTAATAAGCATGCACCCATTAAGAACATGACTGTAAAAATTGGAAAATCCACGTGGATTGATGAGGAATTTAAATATTTTATGGTTGAGACGGATGAGGCTAAAGGAATGGCAAATAAGTCTGTCTGTACAGCCGGTTGGCAAACATACTGAATTGAGAAATCATGTGACTGAACAAAGATAAATTACATAAAGAATGATAGTAAAAAGCTTTGGAGCAACTTCAATGACATTTTAGGCAAAAAGGCAAACTCGGCTCCATGATTAATTGAATCAGATGGCTCATTCATCACAAAATACACTGATACTACCAACACCTTTAATGATTATTTTAATTGGCAACATTAGCAAACTTAGGCATGACATGCCAACAACAAACTCTGAACCTACACATCTATGCATAACTGACCAAATTATGAAAGACAAGCATTGTCATTTTGAATTCCGTAAAGGGAGTGTGGGAGAGGTGAAACTATTAGTGTTGTCTATCAACAATGACAAGCCACCGGGGTCTGACAACTTGGATGGAAAATGAAAATATTGCCACTCCTATTTGCCACCTGTTCAATTTAAGCCTACAGGAAAGCGTGTGCCCTCAGGCCTGGAGTCATTCTGCTTCCCAAGAATAGCAAAGTACTCCTTACTGGCTCAAACAGCCGACCAATATGCCTGTTACCAACCCTTAGTGAACGTTTGGAAAAAATGATCTTTGACCAGATACAATGCTATTTCACAGTAAACTAATTAAAAACCGATTTGCAGCACGCTTATGGGGAATGTCATTCAATATGTACGACACAAATGACTAATGATTGGCTGTGAGAAATGTATAATAAAAAGGCTGTTTTCTTAGACTTGACTTGAGTTTTGTTGGTCTGTATTAAAAAGAGGAGGATCCCATCAGCTCTCTATAGGCTTACTATATTTATTCCTCAACTTTCCTAATATAAACTGAAGTAGCGTACCTGGTTGGCATGAAAATTTATTGCGGGAAAAGTGTACTCCATTTGCTATTCAAGTGCACACGGATGACATGCCTTTTTCTACCCTGCCCCTGTTCCATGATAATGGCTCATTCGATATCAAAACTAATTTCACACATAGTATTTAGTATATGTAAAGACAAGATTCAATTGAAACTAGATGGTAACTTTACAAGTTGGTGGGGCTACCTAATGCTCTTTAAACATTTGTTTGTGGTAGTGAAAGAAGTGTAAAAATGTAATTTTTAATTCCCATCGAAAGTCAGTAGATTTGGTCAGAAGTTGTGGTTGGTAGTAGTGGTCAGTAGTTATGTGGTTCAGTTGTTGTGGTTGGTAGTAGTGGTCAGTAGTTATGTGGTTCAGTAGTTGTGGTCGGAAGTAGTGGCCAGTAGTTATGTGGTTCAGTAGTTGTGGTTGGTAGTAGTGGTCAGTAGTTATGTGGTTCAGTAGTTGTGGTCAGAAGTTGTGTGGTTGTGGTCAGTAGTTGTGTGGTTGTGGTCCCTAGATTTGACCAGATACAATGCTATTTCACAGTAAACTATTTAAAAACAGATTTGAGTAGTTATGTGGTTCAGTAGTTATGTGGTTCAGTAGTTGTGGTCGGTAGTATTGGTCAGTAGTTATGTGGTTCAGTAGTTGTGGTTGGTAGTAGTGGTCAGTTGTTATGTGGTTTAGTAGTTGTGGTCAAACGTTGTGTGGCTACGGTCAGTAGTTAGATGTGTGGTCAAAAGTTGTGTGGTCAGAAGTTGTGTGGTTGTGGTCAGTAGTTGTGAGGTTGTGGTCCCTAGATTTGGCAAGCAGTTGTGTGGTTGTGATCATAAGTAGTGTGGATACAGTCAGTAGTTAAATGTGTGGTCAGAAGTTGTGTGGTTATGGTATGTAATTGTGTGGTTGTGGTCACTAGATGTGGTAAGCAGTTTTGTGGTTGAGGTTAGAATGAGGTCTTTCCTCATCATTTTGGCCCTCAGAGTCAGTGCCAGTGAGTATCCTAGCAACGGTTCCATTTTGGAATCTCAATAATGAGACAGAGCTGTTAGTAGAGAGCCGGTGACGGTCTACTGAAACTGCTCTACTTAGAGATTGGTAGCCCCGATTTCTAAACCGTTTTTGGATTTGACAAGCAGAGAAGTAGGGGAAGATTTCAATCCAAGCCCATAGCCTACAAACATTTTTAAGCACATTAATCTGCTTTACAAACGGTGTAGCATCCCTGGCATATTAGAAAAGTAACTGCACATAACCTCCATTGGCTATTCCGAGTGCAGGCTATGGATGATATATATATATATATTTTGTGGGCTATTCTAAATCAAACATAATTCCACACATATATTAGTAGGCTATATGTAAAGACCAGATTAAATTGAGAATACTGCATGAGAATATTATCAAGTGCTTGTCAAATTGAGACTGATGAAGTGTGTGCATCCTGTGCAAGAAACAGAGTGCTTCCCTTTCGTGCAACTTTTTTTAAAATCATCATTCGTCGCATGCAGCCTTAGAATGTATTAGAAATCAAAATATATAATGTTTGTATCACAACTAAAGTTTGATAAATAACTCTGAATTAAGCATATAGGAGTACCTGTTTCTTTGTTAACTGCTCAACACAGAATAGCCACATGTGCACACGCCCTCTAAAATGGTTTCCATTTGTATTGTTGTATTGTTTATAGTACAACTGTATTGTTTGTACTATAAAAGAATGTATAATAATGCCATGGGAATTATAAGCAAATCTTGCCTGCTAAATGAACTAGTGTAGCCCACAACCATATGGCATAGCCAGATAAGGCTATGAGTAGAAGCCAGAGATGCTAAAGGTGCTTTTGTTAATTAGCGGTCAATTATGTGACCGGCAGTTTGATTTGATTTTAAAATGGCATATATCTGCCTTAATTTTGCTGGACCCCAGGAAGAGTAGCTACTGCGATCTATAATAAATACAAATACAATTAAAATGCAACTACAGAAGTATTATGTAAAAACATGCTAATAAAATGTTGCTCCAAAGTTTTGGCAGTTTTATTGCACAGGCACAAGAAAGTTGAATGTTAAGTTCAGACAATGCTAACCGTAACAAAATATCGAAAGGAAACAAAATATCTAAAAACTGCCTTCTGGATTCAACTACAGCCAAAGTAGGTGGGAAATCATGTTAGTTTGTATTCTGAATAAACTATCCCTTTAAATATGTTATAGTGCGTGTTTGAAACCAGAGCACTTCCCCTCAGATGGACAAAGAGGTTTAAAGTTGTTTTTTGCTGAGCATCCAACTTGCTGTTTGCAATTTTTGCAAATGGCTGTGAATTTCTCAGCAATATTTTAAGGTATGATAAAATGAACTGCACCTTTCAACCTTTTCAGTGGCATGTTGAAAGAGTCATACAGTAGTTGAGCATCACAACTTTATATGTATGAAATATAATTCAGGAGAATGGACATTTACAGAATGCTCAGATATAGTGTAGATTAATTATGACTGTCAGATAGTATAGGAGTTCTGTTCATTTCCAACTTCAACATGCAGTTCCAGATACAACCCTGCAATTAGTTGAAGGCAGCCAATCCAATAGTTTATGAAAAGCAGTCACTTGCTGTAGATTTGTATTCAAATAGATAAATTGTTTTGTTACTTTATGAGATCTTTATTCAAATAGTTTTGAAAAGTAGTCACTTTCTGGGATCTGTATTCAAATAGTTTTGAAAAGTCATTTTTGGGGTATCTGTATTCAAATAGTTGTTGTCACCTCGAAAGTAACAATTTGTTACCAAAAATTTTTACTTTTCACAAAGCATAATTGAAACTACAGTTATCCCAGGTTTGGTTCGTTCCCTTAGTTTCTACCCCATTGTTTCTCCAACCAAATAGTAGTTCAGAGTATATCAGCTGACGGAACCACAATGTCAGTTACATGAAACGTTTAGTTTGTTGTTGATTTATGACTTACAGTCTGATTATTGTGTGGACAGACACTGCTTCCCAGTGGCCATAGCAGCACTGCAGATGCTGACCAGTAGACCAACTATGATTGGATGTTTGGTCGTAACAAAGACTTAAAGTGTCGTATTCATGCTGTATGGTTATTATCTTACACGTCTCTTTATGAATGGTTTGTGAATTGGATCCATTGACTCAAATCAAGAAGATCTCGTATTAGTTTCCCATGTTCCTTTCCTTGACTGACTGTGTTGTTTGTCCCTGTAGGAGATCCCTCCTCTTGCTCCTGTCAATATGCACATCAGTATTGTCTGCAGAAGAAGACTACCTAGTACAAGGTAAGCAGCCTCCACCTCCCCATCTTGACTCCACCTCTACATTGTACCAGTCTACACCAATTTCTGCCCCTCATCCATTAGCCATTTCTGTTGCCATAGATTTTTCGTATGTTGTGGATGAGAGAGTTACCTTTTCTAGTTATAAAATGTCAACAAATATGTACAAAAGCCTGGTTCTTTCCTCAAAATGGAAACAGTTTAGCCATGAAAAGTGTTGATTGTTACAGGGGGCTTGTGTGGGTGTTATAGGCATGGGTCTTAGTTTGACCAAGTGACACTTCACTTGTTGGCACCAGGCAGTATCTTAAAGGGAGGGTGAATACCGACTCCTGGTTGTAGAGTTGGAGAATGCCAAAACTTCTAATGTGTTGTTGCCCTTGCTTCAGGGTTAAAACTCGCCCAGAGTATGATATTACGTAAAATAAGTGATTATGAATGACATTACCCTATCATCAAGCACAGGACGTCTTCCTTGTTACTGTATGTGTTATTATTGGTCAGTGGAGCTCCTCTCCCCATGCTTTTTATAAACCCTCCTTTACATGTCTGCTCTTGCTCCTCAGGTCCTAGAATACAGGTAGAGACAGCCAAGATAGCCTCCCCTCTCTCTCTCTCTTTCTTTCTCTCTCTCTCTCTCTCTCTCTATCTCGGATAAATAAATCCTACTTTCTTTCATTTTATTAATTTATTTGTTTTATTTATTTCTTCCTCCAATATGATAGTGAGGGGGGTGTCGAACACCTCGCCCCCCCCACAAACAATAATGCATAGCACATATAGCTATGTATCAATATGATATTGGCAATAGGAGATTAAATCCATTATATGCAGCTGTACCACACACGCACCATTCAAAACACACAAAAATAACACATAAAACATTGTTCTTGCTTGATGTACAACACTGAGCCATTGACTGCCTTGCCTGCACCAGGTTGCTGTGCCAATAAAGGCACAGGACTACAGCTATATAGTTTTAAACCCAGAAGAAGACTAAGGCAAGAAGGAGTTGACTGGGATTGGTGAGAGGAATGTCCAGCTGTCCAGAAAAAGCATGGTAAGCTAACTTTACTGATTATCAAGCTAGCTGGCTTGGCTACAACTCATAAAGTCGAGTTGGCTACCTAGATGCGTTTTAAAGCCAGACTCTCAGTTTGACACTTAGCTAGCTAGCTAGATATTGAACTAAACCGCAATTATCATAGAACATGATTATCTAGATAGCTACGGCAGCTGAATATATGTCAGATATAAAGCAAGCATGATCGTGGCGTGTCAGAAGCAATGCATGTTGTCTAGCTCACGTTAACTAGATCACTTATTGGAGTGGATACTTAATTAATAAACTAGCAGCTAGCTAACTACAGTCAAATAATTAGGAACATGATGTCACCTATGTGAAGCTAGCAACAATATAGATTAGCCACAAAAGTGGAATTTGCTGTTCGCGTTAACAATTGTTAGTGAGATGAGACCTGGTGCCATAAAATATAAGTAATATCTTAGCTAGCTATACATTCACATGTTAATCTGATCTATTGTTGTCATTTACAAACATTAATGTGAAATAGGAAAACTGATACATGAGTACTATTTTATTTTGTTAATCTCTGCAGGTGTGTGATCTGATTTCTTGGAGCATGGTGGAGATGGATGCAACCATACTATAAGGCCGGACCTTTCTCTACATCCAGGTTGAGGCTTGCTACCAGCAGGAACATGGAGCACTCTGTCAGTAAGGCAGGACCTTTCTCTACATCCAGGTTGAGGATTGCCCCCAGCAGGAACATGGAGCACTCTGTCAGTAAGGCAGGACCTTTCTCTACATCCAGGTTGAGGATTGCCCCCAGCAGGAACATGGAGCACTCTGTCAGAAAGGCAGGACCTTTCTCTACATCCAGGTTGAGGATTTCCCCAGCAGGAACATGGAGCTCTCTGTCAGTAAGGCAGGATATTTCTCTGCATCCAGGTTGAGGATTGCCCCCAGCAGGAACATGGAGCACTCTGTCAGTAAGGCAGGACCTTTCTCTACATCCAGGTTGAGGCTTGCTACCAGCAGGAACATGGAGCACTCTGTCAGTAAGGAGGACCTTTCTCTACATCCAGGTTGAGGCTTTCCCCCAGCAGGAACATGGAGCACTCTGTCAGTAAGGCAGGACCTTTCTCTACTAAGGCAGGACCTTTCTCTCCATCCAGGTCGATGTTTGTTGCTTGTTACCAGCAGGAACATGGAGCACTCTGTCAGTAAGCCATGATATTATTGTTTTCCTTTACATTGCATGATACTAGGCACTGGCCCTGAGCCAGTGGGAGGTCAGGGGTCAGGATTTCTAGCACTTACTACCTCTACCCATCTCTCTCCAGGTGCTACAGAGGCAGAATGGTCCAAGGACCTCCATTGCCTTCTGACCAAGTGCCTGCGATCTCTCTGGAGCTCAGAGAAGTAAGCTACAATCATATTAGTATACTTGATGCGCTATGTAATCCTCCTTCACTGTGGCAGTCTGCCTGTGTGATGACATAACATATTATCCATAGCATATTGTCCATCCCCCTATCCCCAGGTGAGTCTGCTGGGCTATGGAACTCTAGAGCAGCACATCAAAACACCTGCCACCCTGTTGTCAGCTATATGCAGACGGTTCCCTGTGGAAGGATACAACTACCAAGGCTTTCAAAGGCCACATTTAGGGGATGACCAAAGGCAATAAAGTTTTGTATAAATTGTTAGATTACAAAACAATAACATAGCATCTTTGTCGCTAACTTTTGTAGTATCTTAAGCACAAAGACACTTGGAGCTTGTTATTCAAACGGTCTTTAGTAAATGCCTCATATGCCGGGTGTATACATTTATATTCATGTATGTCAGACATCACACAGGTTTGTGAATCAAAGTGAATATAAGTCGGTGCTTGTGTCCGTAGCTGTTTGTGTGAATTTGAGTGCTTACATACAGTACATGTTGACAGAATGGCTGTGAGACAGAGACTCCCAGGTAAGGCCCTTGTTTCCAGTACCACTGAAGGCCAAAGTCTTCAGTCAGGCAGGTTAGAGCGTTGGGCCAGTAACCTAAAGGTTGCTGGTTCGAATACCCAAGCCAACAAGGTGAAAAACCTGTCGATCTGTCCTTGACCAAGGCACTTAACCCTAATTTTCTCCAGGGGCTGACCCTGTTTGCCGTCATTGTAAATAAGAATTTGTTCTTAACTGACTTGCCTGGTTAAATAAAGGTTCAATTTAAAACAATAATGACAAGAAATGTATTACGTAACTTTATTCACAAAAGCCTTATTAGCATGTTGCTAAACAATTCAACCATTTAGTTAGTGTCATTGGTATATGGACATTTACATACAATATTCAATTCATAAGCACTTACTAATATCTCTAGACTGCAGGGTTTCCCAAACTTGGTCCTGGGGCCCCCTGAATAAACGTTTAGTTTTTTGCCCTAGCACTTCACAGCTGATTCAAATAATGAATTATTTGAATCAGCTGTGTAGTGCTAGGGTAAAAACCAAAACATGCACCCAGGATGGGCCCCAGGACAGAGTTTGGGAAACCCTGCTCTAGGGAAAGAATAGGCAACGCTGGTCCCAGAGGGCCGTGGGCACGTCATGCTTTTGATTTAACCAATCTGGAAGGCCAGGTGTGTTGAATTTAGGCAATCACTGAAATGATCAATTAGCTCAGTTTGTCAGGGCTGCGTTCAGTACATAAAAAGGGGTTGGGTTGTGGTTTCAAAATGCTGCTGCTGCCCTTTAAATACTTCAAGCCACACTCTCACTGAACGAAGCCAACGCATCTCAAAGTCTGTTCAAGAACGTACAGAACAACAATATTTTGGGAATAAGTGGCGTTCAGTACAAACCATTCCGCAATGTAGGAAACATTCAAGCGAACTGAACGCACCCCTGGTGTGGTGCCTAGTTGAAACATTCCAGGAACAGGGTTGCCTACCCCTGCTCTAGGGTCATGTGGTGAAAAGACTGCTGTGCAAGGAATTGGGTAGAGATAGTGATCTGGGATAACCTCCCCCTTGTCAATGTAATTGTAGCCGGTGTGAAGCTAGCTAGCGACGCAGTAGCAGTGCTTGGGTAAAATCACTGGGGAAGCCAGTGTTTGCTCTATAACCTGCTAATTCATATGCATTGTGACCGCGGTAGTAAGAAGACACAGTGGCAGAATAAATTCAACCACACCTTTGTTTCATCACTAAACCAGGAGAGCAATGTACAGTAACAGACGGTTACATGACCTACAGCATGGTCAAACAAGTTAATGTTTCTAACGATTCCGGACCACTAAACAACTTCTGATTTAGAGCCACAGAGAGTTACCGCAAGTCGCAAAGTAAAAACAGGAGCTGCCTCCGCTATTCCAGCAGCGTTTCAACTTCAACACTTCAACATCATCTAATCACCTCTGCTTAATCTAATACCGTGACAACTAAAAGATACCAAAAACAATTTAGGCCAATCAAAGTAAGCTAAATATGATGTGGCTGTCCATGGTTCGTGCAAGTAGAAGAACATGTTGACTCACCCTACCTGTAGAGAAACACCAATGCCACCCTCTACTAGAAACGGTCTATCACTCTGTCATACAGTACACGGTTTTAGTTTTTGTTGTCCTAGGTTACCTGGCTAAAACACTTGCTCGCTAGGCTAACTTCCATTCATTGGCAACGTTAGCTAGTTAACATTAGCCTTCTACATATAGCTACATACTGAACTTCCATCCTCTCAGGATGTTTTGGATCAGAATCGTCGTTGTGGCGGTGTGTAAAGGCAAAACGAGATGTGTGGGGGAGAACATGCATCTGGAGAATGTAAAGATGGAGTCCAGTTAAAGTGCTGTAACTGTGGGGGAGCCCATAGTGTAGCGTGAGGAGATGGGGTCCAGTTAAAGTGATGTAACTGTGGGGGAGCCCATAGTGTAGCGTGAGGAGATGGGGTCCAGTTAAAGTGATGTAACTGTGGGGGAGCCTATAGTGTAGCGTGAGGAGATGGGGTCCAGTTAAAGTGATGTAACTGTGAGGGCCCCATAGTGTAACGTATGGGGGTTTTTCAGTGATGAAAATACAGGTAGAAGTACAGCAGGTAAGGACTGAGTGTAACATCTCGTACGCAGAAGCAGTGAAGGTAGTTCACGCTGAAACACCTAGAAGTGCAGGTCTTCCAGGGCTGATTGAGATGCAGGTGTTCCAGGGCTGATTGAGATGCAGGTGTTCCAGGGCAGATTGAGATGCAGGTGTAAAAGGGGAGATTGAGATGCAGGTGTTCCAGGGCTGATTGAGATGCAGGTGTTCCAGGGCAGATTGAGATGCAGGTGTTCCAGGGCAGATTGAGATGCAGGTGTTCCAGGGCAGATTGAGATGCAGGTGTTCCAGGGCAGATTGAGATGCAGGTGTTCCAGGGCAGATTGAGATGCAGGTGTTCCAGGGCAGATTGAGATGCAGGTGTTCCAGGGCAGATTGAGATGCAGGTTGTGCGTGAAGGAGGAAGCAGAATGGGGGAGAACACAAGACTGGAAGGAGACATGGGGAAAGTTGTTTCATTTCTGATAGATAGATAGATAGATAGATAGATAGATAGATAGATAGATAGATAGATAGATAGATAGATAGATAGATAGATAGATAGATAGATAGATAGATAGATAGATAGATAGATAGATAGATAGATAGATAGATAGATAGATAGATAGGTACTTTATTGATCCCCCGGGGGGGAAATTTCATTGTCAAGCAGCTACAACAAAAACACAGGGAAGGTGCAAAATGCCACAACGAAAGTACACAAAAGACAGATACACGGTACATGATACATAGAGCGGCAGTGTGAAAAAGTATAGAAATACAAGATATCTGGAGTGCAAAAAAAAGCTATAAAAGGACATTGCATAGTATGAGTGGTTGGCTGAATATGTACACTATACATTGGTGGATGTTGGATGGTTAACTATACTATACAGGTCGATGGCAGAGAAATACTTCAGTAGCTAAAAATGCGTATGATATGAGCGAGGGTAATAATAGTTTACTTAATAGACAGACTGGGTAAATGAACAGGTAAGTGAAAATTTTGCATGGTTAAATTAGCTGTACAGTTAGGTATACAGTTATATTTACAGATAAGTGAATACTTGCATGTTTACACAAACTGTACAGGTAAATGACAGGAAGAGATACTTAAATAGCTAAATGTGTGTATGATATCATTTGGGGTAATAATAGTAATTCCCTTAAAATACAGTCCTTAGTGCGCAGGGTTTAATTACAGACAACTGCACTTATTGCACATTCGATATACTAAAAGCAATGAGAAAAGGTGCAACTGGCAGGATACTAATATGCATTCCTGAGTGAATGCCTACGTCCAATAATTACTTACAATATTGCATGTGATATAATATAACAACTCTACATGAGTATGTATATACAGACCTGTATGAATAAATAGGTCCTGAGTGGATGAGTGCTGACGGACCAGAGTTACTCACGGATGGATGCATAATTGTTAAACTAGGTCCTAGCACCCCAACAGTTCCAGATCTATGTTGCCGACGGCACGGCACCCCGGTGAGGCATTATATAGTCTCATAGCCGCCGGCAGGAAGGACCTCCTGTAGCGCTCTCTGGCACACCGTGGTGGGATCAGTCTGTGACTGAAAGTGCTCCTCTGCGTCATAACCATAGCATGCAGAGGGTGGGTGACGTTGTCCATGATGGCCAGCAGTTTGGCCAGGATCCGTCTCTCCGCCACCTGTCAAGGCTCATCCCCTGGACAGAGCTAGCCTTCCTGATCAGCTTATTTACCCGAGAAGCATCACCGGCTTTGATGTTTGCTCCCCAGCACACCACTGCAAAAAAGATGGCACTGGCCACCACAGACTGGTAGAAGGTATGCAGTAGTTTACTGCACACGTTGAAGGACCTGAGCCTCCTCAGAAAGTAGAGTCGGCTCTGGCCCTTTTTGTACAGGGCCCCGGTGTTACCAGCCCATTCCAGCCTGTTGTCCATATGGACACCCAGGAACTTGTATGACTCAACCATTTCCACATCCATCCCCTTTATAGGGACTGCAGTCAGTTGTGCCTTGGTTCTCCTGAAGTCCACCACCATCTCCTTAGTTTTGCTGATGTTGAGCTGAAGGTGGTTCTGCTCACACCACAACACAAAGTCACTGATTGTGCTCCTGTACTCCTCCTCCTGCCCACCCCTGATGCACCCTACAATAGCAGAGTCATCCGAGAACTTCTGTAGGTGGCATGTTTCAGAGTTATATCTGGAGTCTGAGGTGTAGAGGGTGAACAGGAAGGGGGACAGGACCGCACCCTGGGGGGCCCCTGTGTTGCTAACTGCCCGTTCTGACACACAGCTCTGTAGTCACACAAATTGTGGCCTACCGGTCAGGTAGTCCGTGACCCAGGAGACTAAGGGTGCTTCCACTTTCATCCTCCTCATCTTCTCACCCAGTAGCAGGGGCTGAATGGTATTGAAGGCACTGGAGAAGTCAAAAAACATGACCCTCACAGTGCAACCTGCGTTGTCCAGGTGAGAGTAGGCCCTCTGCAGAAGGTAGATGATTGCATCATCCACCCCGATGTTGCGCTGGTATGCAAACTGCAGGGGGTCCATTGATGAACACACCAGGGGTCTGAGGTGAGCGAGGACTAACCTTTCCAGGGTCTTCATGATGTGGGATGTTAGCGCTACAGGTCTGAAGTCATTCAGGACAGTGGGGTGTGCCTTCTTGGGCACTGGGACGAGGCAGGATGTTTTCCACAGCACAGGGACCCTTTCTAGGCTCAGGCTAAGGTTGAAAAGACGCTGGAGTATTCCACACAGTTGGTCAGCACAGACCCTCAGCACCCTTGGGCTGATGCCATCAGGGCCCGCCGCTTTCCACTGGTGTAGTCTCTCCAGCTCTCTCTTCACTTGGTTGGTGGTGAAAGCCAGCCCAGGTGGGGAGGTGGGGGGAAGGGGGGTGTTGAGGATCAGTCCAGGGGGGGCAGGGGCGGAGGTGGGGTCACTGATTGTCTCAGCAGAGGTGCTGTGAGCAAAGTGGGGGTGGGATAGCCGTGAGGGTGTGTGGTCTGGGGAGCTGGAGGGGAGGTGGACAGGGCCAGTATCGAACCTGTTAAAAAATTGGTTCAGCTCATTGGCTCTGTCCTGGGTCCCCTCCGTCTGCCCACTGTCTGACTTTTTGAAGCCAGTGGTATTTCTCATACCCTTCCACACCTCTCTCACCTGGCTCTGCCTCAGCTTGTCCTCCATCTTCTCCTTATACACTCTCTTCCCCTCAGCAATCCGCAACTTCAGCTCCCTTTCGACGCATTTCAATTTGTCCTTGTCCTTCTCCTTGAAGGCCTTCTTCTTCTCATTCAGCAGGGCCTTCAGGTCGCTGGTGACCCAGGGTTTATTGTTTGGGAAACAGCGTACCTTCCTGGTGGGTACAGTGTTGTCTACACAAAAATTAATATAGTCTGTTATGCAGTCAGTGAGTCCATCGATGTCCTCCCCATGAGCCTCACAGAGCACATCCCAGCAATCAATTACAATCAAGGACTAAGAAGATGAAGATCATAGTACATCAGGCAGTGAGGCATCTTGGGATCACAGGACTGACATGGGAAAATGTACAAGATGACCTCAGTAAGATTGAGAATCAGCCCAGCCATCAATCATGTATTGGTTAATTTGCATTATGGTTTTAATCCTTCAGTGGAATGCCAGAAGTTTGATGGCTAATGGGCAAGAGTTCAAACTGTTTCTAAAGGAGTTACCAGCCAAACCTGATGTGATATGTCTCCAGGAGACATGGCGAAAACCTAATCCAGAGTTTGTATTACAAGGTTATGTTGCAGTCCTTAGAGACAGGGAGGAAGGGGGAGGAGGGGGAGGGTGATACCTTTATAAAGCGAAGGATCCCATATAGGTGTGTGGGAGAGGGAGTTGAACAGGAGTATGTAGAGGTGTGGTTGGGAGAGGGAGTTGAACAGGAGTATATAGAGGTGTGGTTGGGAGAGGGAGTTGAACAGGAGTATATAGTGGTAGAGGTGTGGTTGGGAGAGGGAGTGGAACAGGAGTATGTAGTGGTAGTGGTGTGGTTGGGAGAGGGAGTGGAACAGGAGTATGTAGTGGTAGTGGTGTGGTTGGGAGAGGGAGTGGAACAGGAGTATGTAGTGGTAGTGGTGTGGTTGGGAGAGGGTGTTGAACAGGAGTATATAGTGGTATAGGTGTGGTTGGGAGAGGGTGTTGAACATGAGTATGTAGTGGTGTGGTTGGGAGAGGGAGTGGAACAGGAG
This sequence comes from Thymallus thymallus, assembly GCA_023634145.1. Lineage (NCBI taxonomy): Eukaryota > Metazoa > Chordata > Actinopteri > Salmoniformes > Salmonidae > Thymallus > Thymallus thymallus. Next base: position 3,153,233 of record CM042392.1, on the reverse strand, counting down.
TATGTAGTGGTAGTGGTGTGGTTGGGAGAGGGTGTTGAACAGGAGTATGTAGTGGTGTGGTTGGGAGAGGGTGTTGAACAGGAGTATGTAGTGGTAGTGGTTGGGAGAGGGTGTTGAACAGGACTATGTAGTGGTGTGGTTGGGAGAGGGTGTTGAACAGGACTATGTAGTGGTGTGGTTGGGAGAGGGAGTGGAACAGGAGTATGTAGTGGTAGTGGTGTGGTTGGGAGAGGGTGTTGAACAGGAGTATGTAGTGGTGTGGTTGGGAGAGGGAGTGGAACAGGAGTATGTAGTGGTGTGGTTGGGAGAGGGTGTTGAACAGGACTATGTAGTGGTGTGGTTGGGAGAGGGAGTGGAACAGGACTATGTAGTGGTAGTGGTGTGGTTGGGAGAGGGAGTTGAACAGGAGTATGTAGTGGTGTGGTTGGGAGAGGGAGTGGAACAGGAGTATGTAGTGGTGTGGTTGGGAGAGGGTGTTGAACAGGACTATGTAGTGGTGTGGTTGGGAGAGGGAGTTGAACAGGAGTATGTAGAGGTGTGGTTGGGAGAGGGGATATGGTAATAGTGAGCTTTTACAACCTGTGTAAGAGACTGGAGTTGCTGGCCCTTGGGAATGTAGAAGGTCAAGATAGGAGAAGGGTAATGTGCTGAGGGGTTTCTACTGCTCATAATACACTCGGTGGAGGGTTACAGACTGATGTAAATGGTGAAACTACTGGATGATAAAGGGCTGAGTTTTAATGATGGCCTGGGAACCAGGACTGACCCAGTAACTGGAAATGAATCTGCTCTGGATCTTACTCTGATCTACAGTACAGTGGCAGGCAGATGTGGGTGGGAGGTTTTGGAGGAATCTACAGTGGGTAGTGATCACCATCCTATCATGTGTACTGTAGTAAACAGAGGGTGGAAGAAGCAGTAGGACATGGATTGAGGAGATGGATATTTGGGAAAGCAGAGTGGGGTCAGTTTCAGGAGTTGAGTGAACAGGATCTGTCTCAGGTGAATCTTTATTCAGATAGAAACAGTTAATGATGGAATAAGAGGACCAATAGTAGGGACTGCAATGCAGGTGATTCCTATTGATCCGGGAGGGAGAAACAGGAAGGCAGGTGATTCCTATTGGTCTGGGAGGGAGAAACAGGAAGGCAGGTGATTCCTATAGGTCCGGGAGGGAGAAACAGGAAGGCAGGTGATTCCTATTGGTCCGGGAGGGAGAAACAGGAAGGCAGGTGATTCCTATTGGTCCGGGAGGGAGAAACAGGAAGGCAGGTGATTCCTATTGGTCCGGGAGGGAGAAACAGGAAGGCAGGTGATTCCTATTGGTCCGGGAGGGAGAAACAGGAAGGCAGGTGATTCCTATTGGTCCGGGAGGGAGAAACAGGAAGGCAGGTGATTCCTATTGGTCCGGGAGGGAGAAACAGGAAGGCAGGTGATTCCTATTGGTCTGGGAGGGAGAAACAGGAAGGCAGGTGATTCCTATTGTTACAGGATGGAGAAACAGGAAGGCAGGTGATTCCTATTGTTACAGGATGGAGAAACAGGAAGGCAGGTGATTCCTATTGGTACAGGAGGGGGAAACAGGAAGGCAGGTGATTCCTATTGGTACAGGAGGGGGAAACAGGAAGGCAGGTGATTCCTATTGGTACAGGAGGGAGAAACAGGAAGGCGGGTGATTCCTATTGTTACAGGATGGAGAAACAGGAAGGCAGGTGATTCCTATTGTTACAGGATGGAGAAACAGGAAGGCAGGTGATTCCTATTGGTACAGGAGGGGGAAACAGGAAGGCAGGTGATTCCTATTGGTACAGGAGGGGGAAACAGGAAGGCAGGTGATTCCTATTGGTACAGGAGGGGGAAACAGGAAGGCAGGTGATTCCTATTGTTACAGGATGGAGAAACAGGAAGGCAGGTGATTCCTATTGTTACAGGATGGAGAAACAGGAAGGCAGGTGATTCCTATTGGTACAGGAGGGGGAAACAGGAAGGCAGGTGATTCCTATTGGTACAGGAGGGGGAAACAGGAAGGCAGGTGATTCCTATTGGTACAGGAGGGGAAACATGAAGGCAGGTGATTCCTATTGGTACAGGAGGGGGAAACAGGAAGGCAGGTGATTCCTATTGTTACAGGATGGAGAAACAGGAAGGCAGGTGATTCCTATTGTTACAGGATGGAGAAACAGGAAGGCAGGTGATTCCTATTGTTACAGGATGGAGAAACAGGAAGGCAGGTGATTCCTATTGGTACAGGAGGGGGAAACAGGAAGGCAGGTGATTCCTATTGGTACAGGAGGGGGAAACAGGAAGGCAGGTGATTCCTATTGGTACAGGAGGGAGAAACAGGAAGGCGGGTGATTCCTATTGTTACAGGATGGAGAAACAGGAAGGCAGGTGATTCCTATTGTTACAGGATGGAGAAACAGGAAGGCAGGTGATTCCTATTGGTACAGGAGGGGGAAACAGGAAGGCAGGTGATTCCTATTGGTACAGGAGGGGTAAACAGGAAGGTAGGTGATTCCTATTGGTACAGGAGGGAGAAACAGGAAGGCAGGTGATTCCTATTGGTACAGGAGCAGAAACAGGAAGGCAGGTGATTCCTATTGGTACAGGAGCAGAAACAGTAAAGCAGTCCCCTGGTGGAGTGAAGAGTGTAGAGAAGCAGTGAAGTGTAGGAACAGCACATTCAGAATGTTGAAAAGGTCCCATAATTACCAGCATCTGATGCAGTATAAACAAGCACAATCCGTAGTAAGGAGGACCATTAGGACAGCTAAGAGGGAGTACTGGCGCCAGTTCTGTGGAAACATAGGCAGGACCACTCCCGTGGAAGAGGTATGGGGGATGATTAAGAGGATGAGTGGGAACAGAAGAGATTGGGGTCTCCCTGTGCTGAAAAGTGGGGAGAGTGTAGCAGTGAGAGATATGGAGAAGGCAGAGATTTTAGCCAAGGCATTTGTGAAGGTGCACAGCTCAGGTAATCTGACAGAAGAGGGGCAGCGTGGGAGAGAGAGGGTTGAAGGAGAACATCCGGGGGTTCCTGGATCAGAGAGAGACGGTGGGGGATACATTGAATGGCACTTTTACATTGGCTGAGATGAAGAGAGCATTAGCTACAGCTGGGGTAACATCTCCTGGGAAGGATGAGATGTGTTACATCATGGTAGCTCATCTCAGTGACACTGCAATGGGGAAAGTATGGGATTTTATAATAAGGTGTGGCAGGAAGGAAAACTGCATGGAAGTTGGAAGCAGGCGGTAGTGGTGCCAATATGGAAATCTGGGAAAGACCCTACTAGTCCTTCAAGCTATAGACCGATAGCGTTGACATCTCATGTAAAGTCGGAAGTTTACATACACTGAGGTTGAAGTCATTAAAACTCATTTTTCAACCACTCCACAGATTTCATGTTAACAAACTATAGTTTTGGCAAGTCGGTTAGGACATCTGCTTTGTGCATGACACAAGTAATTCTTCCAACAATTGTTTACAGACAGATTATATCACATAATTCTGGGTCAGAAGTTTACATACACTAAGTTGATTGTGCCTTTAAACAGCTTAGAAAATTCCAGAAAATTATGTCATGGCTTTAGAATCTTCTGATAGGCTAATTGACATATTTTGAGTCAATTGGAGGTATACCTGTGGATGTATTTCAAGGCCTACCTTCAAACTCAGTGCCTCTTTGCTAGACATCATGGGAAAATCCAAAGAAATCAGGTCTACAAAACAATTTGTAGACCTCCACAAGTCTGGTTCATCCAAGTAGTACGCAAGTATAAACACCATGGGACCACACAGCCGTCATACCGCTCAGGAAGGAGACGCGTTCTGTCTCCTAGAGATTAACGTAAATTTGTGTGAAAAGTGCAAATCAATCCCCGAACAGCAGTAGAGGACCTTGTGAAGATGCTGGAGGAAACAGGTATCTATATCCACAGTTAAACAAGTCCTATATCGACACAACCTGAAATGCCGCTCAGCAAGGAAGAAGCCACTGCTCCAAAACCGCCATAAAAAAACCAGATTATGGTTTGCAACTGCACATGGGGACAAAGATCGTACTTTTTGGAGAAATGTCCTCTGGTCTGATGAAACAAAAATAGAACTGTTTGGCCATTGTTATGTTTGGAGGATAAAGAGGGAGGCTTGCAAGCCGAAGAACACCATCCCAACCGTGAAGCACAGGGGTGGAAGCACCATGTTGTGGGGGTGCTTTGCTGCAGGAGGGACTGGTGCACTTCACAAAATAGATGGCATCATGACGAAGGAAAATTATGTGGATATATTGAAGCAACATCTCAAGACATCAGTCAGGATGTTAAAGCTTGGTCGCAAATGGGTCTTCCAAATGGACAAAGTTGTGGCAAAATGGCTTAAGGACAACAAAGTCAAGGTATTGGAGTGGCCATCACAAAGCCCTGACCTCATTCCTATAGAACATTTGTGGGAAGAACTGAAAAAGCGTGTGCGAGCAAGGAGGCCTACAAACCTGACTCAATTACACCAGTTCTGTCAGGAGGAATGGGCCAAAATTCACCCAACTTATTGTGGGAAGCTTGTGGAAGGCTACCAGAAACGTTTGACCCAAGTTAAACAATTTAAAGGCAATGCTACCAAATACTGTAAACTTATGGAAAGGATGATAACGGAAAGGCTGATTTACTTCCTGGAGAGTAGAGGACTAATGTCACCAGACAATAGTGGGTACTTCCTGGAGAATAGAGGACTAATGTCACCAGATAATAGTGGGTACTTCCTGGAGAATAGAGGACTAATGTCACCAGATCAAAGTGGGTACTTCCTGGAGAATAGAGGACTAATGTCACCAGATCAAAGTGGGTACTTCCTGGAGAGTAGAGGACTAATGTCACCAGACAATAGTGGGTTCTTCCTGGAGAATAGAGGACTAATGTCACCAGATAATAGTGGGTTCTTCCTGGAGAATAGAGGACTAATGTCACCAGATAATAGTGGGTTCAGGAAAGGCAGGGGAACGATGGATCCTGTGCTGTGCCTTGAGTCAGTCATACGGAAGGTAACAGGTATATAAGGAGGTGGTGGTAGACGTTTTCTTTGATGTAGAGATGGCTTATGATATGATGTGAAGGAAGGCCTACTTGGATAACATGGGGGTTGGAGGAAGGGTATTTAACTGGATAAAGGATTTTATTTTTGGGCGATCAATACAAGTGTGGGTGGGGAGCTCTATATCAGAAAGTTATGATGTGGATAATGGTGCCCCCCAGGGAAGTGTCATTAGTCCTTTGTTGTTCTCTATTATGATGTATTCTCTCAGGTGAGACCTGATATTGGCAGGTCATTGTTTGCGGATGATGGAACGCTGTGGAATAGAGGGAGAAATATTACCCATAAGGCCAGAAGAGTACAAGTCTTCAGTTGAGAAAAACACAGGCTGTGTTTTTTTCTAGAAGGAAGGTTGGGGACGAAATACACTTGAAGTTGTATGGAAGGAATCTGGAGAGGGTGGGAGTGTTCCTGGGGGTCTGGTTTGACACTCGAATGACATGGGCGGAGCATATTAACAGAGTCGTTGTAAAAGGAAAGAAAATATTGAATGTGATGCGTTGCTTGTAAGGAATGGAGTGGGGGGCAGATAGAGTGACGTTGAAAATAATATATATAGTGCTGTTAAGGTTATCAATGGATTATGAAAGTATAGCATATGGATCAGCAGATCAGACATCTTAAAAAAAGCTAGATGTTATCCAGGCCCAAGCCCTAAGAATATTTGTGGAGCACTTATGACCTCTGGTAGCAGCGATGCAGGTAAAGTTGGGAGAGATGCCATTAGAGTTAAGAAGACAACAGCTAGCCATGACATATTGGGTAAATCTACAAGGACATAAGGTTACACATCCTACAAAAAAGGTTCTCCTAGAGTGTTGGGAACATGAACAAAGTCAGAACACAAGCTTTGGGTGGATAGGCAACTACATGGCGAGAGAGATGTGGTTGTTTGGGAGGGAGTTTAGCCCCTCAGTGGTTCTTCCTGCTATCCCACCTTGGTTTCTCCCTCAACCAGTGATAGATCTAGGGTTGCTTGAGAGGGTAAGAGATGTTGAAGAAGGAGCAGATTCAGTTTTTATGCATTCTTGAATATATTCACAGATGGATCTAAGGGTTGACAAGAGCAGCTGTTAGTGTTCCTGAGTTTAAGGTGGCAGAGACAAACATAGCAACACTAATTGATCTGTTTACACAATGGAGTTGTTGGCCATACTATACTAAGCAGCCCACTCAATCACTTTTTATAGCTACTGTTTACAGGCCTCCTGGGCCTTATACAGAGTTCCTTACTGAGTTCTCTGAATTCCTATCAGACCTTGTAGTCATGGCAGATAATATTCTAATTTTTGGTGACTTTAACATTCACATGGAAAAGTCCACAGATCCACTACAAAAGGCTTTCGGCGCCATCATCGACTCAGTGGGTTTTGACCAACATGTCTCCGGACCTACTCATTGCCACAATCATACACTGGATCTAGTTCTGTCCCGTGGAATAAATATTGTGGATCTAAATGTTTTTCCTCATAATCCTGGACTATCGGACCACCATTTTATTTCGTTTGCAATCGCAACAAATAATCTGCTTAGACCCCAACCAAGGATCATCAAAAGCCGTGCTATAAATTCTCGGACAACCCAAAGATTCCTAGACGCCCTTCCGGACTCCTTCCACCTATCCAAGGACGTCGGAGTACAAAAATCAGTTAACAATCAAACTGAGGATCTAAATTTAACCTTGCGTAATACTTTAGATGTAGTCGCACCCCTAAAAACAAAAAACATTTGCCAAAAGAAACTAGCTCCCTGGTACACAGAAAATACCCGAGCTCTGAAGCAAGCTTGCAGAAAGCTGGAACGGAAATGGCGCTCCACCAAACTGGAAGTCTTCCTACTAGCTTGGAAAGAAAGTACAGTGCAATATCGAAAAGTCCTCACTGCTGCTCGATCATCCTATTTTTCCAACCTAATTGAGGAGAATAAGAATAATCCTAAATTTCTATTTGATACTGTTGCAAAGCTAACTAAAAAGCAGCATTCCCCAAGAGAGGATGCCTTCCACTTCAGCAGCGATGAATTCATGAACTTCTTCAACGAAAAGATCTTTATCATTAGAAAGCAAATTACAGACTCCTTTTTGAGTCTGCATATTTCCCCAAAGCTCAGCTGTCCTGAGTCGGCACAGAACTGCCAGGACCTGGGATCAATGGAGACACTCAAGTGTTTTAATCCTATATCTCTTGACACATTCATGAAAATTGTCATGGCCTCTAAACCTTCAACCTGCATACTGGACCCTATTCCAACTAAACTACTGAAAGAGCTACTTCCTGTGCTCGGCCCTCCTATGCTGAACATAATAAATGGCTCCCTCTCCACCGGATGTGTACCAAACTCTCTAAAAGTGGCAGTAATAAAGCCGCTCTTGAAAAAGCCAAGCCTTGACCCAGAAAATGTAAAAAACTATCGGCCTATATCGAATCTCCCATTTCTCTCAAAAATCTTAGAAAAAGCTGTTGCGCAGCAACTCACTGCCTTCCTGAAGACAAATAATGTATACGAAACACTTCAGTCTGGTTTTAGACCCTATCATAGCACTGAGACTGCACTTGTGAAAGTGGTAAACGACCTTTTAATGGCGTCAGACCAGGGCTCTGCATCTGTCCTCGTGCTCTTAGACCTTAGTGCTGCTTTTGACACCATCGATCATCATATTCTTTTGGAGAGATTGGAAACCTTAATTGGTCTACACGGACAAGTTCTTGCCTGGTTTAGATCTTATTTGTCGGAGAGATATCAGTTTGTCTCCGTGGATGGTTTGTCCTCTGACAAATCAATTGTAAGTTTCGGTGTTCCTCAAGGTTCCGTTTTGGGGCCACTTTTGTTTTCACTATATATTTTACCCCTTGGTGATGTCATTCGGAAACATAATGTTAACTTCCATTGCTATGCGGACGACACACAGCTGTACATTTCGATGAAACATGGTGATGCACCAAAATTGCCTGCCCTGGAAGCCTGTGTTTCAGACATAAGGAAGTGGATGGCGGCAAATGTTTTACTTTTAAATTCTGACAAAACAGAGATGCTAGTTCTAGGTCCCAAGAAACAAAGAGATCTGCTTTTGGATCTGACAATTAATCTTGATGGTTGTACAGTCGTCTCCCAAAAAAGTGTGAAGGACCTTGGCATTACTCTGGACCCTGATCTCTCTTTTAATGAACATATCAAGAATATTTCAAGGATAGCTTTTTTCCATCTTCGTAACATTGCAAAAATCAGACATTTTTTGTCCAAAAATGATGCGGAAAAGCTAATCCATGCTTTTGTCACTTCTAGATTAGATTACTGCAATGCTCTACTCTCCGGCTACCCGGATAAAGCACTAAATAAACTTCAATTAGTGCTAAACACGGCTGCTAGAATCCTGACTAGAACCAAAAGATTTGATCATATTACTCCTGTGCTAGCCTCTCTACACTGGCTTCCTGTTAAGGCTAGGGCTGATTTCAAGGTTTTACTGCTAACCTACAAAGCATTACATGGGCTTGCTCCTACTTATCTCTCAGATTTGGTCCTGCCGTACATACCTACACGTACGCTCCGGTCACAAGACGCAGGCCTCCTTATTGTCCCTAGAATCTCTAAGCAAACAGGTGGAGGAAGGGCTTTCTCCTATAGAGCTCCATTTTTATGGAATGGTCTGCCTATCCATGTGAGAGACGCAGACTCTGTCTCAATCTTTAAGTCTTTACTGAAGACTCACCTCTTCAGTATGTCCTATGATTGAGTGTAGTCTGGCCCAGGGGTGCAAGGGTGAACAGCAAGGCTCTGGAGCGACGAACCACCCTTGCTGTCTCTGCCTGGCCGGTTCCCGTCTCTCCATTGGGATTCTCTGCCTCTGACCCTATTACGGGGGCTGAGTCACTGGCTTACTGGTGCTTTCCATGCCATTCCTAGGAGGGGTGCGTCACTTCCTGTCAGGTTTGTCGCCCCCTCTGGCTTGTGCAGTGGAGGGGATCTTTTCGTGGACTATACTCAGCCTTGTCTCAGGGTAGTAAGTTGGTGGTTGTTGATATCCCCCTATTGGTGTAGGGGCTGTGCTTGGCAGAGTGGGTGAGGTTATATCCTGCCTGGTTTGGCCCTGTCCGGGGGTATTGACTGGGTATTGTCGGAGGGGGCCACAGTGTCTCCTGACCCCCCTGTCTCAGCCTCCAGTACCTATGCTGCAATAGTCTATGTGCCAGGGGGCTAGGGTCAGTTTGTTAAATCTGATGTTATTATCCAGTGTCTTGTGTGAATTTAAGTATGCTCCCTCTAATTCGCTCTCTCTCCCACTCTACCCCCTCTCCCGGAGGACCTGAGCCTACCCGGAGGACCATGCTTCAGGACCACCTGTCCTGATGACTCCTAGCTGTCCCCAGTCCACCTGGTTGTGCTGCTGCACCGGTTTCAACTCCTCTGCCTGCGGTTATGGAACCCTGACCTGTTCATTGGACGTGCCACCCTGTCCCAGACCTGCTGTTTTCACCTCACTCTCGCTCTATTGCACTGAAAAACCAAGTGACATTCACTGCTGATGTATTTACCTGTTGCAACCTCCACAACTACTTTTATTATTATTTGACCCTGCTGGTCATCTATGAACATTTGAACATCTTGGAGAAAGAACTGGCCTTAATGGCCATGAATTGTTATAATCTCCACCCGGCACAGCCAGAAGAGGACTGGCCACCCCTCAGAGCCTGGTTCCTCTCTAGGTTTCTTCCTAGGTTTTGCCTTTCTAGGGAGTTTTTCCTAGCCACCGTGCTTCTACATCTGCATTGCTTGCTGTTTGGGGTTTTAGGCTGGGTTTCTGTATAGCACTTTGTGACATCGGCTGATGTAAAAAGCGCTTTATAAATAAATTTTGATTGATTGACTATTGGCTGCGGAGTGGGTGGAGGAGGTGAGGCCAGACAGGGTAGTCATCTGCTCTGATTCCTGTGCAACACTGATGAGCTTACAGCAGACAGGATGTATTGTATGAGGTGTTTGTATAGGGTGAAAAGATAGGGTATTTCTGAAGTTCCTATTATTGGATATTATTGCCAAGCAGGCTCTTAAACAACCTAATGTAGAGATGGAATTGTCAATCAGTAAAGCAGAAGCCAAGGGATTAATAAGAACTGTGGTTAAAAATAAGTGGTAAGAGTTGTGGAACAAGGAGAGTAAAGGAGAGAAGGAGAAGGAGAAGGAGACGGCGGACCATGCTCTATTTCAGGGCCAGAAATATGTGAGAGAAAGGGAAAGAATGTTATTAGATTTGAGGTGTAATGGGGTTGAAGAGCCAGGATTAAGTTAACTTTTGGGGAAATCTTCAGGGGATGTAGTATTTAATTAGGTGTTTCGTTTCCTTAGGGTAGGATTTAGACACATTCAACCTCTTGCGAATTGAAGGGAACACAGAGAGACGAAAGATACATTATTTGATATATTTTTTAAATTATTGGTCAATTTTGGGGGGGGGCCTGGCTTCCCTTGGCCTCCATTAATACACGCCACTGTAGCGAAGGGGCACGCTTTCCCCCAGCAGTTTGAAGATAGCTGGCTAGTTAATGGCATTTTAATCAACGTTGTCAATCAGATGAATAGCTAGCAAATATATTTGTTCACCTATGTGTCCCTTGTAGCAGCTAACTGACCTAAGTCTTCTGGAGACGCGTTGTTTTCAGCAGTGGCCACAATAAAGATCTCTAGTGCTTTCTTTGACATTTCGGGGGATTTTAACCTTGCATCTTTCTCTTCAGTGCTGCCCTCGTTCAAACAGTTTGTGCCCAACCAGGAATAAAAAAACTCTGGACTTGTTATATGCTAATGTGAAGGATGCATACAACTCCACTGCACTCCCTCCGCTCGGTAGATCGGACCATAACCTTGTCCACCTCACCCCACTCTACAGGCCTTTGGTCCAACAACAGCCAGCGACCACTAGGACCATTAGGAGATGGTCTCCGGAGGCAAATGAGGCCCTACAGGACTGCTTTGAAACAACAGACTGGGATGTGCTCTGTGAGGCTCATGGGTAGGACATTGATGGACTTACTGACTGCATAACTGACTATATAAATTTTTTTGTAGACAACACTGTACCCACAAGGAAGGTACGCTGTTTTCCAAATAATAAACCCTGGGTCACCAGTGACCTGAAGGCCCTGCTAAATGAGAAGAAAAGGGCCTTCAAGGAGAGGGACAAGGACAAACGTAAATGCGTCCAGTGGGAGCTGAAGTTGTGGATTGCTGAGGGGAAGAGAGGGTATAAGGAGAAGATGGAGGACAAGCTGAGGCAGAGCCAGGTGAGAGAGGTGTGGAAGGGTACGAGAAATATCACTGGCTTCAAAAAGTCAAACAGTGGGCAGACAGAGGGGACCCAGGACAGAGCCAATGAGCTGAACCAATTTTTTAGCAGGTTCGATACTGGCCCTGTCCACCTCCCCTCCAGCTCCCCAGGCCACACATCCTCACGCCTGTCCCACCACCACTTTGCTCACTACATCTCTGTTGAGACAATCAGCGACCCCCTGCCCACCTCTGCCCCTGCTCCCTCTGGACTGATCCTCAACACCCCCCTTCCCCCCACCTCCCCACCTGGGCTGGCTTTCACCAACAAACAAGTGAAGAGAGAGCTGGAGAGACTACATCAGTGGAAAGCGGTGTGCCCTGATGGCATCAGCCCTAGGGTGCTTAAGGTCTGTGCTGACCAACTGTGTGGAATACTCCAGCGACACTTCAACCTTAGCCTGAGCCTGGAAAGGGTCCCTGTGCTGTGGAAAACATCCTGCCTCGTCCCAGTGCCCAAGAAGGCGCACCCCACTGTCCTGAATGACTTCAGACCTGTAGCGCTAACATTCCACATCATGAAGACCCTGGAAAGGTTAGTCCTCGCTCACCTCAGACCCCTGGTGTGTACATCACTGGACCCCCTGCAGTTCGCATATCAGCGCAACATCGGGGTGGATGATGCAATCTACATTCTGCAGAGGGCCTACTCTCACCTGGACAATGCAGGTTGCACTGTGAGGGTTATGTTTTTTGACTTCTCCAGTGCCTTCAATACCATTCAGCCCCTGCTACTGGGTGAGAAGATGAAGAGGATGAAAGTGGAAGCACCCTTAGTCTCCTGGGTCACGGACTACCTGACCGGTAGGCCACAATTTGTGCGACTACAGAGCTGTGTGTCAGAACGGGCAGTGAGCAACACAGGGGCCCCCCAGGGAACGGTCCTGTCCCCCTTCCTGTTCACCCTCTACACCTCAGACTTCAGATATAACTCTGAAACATGCCACCTACAGAAGTTCTCGGATGACTCCGCAATTGTAGGGTGCATCAGGGGTGGGCAGTCTGTCTGTCCGTCCGTCCGTCCATCTAGATTAGCCACAATAGTGGAATTTGCGGTTCGCCTTCAAAATAAAGGTCCAGTATTGAAACGGATACAAATAGTGCAATCATGCCATATTTGCACTAGGTGATGGAATGCTGTTATATAAATTCAACAAAATACAATTATTAGTTAATTTGACAAAGGACAAATAAGTTTAAATAACACTGTGGATGTATTAGACTTCATAACTGGAGAAATCCTTATATTTCACTGTATAGCCTTGCCTATGGATTGTGGATCAATGAAATGGGGTATCAGCCAATTCAGTGACACCCAAAGAACACAACTGTGAAGAGTTTACACGCCATAGCTCTTATTGCAGGAATTTGACTGTGGGAAATCACCTCACTATTCAGCCTATTGACTGGTGAGCTAATGTGTCAAAGTCCTACAATAAGTAGGTAACAACCTTAATATTTTTGTAAACTCTTCACAGTTGTGCTCTGTGGGTGTCACTGAGTAGGCTGATACCTCATTTCATGGTCCCAAGATCAGTAGCTGTACAATGCAATATGAATGTCCTTTACACACAGTAGACTGACTGGTGAGGTGATTTCCCATAGTCAATGTCCTGCAGTTAGAGCTACGACACAAATATTTGTGTAAACTCTTGACAGTTGTGAACATTTCATGGACCCACGATCCATAGGCAAGGCTGTACAATGTATACAGTATGCCCCCAATGCAAATCTGAAGTCTAATAAATCCACAGTGTGATTTCAACTGATTAAAATGTTGGGGTCAAATTAACAAATTATTGTCTTTTGTTGAATTTGTATAACAATATTCCAAACTTGTTAAGCATTATCCAGTTAAAATATGGTATGATTCCACTATTTGTATCTGTTTTGCGTCAGTTTCAATGCAGGACCTTTATTTTGAAGGCAAACTGCAAATTCTATTATTGTGGCTAATTGTTATTGTGGCTAGCTTCACATAAGGGGTGCAGAAACAGGCAAAAGCAGTCAAGCGATGCGCCGTGTCATTGATCAACCAATGGTGTGTTAGATACCACCCACAGACGTTTTATTGACACCCCCTCATTAATATATTGGAGGAAGAAATACAGAAATAAATAAATGAATAAATATATGAATAAATTAAACTTTTAATAATTAGATAATACATCAATAAATAAATAAATACAGATATGTAGAAAAATGAATTCATTTGAGTCAATATTTTTGTAGTGTTAGTGACATGGTTGTTTTAGTCAATAATTTTCAGTCCTGTAGCCTTTACCAAGTGAGTGTCTAAGTGAATATGTTACCGTTAGAATTAAACTGTTTATGACATATTGTATATCATAAGGCCTTTATTTGAGGGCCTAGTTACACCCTTACACAATGGTCTGAAACTTAGAGATGTTAGGTACCGGAGCTCTGAGGTAAGTGTCGAAATTGCTAAGCAGCTAACCTCGAAGCAGTGTGCCGGTGCGTGTATCACTTTATCAGAAGTACGTCATCAATGACGTCCAAAGCTTTGTTTGATCACGTGCTTTTTTAAACTGTGTGTTGCAAAATGTGAGATCTGAACTGATTTCACCATGGTTCTGGTGCTTTCTTTTCGATTCCAAGCTGCTTTCAAACAATGACCTCTACTGGACACTACTTACCTCATATAGTTAGGATTTTGGACAAAAAGTTTATCTTGACTGGTAGCTTAGGATGTATAGTAGGGAGATATGGAACATTCAGGGATGTGAGGGTATGAGGTTGAATCCCGTTGAAGGCACACTCTTTTTTATAGTTTTATGTTAAACCACACTTTCTGCACTGTTGTTCAAATAATTAGTTGTCTTTAGTATAAGCTTCTGTTTTAAGCATCCTAAATAGTGCCAAAGATTCCGTTTTTGAGAAATTGTAAACTTGAAGGTAAAAAGGGAAGCATGATGTAAGCCTGATATTCCAAGTGATTACTTGAGTCGTGCACAAAGTAATGTCCTAACCGACTTGCCAAAACTATAGTTTGTTAACATGAAATCTGTGCAGTGGTTGAAAAATGAGTTTTAATGACTTTAACCTAAGTGTAAACCTCCGACTTCAACTGTATGTTTGTTTAGCATAAGATTAATCAGCCAAACAATGTACATGTAAGCACACAGGTATTGAAACAATTTTTTAAAATCAAATCTGCAATAGAGCATGCTTGGAAATAATGATGGCCGTGGTTTTGAGCCAAACATGAATTTGTAATTTTACTCAACAAGCTAGTTCAAATTCAACTCAATTCAAACAGAGTTTGTTGAGTAAACAAACGTTAACACATTAGCTTTCATTTAAGTCCACTCAACTCACACAATAAAACCAGATTAAGGAATTGGTAGATTTTTTACAGTGCAGTCAGAGTTGTGTGTTTAGTTGTTGGTGTTATTGTCTACTGGAGGAGGAACAACCAAGTTCAAATCCAATTTATTTTAAAGTCTCATTTGACGATGCTTGGGCCTAAACACACAATACAGTATACGGCTAAGAAAAACTAACATCAACTATTACAGCTAATGAGGATATTATAGCATTATATTCTGCCAATAAAAAGAAAACAATTTTGAGGAAAACAGTGCCCTGATTTCCTCCAAGCCCTATTATACAATGCATTTGGAAAGTTTTCAGAATTTAACCACATTTTTTTACGTTACAGCCTCATTCAAAAATGTATTAAATATTTTTTTTCCTCATCAATCTACACACAATACCGTATATTGACAAAGTGAAAACAAGTTTTTAGAAATGTTTGCAAATGTATTAAAAATAAAAAACATAAATACATTCAGACAATTGTGGTAAATTAAATTGATTGGACATGATCTGGAAAGGCACACACCTGTCTATATATAATGTCCCACAGATGACAGTGCATGTCAGAACAAAAACCAAGCCATGTGGTCGAAGGACTTGTCCGTAGAGCTCAGAGACACAGATCTGGGGAAGGGTACTGAAAAATGTCTGCAGCATTGAAGGTCCCCAATAACACAGTGGCCATCATCGTCCTTAAATGTTCCTAGAGCTGGCCATCCAGACAAACTTAAGTAATCGATGGAGAAGGGCCTTGGTCAGGGTGGTGACCAAGAACCTGATGGTCACTCTGACAGAGCTCCAGAGTTCCTCTGTGGAGATGGGAGAACCTTCCAGAAGGACAACCATCTCTGCAGCACTCCACCAATCAGGCCTTCATAGTAGAGTGGCCAGACGGAAGCCACTCCTCAGTAAAAGGCACATTACAGCCCGCTTGGAGTTTTCCAAAAGGCACCTAATTAACTCTCAGACCATTAGAAAGAAGATTCTATGGTCTGATGAAACCAAGATTGAATTATTTGGCCTGAATGCCAAGCCTCACGTCTGGAAGATACCTGGAACCATCCCTACGGTGAAGCATTGTGGTGGCAGTATCATGCTGTGGGGATATTTTTCAGCAGCAGCAACTGGGACACTAGTCAGGATCGAGGGAAAGATGAAAAGTACAGATAGATCATTGATGAAAACCTGTTCCAGAACGTCCTTGAGTGGCTCAGCCAGAGCCCGGATTTGAAACTGATTGACCATCTCTGGAGAGACCTGACAATATCTGTGCAGCAGCAACGCTCCCCATCCAACCTGACAGAGCTTGAGAGGATCTGCAGAGAAGAATGAGAGAAACTCCCCAAATACAGTTGTGCCATGCTTGTAGAGTCATACCCAAGAAGACTCAATGCTGAAATCGCTGCCAAATGTGCTTCAACAAAGTAAGGGGTCTGCTGCTGCTACTACTACCACTACTGCTACTACTACCGCTGCTGCTGCTACTACTACTACTACTTATGTAAATTAGTTGTTTTAATCCAAGGCTGTAACATAACAAAATATGGAAAAAGACAAGGGGTCTGACTACTTTCTGAATGCAGTGTAAGTGTATTGTTTTAACAGACGTGTTAACGAAGACCTGCCAGACATATCCTAAGAAGTGGTTGGATCCTAATTCTTTCCTTTTTTTAATATAAAAACAACAACTAAAAGAAACACACACAATGACTACATCTCATCTGCTGTTATACTCCTGAAGTTGCCGGTGATAGGCTACACCAGTGATAGGCTGATAGGTGATAGGCTACACCAGTGATAGGCTGATAGGTGATAGGCTACACCAGGGGTCGGCAACCTGTTCCATTTGGAGTGATGATTTATCTTACCCTTTCTACCAAACTGTGTGCCAGTTATGATTTCCATAAGCACATTAGTGGTAGTAGTAGTAGTAGTAGCAGTAGTAATTGTAGTATTAGTACCAGCAGTAGCAACAGTAGTAGTAGTAGCAGTAGCAACAGTAGTAGTAGTAGCAGTAGCAACAGTAGTAGTAGTAGTAGTAGCAGTAGCAACAGTAGTAGTAGTAGTAGTAGCAGCAGCAACAGCATTAGCAGTAGTAGTAGAAGTAGCAGCAGCAGTAGTTTTAGTGGTAGCAGTAGTAGTAGTAGCAGTAGTAGGATCAGCAGCAGCAGTAGTAGTATCAGCAGCAGTAGTAGTATCATCAGCAGTAGTAGTAGTACTTGTGGTATTAGCAGTAGTAGCAGTAGCAGTAGCAGCAGCATCAGCAGCAGTAGCATCAGCTTCAGCAGCAGTAGTAGTATCAGCAGCAGTAGTAGTATCAGCAGCAGGAGTAGTATCAGCAGCAGGAGTAGTAGCAGCAGCAGGAGTAGTAGTAGTATCAGCAGCAGGAGTAGTAGTAGTATCAGCAGCAGGAGTAGTAGTAGTATCAGCAGCAGTAGTAGTAGTAGTATCAGTAGCAGTAGTAGTAGTAGTATCAGTAGCAGTAGTAGTAGTAGTATTAGCATCGTATTAGTAGTAGCAGTTGTAGTAATAGTAGTATCAGTAGTAGTAGTTGTAGCAGTAGTAGTAGCATCAGTAGTAGCAGTTGTAGTAGTAGTAGTAGCAGTATCAGCTGTAGTAGCAGTAGCAGTAGTAGCAGCAGCAGCAGCAGTAGTAGCAGCAGCAGCAGCAGCAGTAGTAGTAGCAGTAGTAGCAGCAGCAGCAGTAGTAGCAGCAGCAGCAGCAGTAGTAGTAGCAGTAGCAGTAGTAGCAGTAGAAGTGGTAGTAGTAGTAGCAGCAGCAGTGGTAATAGTAGTAATAGTTGTAGTAGTAGTAATAATAATAGCAGCAGCAGCAGTGGTAGAAGCAGCAGTGGTAGTAGTAGTAGTAGTAGTAGTAGTGGTAGTAGTAGTAGCAGTAGTGGTAATAGTAGCAGTAGTGGTAATAGTAGCAGTAGTAGCAGCAGTGGTAGTAGTAGTAGTAGCGGTAGTAGCAGCAGCAGTAATAGTAGTAGCAGTAGTAGTAGTAGTAGTAGCGGTAGTAGTAGCAGCAGTAATAGTAGTAGTAGTAGTAGTAGCGGTAGCAGTAGTGGTAATAGCAGTAGCAGTAGTGGTAATAGCAGTAGCAGTAGTGGTAATAGTAGTAGTAGTAGTAGTAGTAGCAGCAGTAGTAGTAATAGTAGTAGTAGAAGTTTGTAGCTGCGGTAGTAGTAGCAGTAGTAGTAGTAGTAGTAGTAGTAGTGGTAGTAGTAGTAGTAGCATTAGTAGTAGCAGCAGTAGTAGTAGCAGTAGGAGTAGCAGCGGTAGCAGTAATAGTAGTAGTAGTAGTTTGTAGCAGCGGTAGTAGTAGTAGTAGCAGCGGTAGTAGAAGTAGCAGCGGTAGTAGTAGTAGGAGCGGTAGTAGTAGTAGTAGCGGTAGTAGTAGTAGCAGCGGAAGTAGTAGTAGTGGTAGTAGTAGTAGTAGCGGTAGTAGTAGTAGTAGCAGTAGTAGTAGTAGCGGTAGTAGTAGTAGTAGTCGCAGCGGTAGTAGTAGTAGTAGTAGCAGTAGTAGTAGTAGCAGCAGCAGCAGCAGTAGTAGCAGCAGCAGCAGTAGTAGTAGTGGTGGTAGCAGTAGCAGTAGTAGCAGCAGCAGCAGTAGTAGTAGTAGTAGCAGCAGCAGCGGTAGTAGTAGTAGTAGTAGTAGTAGTAGTAGTAGTAGTAGTAGTAGTAGTAGTAGTAGTAGTAGTAGTAGTAGCAGCAGCAGCGGTAGTAGTAGCAGTAGTAGTAGCAGCGGTAGCAGTAATAGTAGTAGTGGTAGTAGTAGTAGCAGCGGTAGTAGTAGCAGCAGCAGCAGTAGTAGTAGTAGTAGCAGCAGCGGTAGTAGTAGTAGTGGTAGTAGTAGTAGTAG